>JAKKIA010000038.1:10000-610000 GCA_030763345.1 Mythimna separata
CCTTAACCCGCCACCCCGGTCCCCTTTATTACCCTTTACACAAATCCCTTTCTCAGCCATTACCGCTACTCCCCACTATTCCCCGCTAAATAAATTAGCGCTGTACAAAAATTGTACAAAGTCTTTCTGACCCCAGGAAAGCGCTCGTATCTCAGGAACGGCTGGAGTTAGACAAAATCCGACGAAATTTTTCCTCCCCTGCACCCCTGGCCCATCTGGACAGGGATTAATATCATAATAAAAAACCCACCCCTTTTTTAACTTTCACCCTTCCCTTAAAAATTTTTTTCGGTCAAAATTTTTGAATAATTAATATCCAATTAGTCTCCGCCAGCAAGTCTATCGCGATTATACCGCACCCCCCCTACCCCTGCAACCCTTTGCCTCCCCTGATATATACTCCCCGTCTCCAACTTGTCATCAAGCAAAACATTATTGGTTTGCCTAAATATCCAATTAATCCTTCATCCCTAGCCCACCCCTCATCCCCTACCCTACCCCCTAGCTTCCCCTGACCTCCCCCTACCACCCTACACACTAACCCCCTAGTCTACCCCTCAAAAAACCGGCTTAAAGAAGATCCCAAGCACCTTTTAATAAAAACGTGCCGATTCGGTACCGAATCGGTACAGAAATTGTGCAGTCCCTAAAACTCCAGGAAAACCCTTGTATCTCGGGAACGGCTGGAGTTAGAGCATTTTTGACACCAGTTTGAATATCCTATCTAAGATAGGATATTCAAGGTTGCTCGGGCACAGCCGACATACCCATCCCCCCTACAAACTACCCCATCCCTTAATAAAAATAAATAATCTTTCTTGCAAAATTTACTAAGTCCTTCTGACCCCAAGAAAGCCCACATATCTCAGGAACGGCTGGAGTTAGACAAAATCCGACGAAATTTTTCCTCCCCTGCACCCCTGGCCCATCTGGACAGGGATTAATATTATAATAAAAAACCCACCCCTTTTTTTTTTTTAACTTTCACCCTCCCTTAAAAAATTTTTTTTGGTCAAAATTCACGAATAATTAATATCCAATCAGTCTCCGCCAGCAAGTCTATTGCGATTATACTGCACCCCCCCCCTTCCCCCGCAACCCTTAACCTCCCTTGACATACACTCCCCGTCTCCAGCTTGTCATTAAGCAAAACTTTATTGGTATTGCTTACTTATCCAGTTAAACCTTCATCCCTAACCCACCCCTCATCCCCTACCCTACCCCCTAGCTTCCCCTGACCTTCCCTACCATCCTACACATTAATCCCCTATTCTACCCCTCAAAAAAAACAGGCTTAAACAAAATCCTAAGCACTTTTTAACAAAAAGTGCCGACTCGGTATCAAACCGGTACAGAAATTGTGCAGAGTCCCTAAAACTCCAGGAAAACCCTTGTATCTCGGGAACGGCTGGAGTTAGAGCATTTTTAACACCAGTTTGAATATCCTATCTAAAGATAGGATATTCAAGGTTGCTCGGGCACAGCCGACATACCCATCCCTTCTACAAACAACCCCATCCCCTAACAAAAATATTAATCTTTCTTGCAAAATTTTACCAAGTCTTTCTGACTCCAGGAAAGCCCCCGTATCTCGGGAACGGCTAGAGTTAGACAAAATCTGACGAAATTTTTCCTCCCCGTTACCCCTGGCCCATCTGGACTGGGACCCATATTCCGATAAAAAATCCCCACTTTTTCGCACCCCCACCCTTTCCTCAAAAAATAATTTTCCAAAACAAACTAAATTTAGCGACAGCAAATTGTCAAGGAATCTTCAACTAGCTCATACACCCCTCCCCCCCCCCCTCCCCCGCCCCTGTAACAAATTTTATTTTAAAACCAAATTTTAAAAATCTTCAAAAAATCCTAACGTTATCTCTACTAACTAAAACTTCAACAATATTGTAAAAACTTTACTCAACTTGCGAGAAGCCCTCGGAGTTCCTTGTGTCGGCTTTGGTAACAACTAACGCCACCTAGTTTTACTAGCAGAAACCAACGCTTGAAAAACAAAAAGCCTGATAACTTGGGAACGGTTGAGGCTTTTCGGAAAATTTTTTGAACCTTCTGTTCCACACATTAAAAGCTGTCAAATAGACTACTCCCCCCCCCCTACACCCCACCCCCCCTCCCTACGCAAAAACCAAGGAACACACTTTTGACCTAATTTTACATACATTAGTATAGTTTTAAGACTCTTAGCGGTTTTGTTTCTTTTGAGCAACGGCTATCTATTTTTAAGCATATTTATTTACTTTTGCGTCCCTATTGACGTTTACAAGTGTTGACGCATACCCACCAACATGTTTATCGGACTCAGAACCCCAACCCAAGCGACCAGCGGTGATAAGTCACCACCAAAACCTGGGGCAGCAGCCTCTGCAAATGTTAGACGTAGCCCAGGTGTGCGAGAAAATACCAAGACCTGCCCCACTAACAACGACACCTTTAGCATTGACAAGACGTTGCAGGCCGGCCCTGCGAATATTATGACAAAACTTACTTTGGCCCAGGAGAGCAAGTCGACAAATGTGACTACCGTGCGGAAGTCCTTCGAAAGAGGCTCTCCACCAAAGGCTAGGTATGTGGACCGGACCTCGGAGGCTAAGGCCTGCCTGACCAAAACCAAGCTGAATCTGGGCAGCTCTCGCAATACAAAGACGGAGATAAAAACAGCCATCTCTGAAGCTGCTGAGAGGCTGTTTCAGTTGGTCAGGGAGGCTGAAGCAGAGCTGAAAACGCTCAAACAAAAATCGACAAAGGAGGAGGGGCAGGTGTCGGCCGAAACCAAACCACTACCCACAAATCCGTCTTCACCGGAAACGGAATCTGCGAATAGTGTGCTGCTCAAAACCTTGGAGCAACACACTAAGCTTCTCGCGGAAAGTAACAGCCGCATCGAGGAGCTTAAGGAGAGGATGGACCTCCAAAAGGAGTTCATCGAGAAGGCCAGCTACGCGAGTGTGGCCGCAACTGGAGCTGTGAGATCACTGCCAGGGCGCAGTACCTTACACTCGGTCGTGGTCGCCTCGAAAGACGAGACCGAGTCAGGTGAGGAAGTACTGGCAAAGATTAGGAAAGCGGTAAATCCCAAGGAGGGATGGGTAAAGGTGGAGAAGGTAAGGAAGGCTAAGGACCGGAAAGTAATAATGGGTTTTGAGACGGAAGAAGAGAGGAGCAAAGTGAAGACCCGACTCCTAAAGGAAGGGTTGGACCTCACCGTCGAGGAAGTCAAGAACAGGGACCCGCTGCTGGTCCTCAGGAACGTTTTGGTGGTGAACACCGACGACGACATAATTACGGCCCTGAGAAACCAGAACAAGGGTGTTTTTGACGGCCTCGACGACGAGGACAACAGAGTCGAGGTTAAGTTTAGGAGAAGGACGCGCAACCCACACGTCGGCCACGTCATCATCTGCGTCTCGCCTATCATCTGGCGAAGAGCGCTGGAGGGCGGCTCGCTGCGCATAGATTTTCAGCGGATCAAAGTCGAAGACCAATCCCCGCTGGTGCAGTGCACCCGCTGTCTCGGCTTTGGGCACGGCAAGCGGTTTTGCAGGGAGCCTGCGGATCTCTGCGGCCATTGTGGAGGTCCGCACATGAGACCAGAATGTCCGGATTGGCTCGCGGGCTCACCACCCGCTTGTCGAAACTGTGCCAAGGCCAAGCTGGAGCATGGCTCGCATAACGCGTTTAGCCAAGACTGCCCAGTGAGAATAAGATGGGATGACGTGGCCAGGTCGACGGTGGCATACTGCTAAGGGCACCCCACGAGTAATAACACCCTATGGGGTATTGCAGGCCAACCTCCAACGAAAAAAGCTTGCCACCAGTGAGCTATTTATTGAAGCTACGAAGCGTGGAGCAGCTGTGGCGCTTCTGCAGGAACCTTACGTGGCCGGGGCTGGAGTAATGAAGAGTCACAGGGGCGTTAGAATCTTCCAGAACACTGGCATAGGAGGCGGGACTGTGAAAGCAGCAATAGCTGTCTTCAACAGCGATCTTGTGGTCAAGCAGTACCCGAAACTCACCACCAACAACTTCTCGGTGGTGGGAATCCTGACCAGTGCCTGGGAGATCACGCTTGTCTCTTTTTACTGTGAGCCAGACCAGCCTATCGAGCCCTACTTAGAACACCTAAGGCGAATAGGGCTCGCCATCGGTTCCGGGAAGCTGATCGTTGGAGGGGACGCCAACGCAAAGAACCTATGGTGGGGTAGCCCGAAGAATGACCACAGAGGAGAGGAAGTGGTAGGAACTCTCGGCGAGCTTGGCCTCAACATACTCAACCGAGGGGAAATTCCGACCTTTGACACCATCCGTGGAGGGAAACGGTACAGCAGCTTCGTGGACATTACCGCCTGTTCCAACAACATCCTGGATATGGTGGATGACTGGAGGATCGATGAAGGTCTCACGAGCTCGGACCACAACGGCATTGCATTTAACATTCTCTTAGAAAAATCAAAGGGAATTAAAATAGAAAGGACAACGCGGAAATTTAATACCAAAAAAAGCCAATTGGTCCGAATTCCATGAGAAATTCGGACAATTGAAAATAGATGAAAACATAACCATAGACGAAATTAATAAAATTAAAAACAAAAATGAAATAGATACCATCACAAATAACCTAAATAAAATCATAGATACAGCCTGTAACCAAACAATACCATGCAAAATAGCAAAAGAAAAACTCACCTTGCCGTGGTGGTCCGAGAGACTCGCCGGGATGAAGAGGACAGTCACCACCATGAGGCGCAGGATCCGCTGTGCCGCCCCAGTCCGGAGGCAGAAGGTCGTCGAACAGTACCTGAAACAGAAAGAAGAGTATGAGTGTGAGGTGGCCAAGGCTCAGACCGAGAGTTGGAAGGAGTTTTGTGGGAAGCAGGATAGGGAGGGGGTCTGGGAAGGGATTTATAGGGTAATAGGTAGAACACAGCGCAGGGAAGAAGACCTACCACTTGAATGGAACGGTGATGTGCTAGACGCGAAGGGCTCAGTGAAGCTCCTAGCTGAAACTTTTTACTCTGACGACTCCCTCGAGAGCGACAATCTACACCATCGTTCCATCCGGTCAAAAGCCGAACAAGTCAACGGCGGAGAACAACATGGCTGCTGCGATCCGCCGTTCACAATGGCTGAACTTAGAAAATCGGTAGAGTCATTCAACCCAAAAAAGGCGCCAGGCTCCGACGGCTTTACAGCCGATATTTGCCGCGAAGTCGTAACTAACGACCCGAGTCTGTTTCTGGGATTATTAAACAAGTGCCTGGAACTCCAGTGTTTCCCCGCACCCTGGAAAGAGGCTACAGTGGTCATACTGAGGAAGCCAGGAAAAGAAAAATACACCACCCCCAAATCGTATAGGCCGATTGGGCTATTGCCAATACTGGGGAAGATTTATGAAAAGATGCTGGTGGCCCGCCTGAAGTTCCATCTCTTGCCAAGGATGAGTACCCGCCAGTACGGATTCATGCCACAGAGGAGCACCGAAGACTCCCTCTATGCCCTTATGCAGCACGTCAACCATAAGCTAGGGGAAAAAAGAATAATCACGCTAATATCTTTAGACATAGAGGGAGCCTTCGACAACGCCTGGTGGCCAGCGATCCGGGTCCGTCTGGCGGAGGAAAGGTGTCCGGCAAATCTCAGGCGGGTCATCGACAGCTATCTCAGTGACCGAAGAGTCACAATTAGATACTGCGGGGAGATCTACTCTAAGGGCACCAGCAAGGGCTGTGTGCAGGGTTCGATAGGCGGCCCTATTTTTTGGAATTTGCTCCTAGACCCCCTCCTAAAAGCTCTGCAGAGTGGCGGGATTTACATCCAGGCGTTCGCGGACGATGTCCTCCTTGTCTTCGACGGGGAGACTGCATTGGAAGTCGAGGTGGCAGCCAATGCAGCTCTTGCTCGTGTTCTGGCGTGGGGTGTCGAAAATAAGCTCACTTTTGCGCCTCATAAAACCACGGCAATGGTAATAACCAGAAAGCTGAAGTTCGACACGCCGCGCCTGAACATGGGCGGGACAGACATCGCCCTAGCAAAACAAATGAAGATCTTGGGTGTCACATTGGACAGCGGACTGACATTCAATACTCACGTCTCGGTCGTGTGCAGGAGGGCAATTGAAATATACAAGGGACTATGCAGGGCCGCAAGGGTCAGCTGGGGGCTGCATCCCGAGGTGGTCAGGACCATTTATGTGGCAACGATGGAGCCCATAATTCTGTACGCCGCTAGTGTTTGGGCACCAGCGGCCAAGAAACTAGGTGTACAGAAACAACTCCGGAACGTCCAGCGCGGGATTGTCCAGAAGATGTGCAGGGCATACCGCACGGTTTCCCTGAATTCTGCTCTGGTGCTGACTGGGATACTCCCACTCGATCTTCGTGTACGCGAAGCAGCTGCTCTCTATGGAGCCAGGAGGGGAGTACCCCAGCCGGTACTGGCGGGTAGAGAGGTGGAGCGGATGGCACCCGCGCTGGAGGCACCACACCCTGCGGAACAAACCTGCCTCGAGTTCGGAAGCCTGGTAGATGAGGATCAGTATAACGAGCACAGCAACCTTGCTGTGCGTATTTTCACCGACGGCAGCAAAATTGAGGGCAAAGTCGGGGCGGCGCTATCCCTGTGGAATGGCGCCGTCGAGGCGAAAGCCCTCAAGTTTGCTTTGCCGTCCTATTGCACCGTCTACCAGGCTGAACTTCTGGCTCTACAAAGAGCGGCGGGAGAAGTGCTCAAGCGTAGTGAAGCCACGTTCGGCATCTTCAGCGACTCCATGGCTGCCCTTCAGTCGGTGACCAACTCAAGCTCCCCCCACCCTTTGGCTGTGGAAGCCAGAGACGCCCTGCGCCGATGCAGGCTCCAGAATAAGCGCGTCTCGCTCTTCTGGATAAAGGCCCACGCGGGGTTGGAGGGAAATGAGAGAGCCGACCAACTCGCGAAGGAGGCCGCCCTGGGGTCGAAGAAGAAGCCGGACTATGATCTGTGTCCCGTCTCATTCGTCAAGCGAGTAATCCGTTCGGAGACGCTTGGCGAATGGAACGGGAGATATCGGTCGGGGGACACTGCTTCGGGCACCAAAATCTTTTTCCCGGATGCCGTGGAAGCGTACAGAGTGGTACGCAAGATGACCCACGACAGCATAACCACGCAGATTCTGACGGGGCACGGTGGGTTCTCCGCATACTTGAAACGCTTCAAGTGTAAGGAGAACTCATCGTGCGCCTGCGAACCTGGGGTTGAGGAAACGGTTCCACACATCCTGTTCAATTGCCCAATGACTGAAAAAACACGATTCGAGACTGAGCAGCAACTGGGTATTGAATTGAGTGCCCAACAGGCGCCGCACTTGATGACAGGACGATGTAGAGAAATGTTTATTAAATACTGTAGCGAAATAGCATCCGTAGTAATCAAAAGAAACAAAACCGTATAAGAAAAATATGCTGTCACAATATACTGCGTTATATTTAGTAACAGCATAAATGTAACTAGTTGTTAATTATTGTAAGATAAATATGGTAAGATGTCATTTAAATTTAGAAGGTAAATAAATACTGCCCCTGTCCCTAAAGGACCCAGAAAAAATTGTACTGCTAAAAATTGTATATAAATGTCTATAAAATAAGTGAAAGTGCAAGTGATGCTCCCCCTACTCTGTAGGACCTGTATGGACATTAAGCATATTAGTTTAAGAGTAACGATGTAAAACAAATAAATTAGAAACAATAAGCTTAAACCTAGATATAAAATTAGACATAAGTATCTATAGAATAAAATATGGTAGACTAAGAATAGATATGTAAAAGAAATTGAAAATAAAAGTTTTGTCCCTGGCTTTTAATAAAAAGAAAAAATGGATAGTTAGTAAGCTAGAATATAGTTGGGAATCCCACCCATAAAGATACAATTGCGGAAGAATGAAAGAAAGATACAGTATGAGGAATGAAAGTGCGAGAGGAATAAACGCGAGAACTGGAATGAATGTTTCGATCAGAATAGACTCCAATCATGTTGGGGGTAGAAGTATTAAAAAAAAAAAAAAAAAAAAAAAAAAAAAAAAAAAAAAACCTAACCTAACCTAACCTAACCTAACCTAACCTAACCTAACCTAACCTAACCTAACCTAACCTAACCTAACCTAACCTAACCTAACCTAACCTAACCTAACCTAACCTAACCTAACCTAATCTGATGAACTCGCCAGCCTGAAGAGGCAAGTTGCCACGAAGAAGCGGAGAATCCGATGTGCAGCGCCGATCCGTAGACCAAAGGTTGTTGAGGAGTACCTGAAACAGAAAGTTGAGTATGAACAGGCAGTAGTCAAAGCTCAGGTCGAGAGCTGGAAGGGTTTCTGTGAGAAACAAGATAGAGAAGGCCTGTGGGAGGGGATATACAGGGTGATCCGGCAAACGGAAAAGAGACAGGAGGACATACCGATGGTGAGGGATGGAAAGACTCTAGGCCCTGAAGAATCAGCAAGGTATCTGGCACAAGTGTTCTACCCGGAAGACCGTCCGGAGGGGGATAACGAGGAGCACAAAAAGGTGCGGCAACGAGCGGAAGAGGTGAACGGTGGTGACCAAGTTGAATCCTGGGACCCTCCGTTCACTCTCGATGAGCTGAAGCGAGCAGTCTCCTCGTTTAACCCCAAAAAAGCCCCGGGTTCCGACGGTCTGACGGCGGACATATGGGACCACGCGATTCACCAAGACCCAGATGTATATCTGCGCTTGATGAACAAGTGCCTGGCGCATGGACACTTTCCACGGTCCTGGAAAGAGGCAACAGTCGTTGTGCTCCGCAAGCCCGCTAAGGAAGACTTCACCACTCCGAAATCGTACAGGCCGATTGGTCTCTTGCCTGTACTCGGCAAGATGTACGAGAAGATGCTCGTGGCCCGACTCAAGTTCCATCTATTACCCAGGATGAGTACTCGCCAGTACGGCTTCATGCCCCAGCGAAGTACTGAAGACTCCCTCTATACACTTATGGGGCACATTCGTGACGGACTCAATGCAAAGAGGCTTGTCACGGTTGTGTCTCTGGATATAGAGGGGGCCTTTGACAGCGCTTGGTGGCCAGCCATACGAGTCCGTCTGGCTGAGGAAAAGTGTCCTGTGAACTTGAGACGGGTCATTGACAGTTACTTGACCGAGAGAGTGGTGAAAGTCAGGTACGCGGGAGCGGAGCACAAATCCAGGACCGAGAAGGGATGCGTCCAGGGGTCCATCAGTGGTCCCATATTGTGGAACCTTGTGCTAGATCCGCTATTGAAAGACCTGGAACGAAGAGGGGTCTATTGTCAGGCGTTTGCGGACGACGTCGTCCTTGTGTTCGATGGGGAGACGGCACTTGAGGTCCAAAGGGATGCCAATGTCGCTCTTGAGTACGTGCGCACATGGGGTGTCTCGAACAAGCTTAAGTTTGCGCCGCATAAAACAAAAGCTATGCTGATAACGCGCAAACTTAAGCACGACACCCCATGTCTCAGAATGGGCGGGGTAGACATTGGCATGTCTGAGGAGATCAAACTGCTAGGTCTTACCATCGACCACAAGTTGACCTTTAATACCCACGTCGCAAACGTCTGCTCCCGAGCCATCGGTATATATAAACAGCTGTCAAGGGCCGCAAGGGTCAGTTGGGGTCTGCACCCTGAGGTCATCCGCTGTATTTATACAGCAGCAGTCGAACCCATTATCCTGTACGCGGCGAGTGCGTGGTCGCCAGCCGCAACTAAAATTGGAGTCCAAAAGAAGTTGAACGCCGTTCAGAGGAGCTTCGCGCAGAAGCTGTGTCGAGCCTATCGCACGGTCTCTCTACACTCAGCACTGGTGCTGGCTGGAGTGCTCCCTCTTGATCTCCGAATCCGGGAGGCAGCCTCACTGTATGAGGCCAAGAGGGGGTTACCCCATCCAGCGCTGGGAGACAGGGAGATCGAGCGAGTGGCATCGGCACTAGAGATGCCACATCCGGCCGAGCAGAGGGCTATTGAACTGCAACGCCTGGTAGACGAGGAACATTATAACGAGCACCGCAATTACGCGGTGCGAATCTTTACGGACGGCAGCAAAATTGAAGGCAAGGTCGGGGCCGCACTGTCCGTGTGGACCGACCAGGCCGAAGTCAAAGCCATCAAGCTGGCGCTGCCGTCGTATAGCACCGTCTACCAGGCCGAGCTTCTCGCCCTCTGCGAAGCAATGAAAGAAGTCCTCAAAAGGACCGAGACGGCGTTCGCTATCTACAGCGACTCCATGGCAGCCCTCCAGACAGTCGCGAACCCCGAAGCCCTCCAAGTCCTCGCAGTAGAAACGAGAGACGCCATCCGCCGCAGCAATATCCAGAACAAGAGCGTCTCCTTGTTCTGGATAAAAGCTCACGCGGGGCTGGAGGGCAACGAGAGAGCCGACTCGCTCGCAAAGGAGGCTGCCCTAAGGTGCAAGCGGCAACCCCACTACGATAAGTGCCCGGTTTCATTCGTCAAGCGTATGATCCGTATGGATACGCTGAGCGAATGGAACCGGAGGTATTGTACTGGGGAAACGGCGGCCACAACGAAGTTATTCTTCCCATGCGCGGTCGCCGCGTACAGGACAGTGCGGAAGATCGGGATGACCCAGGAGCTGACCCAGGCCCTAACAGGGCACGGTGGGTTCTCCGAATACCTGACTCGCTTCAAGTGTAAGGAGAACCCAGCGTGCGTCTGCGACCCCGACAAGCAGGAGACCGTCCTCCACCTCCTGACGGAGTGCCCTGTCTATTCCCCCCACAGGCACGATTTAGAGATGATAGTCGACACACAAGTAACAAAGGAAAATCTCAGCTTATTGATAAGCCACCGAAAGCATGTTAGAGCATTTCTAGATTTTGTTACAAAAACTGTTCGGTCCGTCAATAGACGGAACAAATAGGTGTTCAAAAATTAAGTTCTCTTAACTCAGAATTTTATGAAAATTATTATTATTTATTTTATTTTATTTCTACAATGAATAATGCAATTTTAATGAAACATAATTATTATTTATTTAACATTTTACTATTAATTTTAAAAAGAATGACAGAAATTCTTCTTTTAAACAATAATGACCGGATAATTAAAAATTTTTTTAAAATAACTTAAGGAATTATTTATTATTATTTACATTGAATAAAATTATAAAACAACACCTGAAAATAAAAAACCTACTGCCCATGAAAACGACCCTGCGAAACGTACAGGCAGGGGGCTTTTCGCATGGTAGGAGTGGGTTTTTAGCCGGTAGGAGTCCGGCACTACCCAGACTGCCCTACCAGTGGGGCAGTCTGGGTGTCCATGAGGATTTTCCCACTCCTGCCACAAAAAAAAAAAAAAAAAAAAAAAAAAAAAAAACCTAACCTAACCTAACCTAACCTAACCTAACCTAACCTAACCTAACCTAACCTAACCTACCTACCTATACTCCGTTTACTGTAAGATTAGAAATTTAAAGATACATGTTTTACCGTCCGTTCAACCGATTTTGACTTATATTGTATTGATGACATGACAAATGACGACTGCAGAAAAAGTTGGTTTTGTAACCACTTTTTTTGCTTTTAATGTCATCCTTATGTCTATGGAATGGAAGTCAAAATCGGTTGAACGGACAGTAACACAAGTTTCTTTTGTTTTCTAATCTTATTGTAAATAGAGTATACCTACCTACCTACCTACCTACCTACCTACCTACCTACCTACCTACCTACCTACCTACCTACCTACGTACCTACGTACCTACCTACCTACCTACGTACCTACCTACCTACCTACCTACCTACCTACCTACCTACCTACCTACCTACCTACCTACCTACCTACCTACCTACCTACCTACCTACCAACCTACCTACCTACCTACCTACCGTGGTATTCTGCTACACAGAACCACATATTTTAGTTTACTTACGTTTTATAACACTATACAAAATGCACCTTCTAATCTTTTGATTTAGTATCAATTCATTTAAGCATATTTTTTAGAATATTTTTAGTCTGACATTGTCATCTGAATTGACATGTGTCTTTCTAAATTTATTTTCTTATGCCATAGACATAGTATAACATAGAGTAGTTAGACCTCTTTTAATTACTTAGATACCCGCGAAACGAGACACAATAGTAAAACAATAACAGCGCGGTCTCATAGGACCGGTTGGGGATTCAAACGTTAAGCTCGTTCTACATTATAATTTTCATAATATGGGCAGCGACAGACTGCCACCTTTGTAAACCGTTTTATTTCGTTCTGCTCTTTATTTTTTAATTGAGATTTTGAATTTTAAATTCAGAAGAGATTTCAGAACGAAGGAAAACGGCCTTCACGCCTTTCTCAGTTTTTGTCTGGTCGTGAACGCTGAAAGTCGTCTTTTTATCCTAGAGCTACCTACCAAAAGTGTTTCTAATTTTGATTTCTCAGTTTTTGTCTGGTAGTGAATGCTGAAAGTCGTCTTTTTATCCTAGAGCTACCTACCAAAAGTGTTTCTGATTTTATTAACCTTGATCAGTTTGTATACAAATTGACATTAATCTGAATACTCTTTACCTGAGCGTTTTACTCTAAAACATCCAAGGACCCTAAACAGTGTGTGTGTTGCCATAGCCAGCCTCCACGGTCCTGGTACCTGCATGCGGACTTACCGACCGTCGTAACGGCCTGCCTGTCAGTTGCCTGCCTACTATGTGTTTGTCCGACGAGTTGGCTGCCTAGACGTCGGGCTGCCCGTCGTGTTGCCTGCCTACTTCGTGCTTGTCCGACGTCGAGCTGCCGTTGTGTTCCTTGCCTACCACCGAGCATCCTGCGTCGTGTGAAGCCGACACTTCCTTTTATATTTTTTAATCCTTTTTAGCTAATTTTCTGTATTTTATATTAATGTGGCTTACGTCTAGCTTCCTCGAGCTTGACGTAACGCTACACTACCTACCTACCCACCTTTCTCGATCGGCGACTTGATTGATGCGACGATTGTACGAGGGCGGTCCGATAAGTACTTAGCCTACGAAAGAAAAATAAAAAAATTGGAAAAGTGGCGATGTATTTCTCAACATAGTCTCCTTCTAGCTCGATTCACTTAACCCGTAGGTGCTCAAACTTTTTTAACCCGTCTAAAAAAAATATTTTCTAGAGGTCTGAAAAAAAGGCCTCCATGGCGACAATAATCTTCTAATTCGGTTTATATTTTTGCCCAGCGAGTGGCTTTTTCAAGTTTGGAAACTAAAAGACGTCGCATGAGGCCAAACCTAAAGAATAAGAAGGGTGGAGCAACAGTTCATAGCCTAATTCGACCAGTTTGGCCGTGGCGAAGGAGGAGTGTGAGCCGGTATGTTACCACTGTGAAACAACACTTTTTTCGTCGCCAAATGAGGCCGTTTTTTCTGAAATCCGGCGTCGAATTGACCCAATTTTTCGGCATAGTAGAGCCCTGTGATCGTATTGCTCTTCTTTAGGTAGTCGATGTAGATCACTCCTTGCTTTCTCCAGAAAACGGCGGCTATCACGTGTCCGGCCGATAGGACAGTCTCGCCTTCTTCCGAGCACGTTCGCCGGGTGGAATCCACTTTTTTAACTGTTTCTTGGTCTCCAGTGTGTACCAGTGGTTTCATGTTTCCCTGACAGTCACAAAATGATGCAAAAACTCCTCCGTATTGTGCTTAAACAGCATGAAACACTGATCTGAAGTGTTCTTACGGTTGCGGTTGTTGTCTGAAATGAACAAACGCGGCAGCCATCACGCAGAAAGCTTTTTCATGACCAATAATTCATGGAGGATATGACCTACGCAGTTTTTTTAAATGCCCAATATCTCAGCTATCTTCTGCACCTTCAATCGATGATCTACCAATACGAGATCATGGATTTGTGCCACTTTATCCTACGTGGTAGCTGTTTTTGGGACATCTGGGCGTGGCTCCTCAAAAGCCGACGTGCGCACACGTTAAGCTCAATAAACCAATTTTGACAATCGCCATCGAAAGAGAAGAGTCACCAAACACAGTATCCAAGCGCTCTTTGATTTTGCTAAGCGACTTCCTTTCCAAAAACGAGAATGGAATCACCGACCGATATTGCTCAATTCCATTTTTCTTAAATACGTCGACACGCCAGTTTCCAGATGCGGTCAAAAAAAAACTACGAGTCCGATTCGGCTGAAATTTTGAAAGAAGTCGTCTAAGAGAATGCACAACATGATAAAAAAAAGATCTTGCGACAGTGGCGCCGTGGGACGGTGAGGCTAAGTACTTATCGGACTGCCCTCGTACATTGAACAGTCGGGTTGAAAGCATCGTCATGGACAGTCATGTGTTACAAGGATTTTTAACAGTGTGCGATGTAATACAAGAAGTTATGAGGAAAAAATTGAAAAACATGAGTACAAAGAGAAAGAGAGTGTGGTTAACACCTCTATTTTTAAGTATTAGGCACGGCGCACTCGACACCGACAACGGGTTCGACCGAATACGGCCAAACGAATACCTGTTTATATTAGTCGGTGACCGAGGCCTGCAGCCGAATACGGTCTAACCGACTAATGTAAATGCGCCATGAGAGTGCAATGGTGCGAGTGTGACGAAAGTGAAAGCGGGACGAGATTGAGATTGCGACGAGGTCGAGAGTGGGATTTTACAGTGGGATGAGATTTAGAGTAAGACAAGATTGGGAGTGGGACGAAATTTAACGAGGCACGAGTTTTTTACAGGGACGAGATATGACCCGAGCTCAAAAAAAAATTCATGGGGAAAAGTTGTTTCTTTTGATGTCATATGGGGTCATGACCGACCGACCTTGGCGTCAAGATCACTGACCTCGAGCGTACCCAGTATATGCGTCTTTTTTTAATTTGACCTTGACCTTTGGGTCAAGGCACAGAACATATAAGTAGTTAGAAGTGCCCTTACACTGGCTATGCACGGAAACCCGTGAAAATCAAATTGTCCATTACACTCATAAAAAACAGTGATACGATTGCTGCAAACTACAAACGTAACTGTTACAAATGGTCTTATTTCTTAAAAGTAAGTCTTATTACAGCGACGAAAGTTGATATTTTTTGACATGACACAAACAATAAAGACGTTTTTCGTCTAAAAACCTTATATTGACTAATTTACATCGAGTTCAGCTATTCAACGCTAGATGGCGTTGTAACCAATTTATTCTATTCAGAACGTTAATTTCTTTGAAATAGATGTCATATTCGCATGCACATGTTATCTGTTTTGCTACTCATTTACGCCCGTTTTCAATAACCTACCGCAGTTCATAAATAGATAGCTATCTCCGATAAACAGTAAGATTCTAGTTGTCAATGCAAACATCAATCCCGCAGCGATCCATTTAATGACATCTTAAAAATAACCTATACCTAAATTTTGTAATAACCTTATCAAAAAATTTAAAAGAAAATATGAAAGGGAGCTACTAGCTAATACAATTACAAACAATAAACTTTTATGGAAAAATATAAAAACATTAAATTACACAAATAATAGCAATATCCAAAATACTGAACTGCTACACATGAAACCAAATCTGCCGATTCTGTTAATTTTATTAATAATTATTTTGTAAACATTGGTAGAGATCTAGCTCAAAAAATTCAACCTTTTCAAAAACAACTTAATTGCTTCTCGAACTGACAAGTTTCCGACCCAGGTTAACTCGTTTGTTCTTCTAGACACTGATCCTGAGGAGGTGAACAGGATCTTGTTGAGCCTAAAATCTGATAGCGCGCCTGGCTGAGACAATATTACCACTAAATTATTAAAACACATAAGCCAGAAAATAGTTCCTACCTAGCTCACTTAGCTAATCTTTGTTTTTCGACAGGTAACTTTCCTGCTCCACTCAAGCAATATATTATCATTCCTGTTCACAAGGGAGGGGACAGAGACGATGTTAACAATTACAGACCGATATCCATTTTACCAGCTATTTCTAAAATTATTGAAAAGCTTATAAACAACAGGCTCACAATTTTTTTAAACAAATTTAATATTTTAAGGGCCATGTGCACCGACATAAGTTTAAGATAACCATCTGATTAACGTCAATAACCGACGATAAGGAACAGGAAATATTGCTAAAACAGCCGTTTTAATATTAAAACAGTTGATTTGGTGTCGGTGCACATGGCCCTAAGTAGTTTACAATTTGGATTCAGGAAGGGAGTTTCAACTGAGGATGCAGTTACCGCTTTGAGCTCATTGATAGCTGATAATCTGGATAATGGTAGTAGATGTTTAACTGTGTTTTTGGACTTAAAAAAAACGTTCGAAACCGTCTCTGTTCCCATCCTTATACAAAAATTAGAGGCCATAGGTGTTCGAGGAATTCCACTCAAACTTTTCAAAGACTATCAATGACTATACAGGGTGATTGGAAGATCGATGCAAAGCTTTAAAGCGAAGATAGTACAGACCATTTAGAACCATTTAAGCCATGATTATGTTCGGCGAAGTTTTATACATTTTTTTTAAACCTACTTTTAAAAATTTTTCAAAAATTCCCAAAATTTTATGTTAACTGCATATTTTTAGTCAAATTAAATGATAAATGAATTAACTTTTTTATTTAATTAAAGTAATGTCTAAGCAACCCGAAAAAACATGTTTTAGGCTTTTCTGTCAAAAGGCGATTTTTTTACGGACATTTAAAGTTCAGCAGAAACTTAGAAAAAATTAACAGTACGTTTTTTAAACCTTATTAAAAAAATAACAAAGGGTGTTTTTTTGTTTAAACCTTTTTGAATACATGTGTGATAAGCGTTCTTTCTTTTGAGGTATCATTTACGCGGATATCTTACAAATTATTGAAGTTAGGACCTAGAAACCAATTGGAGGGAGATTTTTTTAAATTTAGGCAGACTACTTAAAACAACATTTGAATTAAAATTATTTATTTTTCATACATAAAGCTTTAAGGCAAAGATAGTACAGACAATTTAGAACCATGTAAGACATGATTGCCTCAGACGAAGTCTTACCAATTTTTTTTTAACCTATTTTTGTATTATTTTTCAAATATTCACACAATTTTAAGTAAACTGCTTATTAAGGCCAAATTAAATGATAAATGAGTTCATTTTTATTTTATTTATTACGGTAATGTGTAAGCAACCCAGCAAAGTATGTCTTAGGTTTTTTTTTAATCATGTCTTAAATGGTTCTAAAGGGTCTGTACTATCTTCGCCCAATCACCCTGTATATCTCAAACAGGAAACAGAGGGTTAGAGTGGGGGAACACGTCAGCAGTGATGCAAATGTCTCTTTTGGTGTCCCTCAAGGAAGCGTACTTGGCCCTACACTCTTTCCCTTGTACATCAACGACCTCTGTCAACTTAAAATTAATAATGCAAATTTTTTTTCGCATGCTGATGATACTGCGGTAGTTTTTTAATGGAAATTCTTGGCAAGAAGTTGCGATTACTGCTGAGACTGGTATGAGACAAATAGCTAGTTGGCTTAAAAATAATCTACTCACACTCAATACAGCTAAAACAAATTATATATGCTTCAATATATCACAATTAACACAACCAAGTAGAGATCTTAACATCAGAGTACACACATGTGATGATACAACTGGTTGTTTATGCCCAACATTAGAAAACGTACTGCAGACCAAGTATCTTGGGGTGATTGTTGATCACAGACTATCTTGGTACCCCCATCTTGAGCAAGTCACAAACAGGGCCAGAAAATTGAGCTGGATCTTCGAAATGTTGAGGTATATCACTCCAAAAAGGTACTCACCAACACAAATTCTCCCAGAAACCTACTCAACGAGATATATGTAGCTTTGGTACAGTCCGTCTTAACGTATTGCATCCCTATTCGGGGGGGAGCTGCTAAGACTAAATTCTTGGATCTCGAGCGGGGCCAACATGCTCTGATAAAGAGTATGTATTTTAAAAGTCTTAGATATTCTACTCACAGTCTCTATCAGAGCAGTAACCTGCTCACAGTAAGGAAGCTTTACATTCTTAAAACTGTTCTAAAAAAACACAAGCCTCTTCATTATGATCCTAGTCTCACATTAAAAAGAAGAAAAGACATAATAGTTGAAGTAAGTACCTCAAAGTAAAACTAAGTTTGCCCAGAAACAATACAAAATACGTTCAGCTCAACTTTACTCCGTTGGTTTAGGTAACAACCAAACAACAACAACAACAACAATCAACAATCTTGGCTTGTCTTTTTATCTAAAAGTTGTCTATAAATTGTATGTAAAAATCTTTGCAAATGGGTATTTACCTAAATCGATGTTAGCTAATAAACTAAATTTAAATAATCTTTGTGTACATTATATACAACCTCTTTAACCTATCACATACCCACAAAACGAGACACAATAGTAAAACAATAACAGCGCGGTCTCATAGGACCGGTCGGGGATTCATGAATTAATATAAAAAGAAATACCGAGATTGTTTACCTTTGAAAGAAAGAAAAGAAAGAAAGAAAGAAAAATGATTTATTTGGTACAGCACAAGACACAGATAATCAAATTTTAAAATTAATGAAACGAAACAAAAAATAAAAAGAAAACAGAAAAAGAAAAACAAATAGTTGCGTGCCTCATGGCTGCACCAAAATAGGTCCAGTTCAGCATGAATGCCAGACAACTAGTGCCTGACGCTGGTTTTCGACTGAACCCATGGCTGTGACGCAACGGACGCAAAGCAGTTTAAGTGTGTAATAGCGGTGATGGAATGGTGTGTTTGTTTAGTGTGTTTGTAAGTGAAAGTGTTTGTAATAGACATAAGATGGATAAAACAACAATGGAAGAAGATGAATAGCGAATGAATCCGAACAAAAATAAATTAAAGAAAGACCAATAAGGAGGAAAAGAGCAAAACATTAACAGTGGAACAATGCTGACACCAACCACTAAAAAGTAGTTTAAACCATGGCAGGTACACGGGTACATTATATGATTGAGGCCTTTAGTTAACTACCTAAACCGACGGAGTATATATAACAAGATAAACAAAGTGATTTATGTATACGATAATAAAATTAAAGAGTGTAATGTATCCATTACAAACTGGATAAATACATTGACTTATGAAGACACTGAAGCCCTACTGCAATCATAAAAAATAGTAATAATAATAAAATATAAAAAAATATATCATGAGACAAATGTACCCTTGCACAGTTAGGTATTCACTTACCGAATACACATGGACACACTCACACACACACAGACATACACACATCACTCCACATCTACGCTTACATAATTACACACTTCCACAATTTGCTGTATTTTATATATTTATTTATTTACTTATACATTGTTTCTTTTTTTGTATTTTAGTTTAAGTTTAGAATTAGTTCCTTTTTATTTTTATGGTTTTTTATTTTTATTGTTATGCAAAATAAGTAAAAAGAGCGAAGAAAACATAAATGTAATTAAGATACGGAAGAGCGGATTCTCCTAACAAAGGCTTTACCTTGCTTACAAGGAGGCTCCAATCACTAGGTGTTAAGATGTATTTGATAAATAAATAAATTATTATTATTATCTCTTTATTTCTTTTTTAAATACCGTAAAATGCTGCAACTTTGCACGGATTTTGACGTTTTTCTGTCGTATGTTTTTTCAATTACTGTCAAATATTGGGCTTTAAGCTATAGGAATACATTTGCTACTAGCAAAAAAAACACCTAAAAGCACCAAAAAATTGCTTTGAAAACGTAGGCAAAGTTGAGGTAAAAACTACAACATTGCCTGTCATAATATCTTTTTAAATGAATAGGTATTTTGGTAACGGATTTGACACCCATATTGCCATGAAGTTCTTATCCACGTCAGACTTCACTGAATCTTGAATAGCACAAGAATTTTTTTTTTTACAATGCTAGGCACAGTTGTGCAGGTTTCTCTAAAACTCCGATACAAAAGTGAGTTCGGTGTAGGGCTGCCCCAAAGGAAATGCAACAATTTTTCTTAATATTCAAATATAATTTTAAGAAATCTAATTGTTGTACTTAAATTCTAATAACATTCAGCATCTCCTGCGAATAATCGGAGTACTGTCTAGCCCCTAGTTTTCTTCTACTCTTGGGTGGGTTGCTGATGTTTAAAATCTGTCGAACAATATGATAACACAGGTACTATAACGATGGGTCCTATGTATATGGGCCAAACTGCAAAATTGCAACTTTACAGGAGAGCGTTTCAAAGTTTCAATTTACTATAACTTCAGATTGATGAAACCAAACTTTACAATTATTTGCTTGTTTGCTAAGACAATTATTTTCCTCATTTATACAATACTATTTTATATATACATTTAAAGGATGATTTTTTACGTCACATTGAACCTTCTACGTTACTTTTCGTTTAAATTATTTTTCTTAAAAAACAGTGTAAATGGGCCCATGTGCCATATTGGCCATTATACGCGTATTACGTAAATTAGCATAAAGTATATATTTTAATATTTTATACCGATAAAATAAAGTAACAATTGAAGTAGATGATATGTAATTAATAAGAATATAAACTATTTCGATATTTAGTTATTTATGTCACATTGACACTTATACGTTTTACAATCTGCTAAATTATGAACAGAGTTTTCAGTTAGATCATTTGAAAAATAAATAATACGCTATAGTTCTATTCATTTATTGAAAAAAAAAATTGAATTAGTTTTAAAACTTCACTTATGAACCCGGTCTTTGAGTCTTTTTGGTATTTTTATGATAAAAATAACAAAATAATTAAGAAGGAAACTGTTAATACAGATCTTAGTTTGATTAACAAAATAATGTACTTTACATTATTATTTCAATAACAAAATTAAGTACAAAAAAAAAACAAAATTAAAAACCTATCTACATAAAAAAAAACTCTGTACTATATATATTATCAATAATAAAAATACCAATATCAACATTACTAGAAATTCTTAACAAGTCTTCATTAATTTTCTTTTTCTTCAAATTATTAGTCTCTTTATAAAATTACAAAAAAATAAGTGATAAAATATAATGACCACCCAAAATAACTTCGTGACCAACAAACATCCATTACCTATATACCTATTAACAAAAAAGATACCTATTAACAAAAAAGATAAACCATAATCAAAAAATGATAACCTAAAACTAGAATGGTATCATTTATTTTAGTTTGAAACTGCACTTTAAATTGTACTATGAACCCTAAATTTAGTAAATGATCAGCAAATTTTGATGAGCAAACGATATTTCTGCCTGACTTCACCTTTGGAATGCTACTTCGAGACATGGGGCGCCATGACTAGGATAGGTTACGTTAGAAGGGGATTGTGGAGTCCAGTGAACGAGCGAACACAGACACCACAAACCCCTTCGTGGTTATTGTTTTTAAGCTACTCAGAAGTAGTCGATGGTCCTCTACCAACATTGAAATTTATTTACTGTTTTTAAGTACTAGGTATTTATTTGGAGATAATTTACTTTTATAGGATAAACAGATGTTACATATTGAAATCTCATTTTGTATTAAAATTCTGTTTAATTTTTGGTGTTCATTTGCTATTTTTTTGCGAGGAGCTCGTGGCTAGATAATAACAGCCGCACAGGTCGATCTTCAAGGTTAAGCAACGCTTGCCTAGGTTGGTCTGTGGATGATGACTATCTTAACATAACGAGTTTCCTCCGTGCCTCGGAAAGCACGTTAAGCCCTAGGTCTCGGCTGTCATTTGTAGATCTTTGGCAGTCGTTACGGATAGTCAGAAGCCAGTAAATCTGACTCCAGTCTTGCCATGAAATACCGTATCACCCCAGTTAATGGGTTGTGGAGGTCTGGTAGGCAGCCGCTCCTCGTAAAATACTGGTATTCAGCTAAATCCGGCTTGACTGGAAGCCGAGCCCAATATAGTTGGGAAAAGGCTAGGCAGATGAAGATTTGCTATTTTTTGCGGTTACATTTTACTAAATCTGGTGTTCAGTTTAACATAATCCAAAAAATAACAAAATTAAAATAACTATCTGGTATAAACAAAATAAAAAAAATCAACATTACTAAAAATTATTGATAAATCTTCATTAATTTTCTTCATTATCGCTTTCATTAATTGGCACAATGTCATTCGATGCTACTAAATTTTCTTAACAGCTGTGGTATGCAAGTGGGATAATATTTTTTCTACATAAATCAAGCAAGTTCAAGTGTCAAATCAGCAGATTGGCTCAAACTACGAAACAAACGCGCGGGAACTAACCACGTAAAAGTCTCTAACTACCTCTTTGGCCCTTTTACGTTTCAATTCATGTTAGATATGCCTTTATACTGTAATAAAAAATCGTGTTTCTATGCAGATTTTTAAATTTTTTAATGGCTCACATAATTATTTATACTTAAAGGATGCGTTTACCATAAAAAAGTAAAAATGGCCAAATTGTTAGTTTGGCCCTTATACATAGGACCCATCGATAAATGACTTAAAGAAAATTACATTCGACATCCTTAATTTCTGATGATGATAAATAAAGAAACAATAGTTCTAGCTTCTATAAAACGTTTTTAGATCAATTACAAAAAAAAAAACAATTACACAAGCAAAACCATGGTCGATTAAGAATTTGTTGAAAAAATTAAAAGTGGCAGCCCTAACCCTAGATAATGTTGAGTAAAAAGTAGCGAAAATCTGACACAACTTTGCCAACCCTGATTTAACGGTTTAAATTAAGATATAATACAGAAAAAACAGTTTAAATATATAAAAGAGCATATTTTCTTTGCTATATAATATATTACGCTAGAAAATAAAGCATAAATACTCAGAAAATGAAATTTTCCTGAGAGCCGGTAAAAAGTGAGTATCCGCACTGACAATGAAACTGACACTGACAGTTTGTTAACTAAAATTTGGAGTGTCGTATGATCGAATGTTTCAATACAGATTGCCGACTTGCTTTTAGAAATACCATAGACCTTAAAAAACCTTTCGCAGCGGGAATAATTTAACTTTTTTGAATTTGGGCAATGTTGAGCTATAAAGGCAATGTTGCAGCATTTTACGGTACATATTAAGTATATTTTTAAATATTTCTTACAAAAAAAAACATTTAAAAATATAAAAAATAGAATGCCACCGCTAGCGGGAGCAGGGTCCAAGCTACCGGTGGTTAGGGCTCCAGAGACAGGAACCTCCTCACGATACGAGCCGTATCCAGGAGTACTGCCTTCTGTATCAGGCCCTTGATCCAAGCGCGCAACGACAGCTTCGACAGGTGGTCGTCGAAGCTTTTGGCCATCAGGCCGTTGGCGGTCACGACAATCGGCACAATGACAGCCAAGTCCATTATTATTATTATTAATACAAGTAAAGTCACAGTGATATATAAAATAATCAAGTACCTACCTATTTTAATAATTACAGCTAAGTACGGACCTAGCTGTAATTATTAAAATCCATGAGATTTGCGAGTAGTGATCTCCGCCCAATACTTACATATTAGTCTATCCGCCCGCAAAAAGCGATAAACAATCATTGAAACACTTACCTAAGCTATTCATACATCCGGGGACACAACACTTTATTGTGGTAGGTAAATATCAATATCCGAACAAAAAGACTACCCACTGACCAAAAGTTACCTAATAACTGCTACTAACTTTGCACCAAAAGGGCCAGAAATCTGATTCGATACCTACTTAATTTTCAATCAATAGGTGAAAGGTACACGCACAAAATCGATAGGTACGGTCGTATCTAGATGCAGAGGCTCAACTAGAATGCACTTTTAAACATTGAAAGTCAATAAATAGAACACAAACAAGCCGAAACCGAAATTAACAATCGCGCGCTAACCGAAAACCGACACCACTCGACGCGGCGGTACCCGCGGTACGAAAAAGTTTGTTTTCATTTTCAATTGTTGCCAATGCAATTTTAGCATTTTCCCTAAGTTCAGGACAATTTATTCAAATGTCATCATCATAATAAACAGACTTCGTTTTCTTTTTAAAATAATAATAGAATTTCATTATTATTAATTATTATTACGTGATACCATAGAGCCAGCCAACTAAGATAGGTTATTATCACTACAAAACATCACAGTTTTACACCAGTTGTAAGTAGTTGTACTTAATTGTTAGTAAGTTGGTATTATTATTGTTAGTTTGTTGGCGTTTCCTTGGCTGACACCGACTCCAAAAATTAAAAATAATTGTAAGCTTATAAAAATACGCAATTATTTTTTTACTTTTTAGTGCATATTAATTTGTTTTGGAATACTTATTTATTTTTTGAAGTCGGTGTTTTTTTTGTTAAAATCGTTTTTTATTTCTTGATTTTTAGTGAATCTGATGGACACTAATTACTTATTTGAGTATGGGTTAGGGCTGCCATACGTCCCGGTACACCGGGACATATCCCGGTTTAAAGCGTTGTGTCCCGGTGTCCCGGTCATCAAGTTATCTGTCCCGGTATGCAAGAAAAATGGAAATACTTTTTGTCAATATACATATATTTGCAAACCCTGACCACAATGCTCACGTGGAACGAGTGTTTTCGTTAATTTCAGCTCAGTGGACGGACGAACGAAATTCACTCAGTGTAAGCACAGTGGAAAGCATCATTCAATGCATTTATAATTATAAAATACACATAGGTAGGTACATACACTACACTTTTCTTTGCCACTAACTGCAAAATTCTACGCACATCATTTTATAATTATGTTAAAGGGGAAAAGGAGTTATTGACAAAGGTCAAATCTACTGAAAAATATGAGTGGGCAAAGAAAAGTGTAGTGTAAGAAGACTTCGTTATTTTATTATTAAATTTTCTTGAATATTACTACCTACTGTTTTTTTAATAATCATTGTCTGCCCTATTTCTGTTCAAAATGTCCCGGTCGGCGTCTCCGAATTAATGGCAGCCCTAGTATGGGTAGACCTACTAAACGCGCTGCTCGTAGAGAAAGCGCCGCGCCGTTTAAATGAAACAAAGGAGGATATTGCACTAAGTCGTGTCAAAAGTTTGGCAGGCATAGTTTTATCGGATTTGGACGCCAACAAATTGGTAAATTAAACCACACGACGATAGATCATTGCAGGATATGACAAGACTACGAAATCTGTCTTCCGATAATGAAGGTCACACATAAGTACCTAAGTCATAATACACCTTTTTTTTACGAGGCAAAATCATCCAATGAGTCTTCCCACCCTGAGTGGAGCGGGACGGACTGTCAGACTTTTACTGACAGTCATACTACTGTCATACCTACTCATCCACAGTGTTCCTTGAATAGCCCTTTAAGTTCCAGGGTCACGGTTACCCAAGGACAGTAGCGCGACCACGGACCAGCTAACGTAATTAGGACGCATGAAATTTGAAGAGTTTTGTTCATATAACCGAATATCTCATCAGAACAAACATCTAATTTTGTTTATTTTAGTTTCAGTATTGCGTTTTTTGTAAAACGTTGTAAGTGCCCCTAAACAATCATATTTTTTTTCGAAATAGTTTTTTTAACCTTTTTTTTTTTGTTTTTTGCTGTCGAGACGTGATATTATGTTGTGTGATGGCGTAAACAATGCTTAGATATGCTATAGCAACAATCGCGGTTAATCTGCTGTTATTTATTGAAGAGTTCCCTCGATTTCTTCAAGATCCCATCATCAGATATTGAAATGGTGACAATGGGACCACACGGGAAGCACCAGCTTTCAAATAAAAGAAAAATAATGAAAATCGGTTCACCCAGTCGCAAGTTATGAGGTAACAAACATAAAAAAAAATACAGTCGAATTGAGAACCTCCTCCTTTTTTTGAAGTCGGTTAAAAATGGTTAATTGTGCAGTTTCCATCTGTAAAAAACGATCTGTTACTACAAATCTGCGAAACCATAATGTTCCTTATCACATATGTATAAGTATGCGTGACGCGCCAATATAGTTTTATTTATTTAAGTACATTGTCAAAACAAACTTCATGCCATTACGACAGAAAAATATCGTGGTAGGTAGGTAGTTTACACGCAGTACAGCCGTACAGGGGCATGGAGTTGAGATTTGTGTGATTTTTTCAATTGCGTGCTTATTTTTATAGTGTGCGTTTATTGCAATAGGAAGCATGCATTTGTGTGTAACTGTCAGATTACACACAAACCTCGCCCCCCCCAAAAAGTGGCAGAATAATTTGTTCAGAAATTCTTTCCTTGCCATCTCCATAGGTTAAATGCTCTAAGCATGATACAGTTCGTCCGCTATAAGTTGGCGAGTGTGAAGTTAGGCTCTGCGAATTTTGGCGCTTGAAATATCGTACAAAAATAAAGGTTTTAAAAAAATAAATGCAATTTACAGTTCTTATTGCTGTTAAAAACAGTTTTGACATTAATTTTTTTTAAACCTTTATTTTTGTACGATATTTCAAACGCCAAAATTCGCAGAGCCCTAACTTCACACTCGCCAACTTATAACGGACGAATGTAGGTACCTACTTATTTATCAGCTTCTCAATAGAATAAAACGCTTTCTGTGTGACTAGACTGTGGGTAACCCAACCACTGACCGGTTTTCTTTTTGTACATTGTGATTGCGTCGAATGTAAATCATTCGTTGTATAAAAGTAGGTCTGTACTTAAACCTTTTGCAGAATTTTAGATAGAACGCTAAGAAGGGCTATCGGTCCGTCATCATCAGGGTTACCAGCGTCACTCTAGTGTATCGAGTCAGTCAGTAGGGTGTAGGAAGAAGGATTTGCAGTTGCTTGTCATGGACGTCGGAGTTTCTGATAATCTTGTCAATTTGCGGTTTTGCCTGTGGATGTGAAATAGCGCGAGTTGTACTTGTTGACACTCAATAAGGTCCAGTGAACTTCTTTCCTGAATTTGACGATTTTAAAATGAAATAAAACAGACAATATTTTATAAACATATTATTTTATATTATAATTTACTATGTAGGTACATAATATTCTTACATGCTGTAAAATAAACTAGCATTATAAGTTACGATTTAGTAATATCAATATTTATGCTTAGAGGTAGTACATTTTCTTATTACTAACGACCTCATTCAATATATATAGATTTTATATTGGGGCTTAATGGTTAGTAAAACAAAATTGTGTTACATAAATTATCACAAATAGGTTCATTGAATTAACATTTCATAAAAACTCTAAAAATACAATTTTGTATAACAGAACAATAGCCACAACGTACGGGCAGGACACAGGCCTCGATGGGCACAGTGCAGGTCCGTCGGCGGACTTACAGATACTTCTAACATTAACATTATGGCACGCAAATAACAATAGCATCCTCGACTCGCGTCTACGGCAGGCTCAGGAAGTAGAACGCGAGGAACGAGAGCGCGTAGAACAGACCGCTGAACGCGAGCATCGCGCGGATCGTAGCGCGCAGGCGTCGCGAGCCGCGCGACGTGCGCGACGTGCGGGACGTGCGCGACGTGCGCGACGCGCGCGAGCCGCGCCGGTACAGCACCGCCTGCGCGCCGTTGTTGTAGCGCTCCGTGTTCAACACCTTGCGCGCCAGCGCCATCGACTGCGCCTTGTCGTCCGCCTCCGCCGGCGACAGGTTCACGCTCGCGCGCGGCGACGCCTTCGCCAGCGCCGCCGCGGCGTACAGCGACGAGCGACGAGACCCGCACTCCACCAGCGCGAACTGCGGCCGCGGCGCCGACTCCACGCTCGGCGTGCGCGCCCGCGCCGGCGACGCGGCGCGGCGTCCACGCCCCGCCAGCGCCAGGCGCGGGCTCACGCCGCGCGCGCTCTGCCGGTAGTCCAGCGCGCGCCGCCGCGGCGCCCACACGTGCTCCGCCGGGCTCTCCTCGAAGCGCGCGCACGACTGCACGCGCAGAAGGCGCGGCGCGAGAACGCGCGCGCGGCTCAGCGGCACGTAGCGGCGCGGCGGCGGCAGCACGAGCGCGCCGCCCTGCAGCACGCCGGCGTGCGGCGCCTGCGCGGGCGCGCGCCACAGCGGCATGACGTGCGCGGGCCGCGCGCCCGGGCCGCGCCGCTCGGTGGGCGCGCCGCCGCCCAGCTCGTCGGCCACGAGGCGGCGCGCGGGCGCGGGCCGCGCCTGCAGCGCCAGGCCGTAGCGGAAGTAGCGGTCGCTGTACACGACGGTGGCCAGCTCGCCGGCGCGGCGCCCCAGCAGGTTGTAGATGGAGCGCTGCAGGCGCGGCGCGGGGCGCGCGCGGCGCAGCAGGCGGCGCAGGCGCGCGAGCGGGCGCGGCGCGGGCCGCAGCGGCTCGTAGGGCACGCTGTAGAGGCGGCGCGGCCCCGGGCCCGGGCGCGCGTGGCGCAGGCGGCGCGCGCGTCAGTCGGCGGCCAGCGGGCGGGCGCGGCGCGCCACGGCGAGGTCGTGCAGCGCCTCCAGCACCACGGCCGAGCTCCACGCCTGCGTGCGGCACGAGTCGGCGCAGTAGGCGCCGCCCGCGTTGCTGAGCTCGGGCAGGCCGCGCCAGGGCGACGTGCGGATCTCTGCGAGGAGCGGCGCGAGCGTGGCGTAGGCGGCGGCCACGGTGCGCGCGTGGCGGCCGCAGTCGTGCGCGAAGGCGAGGCGCGCGCGTAGGTAGAAGCCGAGCGGCCACAGCCACTCGGGCCCCTGGTGGTAGTTGAAGCCGTGCGCCACGCTGGGGTCGTCGCCGTTGTTGGAGTTGTCGTAGTCGCCGCGGTAGGCCCAGTCGGCGGGGTCCAGCGTCTTGACGCCGAGCGGGCCCAGCAGGTGGCGCTCCAGCGAGTCGAGCGCCTGCCACGCGTGCTTGGGCTCGAACAGCTCGGGCGCGACGGCCATGGCGATGGGGAAGTTGCAGCGCAGCTGGTAGTCGGCCCAGGGCCGCGAGGCGCCGTGCGAGTCCTTGTAGATGGCGCGGCGGTGCACGAGGTCGGGCCGCAGGTCGGCGGCCGACGGCTTGGGCGGCACCCAGAAGCAGCGCTCGAAGTGCTGCTGGATGCGCTCGGCCCACTGCGCGTACGTCCACGACGTGAGGCTGCCGTCGCGATGGCGGCGTACTACGCCGGGGTAGGGGTACCGCTGCGCGCGGTGCTGCTGCGCCAGCCAGCTCACCACGCTGTAGGCGAGTCCCACCAGCTCCACGGCACTGCCGTCGCGCGGCGTGGCGGGCTGGCCGCGGTTGCCGGCGGGCTCGGAGGAGCCCATCTTGTCCATCCACGTGCCGCAGTTGGCGTCGTTGCCGCCGAACGGGAAGCCGGTCTCGGGGTCGACGCCGATTTGCACGTTGAAGCCCTTGTCCGACATGTGCGCGTCGATGGCGCGCCCGGCATTGCGCTCGCGGAACACGAGGCCCTGCGGACAGACACAGCGAGCACGCGTGTGGATGACAGCGATTGACACTCTCCTCTTTTAAGGTGAATGCTTCAGGTAGCCCGCGAAATTAAAAATTCAAATTGTAGGAACGTTTTTGAAAAAATCGTTCCTACACTTAGGTGAGCTTGGAGGTTTGTATTGATGATTTTTATGGTTATAATTATGTAACTAGTTAAGTTTTACAGTCGCTTAAGTATTTTTAACTTCATACAACCTACCACTGCCTTGGAAATTGCAAATAACGTAAGAAAATTTTAATTTCGCTAGCTAACCTGAAGCTTCCCCCTTAAAGTCAGTCAAAAATTTATAGTAGTGATGCACAATTTATACATAAAGTGATAATATACCTGGAAGTGCACGTCGAGCGCCTCCTGTATGACGTCATGCAGCGGCTGGTCGGCCGCGCCCGGCAGCGCCGCCTCGCTGTCATCCTTCGGGAACAGGCGCGCCACCGGCTCCGACAGCAGCGCGGGGCCCCCGGGGGCCTCCGTCACGTACTGCTTCACGCTCTGCAGCCACCACCACACGGCGTCGCGGCAGTTGTAGCGAGCGTTGCGCCCGCCGTCCAGCAGGTTGGGGATGAGCCCGTGGCGCAGGCACGCCGCGAAGCCCAGGATGTGGAAGCGCGCGTCCTGCAAGCGAACAGCGTCAGCGAGCGCCCGAGCGGCCCGAGCGGACCGGCCGAGCGCGCCTCACCTGGTAGCGCCCCGTCAGCAGCAGCAGGCCGCGCAGCGCCACGAACGTGTCGCGGCCCCAGCAGCGCATGTAGCCCACCGCGAAGTGCGGCAGCCCCGCCGACATGCTGAGCGCGCGCGCGGGCCGCGCCGGCAGCGCGGGCGAGAAGGGCGGCAGCGGCGCCGACGGCAGTGCCGCCATCAGCTGCACGCTCGTCAGCGCCAGCGCGCGCGGGAACGAGCCGCCGCGCACCCACGGCGCCAGGCGCGCCAGTGCCGCGCGCGCCACGCCGCGGAACAGCCCCTGCAGCAGCGCCTCGGCGTACGCGGGCACCAGGAAGCGCGGCAGCTGCGTGAGCGGCGCCAGCAGCTCGCGGTAGCGCGCGGCCACCGGGGCCAGGCGCGGCTCGCGCTCCAGGCGGCGCCACGTGTACTCCAGCAGCCAGTCGCCGGCGCGCAGGTTGGCGCACAGCGGGTGGCCCAGGTCGTCGGCGGGCGCCACGGCCGCCAGCAGCGACGCCGCGCCCTGCAGCCCCGCGTACACCAGCGCGCCCGAGCCCGGCACGTCGTACACGCCGCCGCCGCCCGCCTCGCGCTCCTCGGCGTCGCAGCGGTACAGCAGCGCGTTGAAGTCGGCCAGGTCCAGCTCGGCCAGCGCGGGCGCCAGGCCCAGCGCGTCGGGCGCGCGCGCGTGCAGCGCGTCCACGGTGCGCTGCAGCGTGGCGAGCGCGGCGCGGTGCTCGGCGCGCGGGGCCACGCGCACGGCCACCACGGAGCCGGGCAGCAGCGCGCGGAAGTCCAGCACGGTGTGCGGCCCGTCCACGTGCGTGCCCGCGAACACGCCGGACTGCGCCAGCGGCACGTTGCGGCGCACGCTGCACTCGTACTGCTGCAGGCCGGAGATGACGCGCGGGTGGCGCGTGAAGGCGTCGGGCGGCTGCAGCGCGCGCCCGTCCGTACTGCAGACCACACACGATCATGTTGAGCGAGACGAAATGGCAGGCGGTCGCCTACTTCTGCGTAGCAGTAATGCTAGCGAACGAAGCGGCTGCATGTGTGATAGAACAGACTTCCTCACGCCCCAGTCGCCTGGACCCCGATTTTACAGCACAGAAAGCGTTGGCTTGCGGACGACGAGCACTGGATAGCTCATTGTCCTCCCAATTCAATGGGGAAAAAGTCATTGGATGATTTTCTGCCTAAAATAAACACGATAATTTTATAATTTAAATTATGAAACAAACCGTGATAGCCTAAAACAGTGTTTACGATAATTTTATACCTTAGAAGTTCCCGATCATAGGTTTTGCTTTTCCACTTTGGGCTGCATCCGCTATTATATCGTCGTTCCACCTTCTCAAAAGCAATAGGGCGTGAAGGCCAGTCGGCTCACGGGCCGGCATGGCGGTGCACTCACCGGTGGTCCTTGTGCCGCAGACAGGCCTCCAGCAGGATGTCCTGCAGCTGTCCCTCGAAGCGCAGCGGCGGCACGTGGCGCGGCGCGGCTACACTCACCGGTGGTCCTTGTGCCGCAGACAGGCCTCCAGCAGGATGTCCTGCAGCTGTCCCTCGAAGCGCAGCGGCGGCACGTGGCGCGGCGCGGCTACACTCACCGGTGGTCCTTGTGCCGCAGACAGGCCTCCAGCAGGATGTCCTGCAGCTGTCCCTCGAAGCGCAGCGGCGGCACGTGGCGCGGCGCGGCTACACTCACCGGTGGTCCTTGTGCCGCAGACAGGCCTCCAGCAGGATGTCCTGCAGCTGTCCCTCGAAGCGCAGCGGCGGCACGTGGCGCGGCGCGGCTACACTCACCGGTGGTCCTTGTGCCGCAGACAGGCCTCCAGCAGGATGTCCTGCAGCTGTCCCTCGAAGCGCAGCGGCGGCACGTGGCGCGGCGCGGCTACACTCACCGGTGGTCCTTGTGCCGCAGACAGGCCTCCAGCAGGATGTCCTGCAGCTGTCCCTCGAAGCGCAGCGGCGGCACGTGGCGCGGCGCGGCTACACTCACCGGTGGTCCTTGTGCCGCAGACAGGCCTCCAGCAGGATGTCCTGCAGCTGTCCCTCGAAGCGCAGCGGCGGCACGTGGCGCGGCGCGGCTACACTCACCGGTGGTCCTTGTGCCGCAGACAGGCCTCCAGCAGGATGTCCTGCAGCTGTCCCTCGAAGCGCAGCGGCGGCACGTGGCGCGGCGCGGCTACACTCACCGGTGGTCCTTGTGCCGCAGACAGGCCTCCAGCAGGATGTCCTGCAGCTGTCCCTCGAAGCGCAGCGGCGGCACGTGGCGCGGCGCGGCTACACTCACCGGTGGTCCTTGTGCCGCAGACAGGCCTCCAGCAGGATGTCCTGCAGCTGTCCCTCGAAGCGCAGCGGCGGCACGTGGCGCGGCGCGGCTACACTCACCGGTGGTCCTTGTGCCGCAGACAGGCCTCCAGCAGGATGTCCTGCAGCTGTCCCTCGAAGCGCAGCGGCGGCACGTGGCGCGGCGCGGCTACACTCACCGGTGGTCCTTGTGCCGCAGACAGGCCTCCAGCAGGATGTCCTGCAGCTGTCCCTCGAAGCGCAGCGGCGGCACGTGGCGCGGCGCGGCTACACTCACCGGTGGTCCTTGTGCCGCAGACAGGCCTCCAGCAGGATGTCCTGCAGCTGTCCCTCGAAGCGCAGCGGCGGCACGTGGCGCGGCGCGGCTACACTCACCGGTGGTCCTTGTGCCGCAGACAGGCCTCCAGCAGGATGTCCTGCAGCTGTCCCTCGAAGCGCAGCGGCGGCACGTGGCGCGGCGCGGCTACACTCACCGGTGGTCCTTGTGCCGCAGACAGGCCTCCAGCAGGATGTCCTGCAGCTGTCCCTCGAAGCGCAGCGGCGGCACGTGGCGCGGCGCGGCTACACTCACCGGTGGTCCTTGTGCCGCAGACAGGCCTCCAGCAGGATGTCCTGCAGCTGTCCCTCGAAGCGCAGCGGCGGCACGTGGCGCGGCGCGGCTACACTCACCGGTGGTCCTTGTGCCGCAGACAGGCCTCCAGCAGGATGTCCTGCAGCTGTCCCTCGAAGCGCAGCGGCGGCACGTGGCGCGGCGCGGCTACACTCACCGGTGGTCCTTGTGCCGCAGACAGGCCTCCAGCAGGATGTCCTGCAGCTGTCCCTCGAAGCGCAGCGGCGGCACGTGGCGCGGCGCGGCTACACTCACCGGTGGTCCTTGTGCCGCAGACAGGCCTCCAGCAGGATGTCCTGCAGCTGTCCCTCGAAGCGCAGCGGCGGCACGTGGCGCGGCGCGGCTACACTCACCGGTGGTCCTTGTGCCGCAGACAGGCCTCCAGCAGGATGTCCTGCAGCTGTCCCTCGAAGCGCAGCGGCGGCACGTGGCGCGGCGCGGCTACACTCACCGGTGGTCCTTGTGCCGCAGACAGGCCTCCAGCAGGATGTCCTGCAGCTGTCCCTCGAAGCGCAGCGGCGGCACGTGGCGCGGCGCGGCGCCGGGGTCGGGCGCGCTGAAGGCCGTGAAGGCCACGAGGATCACCGACTGACACATACGATAGACGCATTGACAAACACTTTCTGACATCCTCTCCATAATCGTATTCAGAGTCATAAAATGCCAGTTTCTGACAAAACAAGTGCGAGTCGGACTCGCGCACTGAGGTTTCCGTACCAACTTTTGTACTTATGATAATAATAGTTCAATTCCCGAATCGATTCATGAAGATTTTTCCGAATCGTAATTTTTTTTCTTGTAAGGTAGGTTACTTCGGTTTTCATATTTCTACATATATTTGTGTCACATTTAGCACAAAACAAGGCCTCATTGTTTTGTGTTAAATTTTAGGATTCTAGTCGTCAACGAGACGGAACCTATGTATTTTTATTCCCTTGAGAGTGTCAAAATGTGCCGTTTCTTTTTTTTCCTTATCTTATAAGTTTGATTTTCGCACAGCTTTAGGAAACTGCCGACCTTACTTAGTATACTGGGTGTAAGGGACAGTCCTCCATTAACTTTAAGGGCTTGCTCAGTAGACGAATCTTAACATACTCCCACAAAATGTTTTTTCCAGGAAACGAAAAAAAGTTTCAGCCTCACCATACAAAATTATAAATTTTATGGGACAATTTGTATGCAGAGGTCGACTTTTTTTTCGTTTCCTGAAAAAATAATTTGTGGGAAGATGTTCAGATTCGTCTACTGTGGAGGGCTGTCCCTTACATCCAGTAGGTATACTTTTAATTTGGACTCTGTAGGTACAGGTCTTGTGGTGTTGTGGTATAGGGCCTTGACAGACATAGGTACAGACAGACGCTCACAAAAATTATTTTATTGTTACGACAGTGATGAATCAGTTGAATATTCTGCTATAGGGAATATGCATAAAAAATAAAATGGCCTGATTTTTTTTTCCTAAGCTTTTAAGTTCGTAGTATTACACTCAATTCGTTATTTTCTAATTTAATATGCATTTAATTATTCAAAACATAAATCAAAAAGTGAAAAATTTACGAGCGAAATTCAAATTTGTAAAACGCCTCACCATTGGTCGTATGAAACGTGACGTCATAGGGCACGAAATTGACAGGAATGGTGAATTTATCTGGTGTACTTTTTATAGTGTTAGGACATATTGGTACCATGCAATATCTATAAAATGGCTTTTTTATTCTTCCATGATTATTACGCGACTAAAACACCTTGTTATCTATCAAAATCAATGCAAACAATAAAATGACAGTGACGTCATAGGGCGTCACGCCTCAAGCGCGCGAGAAATAGGAGCGTTTTAACTCGTCAAATTAAACCAATATTTTTAAAATTTTATAAAAAAGTAATTACTACTCTTGCAGCTATAGTTTATTTTTTTTCTACATCAAAATGAAGTGAATATTAAATAATAAAAAATTGCCTGCATATTCCCTATTATATCCAAGCGTGTACAGGGGGTAGTGTGGCATGGGTTGCTTTGGCTTGAATGCTTGTCGCCAGTCCGAACTAGTGTCGGTTTTTGAACACATATCAAAAGAAGCTTGTGGTTAAGCTTGCGACATGTTACGTTGGCCCAGTATTGCCAACTCGGATAAAAAAGAACCTCGACTGCGCAAAAAAACAAATAGTGCGAGTTGGACTCGCGCATTGAGGGTTCCGTACTAACTTACCTGTGAAAACAGTTCAATTCTCGAATCGAGTCTTGAAGATTTTTCAATTTTTTTTTCCATTATGTAACTAAAAATTTCAAGATTCTAAGTCAACGGGACGTACCCTATAAATTTTAACTCCTTTGACAGTGTCGAAATGTACTTTTTGCAACACATAAACGGGCGTATTTTTTTCCCGTCAACTTACAAGTTTGATTTTTGCACAGTTTCAAGGGACTGCGGACTTGAGTATATAGTTTAAATTTCAACTTGATACCTTCACGCGTTCCCGAGATAAAGGGTCATGACAGACAGACAGACGGACAACAAAGTGATCCTATGAGGGTTCCGTTTTTACCTATTGAGGTACGGAACCCTAAAAACAAGTTTGGTCCAGGAGTGTAAAAATCAATTCGCACACAACACAGAAAATTAAACAAATAAACATTAATACGCAACATATTAACTGCAACACTCGGGGACCCTGCAATGTTAAAAGATACGATAGGGTTGGTGGCATATCTGGTTAGATAAAATACCCAAAATAAACAAAGGAAAAAATATAGTTGGGGACCCAAATTGGATGGCATGTTTTTGATCTAGATTATTTAAATGGGTTCCGCAGCAGCGAGACAGGACATGTTAATTTTCTTTAATCGGTCTACATGTTGTTAGTTAGATACTAAAGGGCGGCAGCAGGCGACTGACCTGGCGGGAGCGCGGCTCGTGGCGCGTGACGGCCACGACGTCGGCGTCCATCTGGTCCACGTACACCTCGGAGTAGCCCTGCGCCGCCAGCTCCGCGTGCAGCTCGTTGAGTGCGCGGCGCGCGGCCAGTATGCCGCTCCCCGGCCCCACGCGCGGCGTGTCCGCGTCCGCCTCGCCCCACTCGGCGTACACGCGCGCCTCGTCCACCACGTGCACGGCGTGCGGCACCAGCTCGTCCAGGCCGCGCGTGGAGCCGGTGGCGCACGCCGCCATGGCCACGAGCGCGGCGGACGGCAGCACGTCGAACACGCAGCGCTTGTCGAGCGGCGACGGGTTGTCGTGCGTGAGGTCCAGCAGCATGGCGTGCGCGATGCGCGGCCGCGCGGCGCGGCGGGGCGCGCGCAGGAAGGCGCCCACGGCGCGCCCGCCGAAGCGGTGCACGAGCCGGCCCTGCTCGTGCGAGTCCCACGCGCTCAGCGCCTCTGCGGACCATACACGTACACGTACGACTCTATACTAGTTTATAACGAACGTTTCTGGTCGCATCTCTAAGGCGCACGTTACATGTTTCAACAATAAAAGTGTCAACAATTGTATTTCTGTTCAAATTTCAAGATTATTAATTTTTTAACAACAATTATGTTCCTCTGACTTGTAGTAACAACTATACGAGTTGGTAGTAGTACGTTTTGACGGGTATCACAGGGCAAGGAAAGGGGGTCAACAGCACCCCTGAATTTTGTTTACAGCCATACTATTTCCTTTTGTCAATGAAAGTTAACAAAACGATTTTTTTTAATTGAATAATTCAATTAATCATGAATAATTTTCTGATTTCTGATTTCAGTATACTAAAAGGATCTTTTAAAAATTTGACACAGTGACCTGTGGGACCGCCCCTACCAATAAGTTCCGCCGTGGGATCCCACGCTGACGCAGAACCTCAGCTTGTACTCCACACCCTCCGTGTGCTGAGTCCCCTGTTCGCTGCGCGAAGGATACCACAAGACTAGCGATAGGTACGCAGGGTAGCGACGTTCGTGGAGAGAAACACCAGTTGGCACTGGAAGTGGCACTGCCCAAATCCGAAGCTATGTGTTTTCATGGCCCTCGGAACGCGTCACCGAGTTCTCGTAGCGGTATAATAACGGTAGGAAGAGTTCACATTGGAGTCGGGTCAAAGATGAAGTTCCTGGGGCTCGTCCTTGACAGCCGGTGAACTTTCGAGGAGCATTCTGACGTCGGTCTATCCCACCCGAAATAAAGTTATTATTCCCTTTATTTATTCTATACATTTATAAATTACATTTTTATAAACAAAATCATGAAAAAACACTTATACGAGTAAACAAATATAATAAACTAGCAGCCCGTCCCGGCTTCGCACGGGGTAGACTATTATTTATTTTTGTTAAAAGATGTTGTAGTGACATAACTACAATAGTTGGACATATGCTACCGCGGAGTTTTTTGTAGATATTATGATGTTCTTCAATATTGTTGTACATTATTTTTTTCTATCGCTAATAGTTTCGACAGCGCATTCGACGAAAGACATTTTAAGACTCATTTTTCTACTCCTTCGGTTACATTGTTCAAATTTTACCAAGGATCCCTAATTTTTTTCAAAATGAAATGTAGCCTATGTCAAATTGGAAGAATGTAGCATTCTATTGGAGAAAGAATTTTTTAAATCGGCCCAGTACTTTTTGAGCCTATTCATTACAAACATACAAAAAAAAAATACAGTCGAATTGAGAACCTCCTCCTTTTTTTGAAGTCGGTTAAAAAATAGGTACAAATCTTTTCTCTTTATAATATTAGTACCTAATAAAAGTAAAGTAATAAATAATAGCCTACGGTATCGGGAACGCGGCTACCTGTGAATCTCCGAACAATCGCACCGTGTCCAGAACTACCCAGAATTACTACCCAGAGGAAAAAAAAGCAAGTGCCGACAGCTCATTTCAAGTACGCCTCTCCAACATCAAGGACTGCACTTGCTTTCCTTGCCCAGATTGGATGTCCGTCAGATGCGTTGTATCCCAATTACCCGGGATACTCATCATCACGCACCATTTCTTGCAGCATGGGTCTCTGTATATGTACGTCCGCAATGAGCTCTGCTGCCTGCGTGTTCGTCACCTCAGGATCCTAGTTTCTCATCTCTATGGTTGTTGGTGGACAGCGCTGGGACAAAATTGTCTACAGCTGTGTCTGCCGATCGCACAGCGGTGAATAGGAGACAAGTCGACTATTTGAACATCTCAGTGAGGCCGCGGACAAGGCTCTGCATCAGCGCCCTGATATCCGCCCATCGGCAAACAGCATACACCTGGGGGCCTCTTCCTGAATGTCTAACGTCAAAGCGTCCATTATCAGCAGGAAGAGGTAAGGGCTGAGAGCCGACCGCCACATTGAAACTGCCACTGGTGCTTACTGTAGACCGGACTACACCGACTGTACATCGCTCGGATCAACTGCACATACTTCACAGGCACACCTTTCTCCTTAAGCACCCACCACAGCACCTCACGAGGTACCCGGTCGTATGCCTTTTCGAGGTCAATGAATACCATGTGCAAGTTTTTATGTACACCTCTGTATTTCTCGCACAGCTGGCATATAGCGAAAATGGCATCCGTTGTAACCCGACCAGGCATAAAACCGAATTGGTTCTGTGAAATTTCACTCTCTTCTCTCAACCGCCTTTCTCTTTTCGTCTCTCTTTGTCCATAATTCTCGTCTTGACACTAGCAGTGCTACTTCACCGACTCTGTCTCACAAAAGGAACAAAGAATTTTTTGAGAGCACTGTCGCCAGGACGTGAATAACGCTATTGGCCCAGATGGCATATCAGCGATTGTTCTTAAGGCGCTTGTATGGCCTCTTGGCCTGATACAGTGCCCAATTTTACCTGTTTAAAAAATAAGAGAACAAGTAGAGACACATAGAAGAAATGAACGAGTCTCACCGCGAATGAGCGACGTGATGCCGAGGCGGTTGACGAAGATGTTGTCGACGTGGTCCGAGTTGGTGAACAGCTCCGCCACCACGTACAGGTCGGGCTTCACGTTGCGCGCGCAGTCCAGCATGTACTCCGCCACCTGCACAGCGCACTAGTGAGACACACACGCACACACGCACACACACAACGCGCGGCGACACTCACGTGCAGCGGCGTGGAGTGGCAGTTGTCCAGGCGCACGCCGTCGAACACCTCGGCCGTGAGCTCCACGTACTCGCGCATGTGCGCCCACAGGAAGGGGCTGTCCTCGGGCTTGTCGCCGTACCTGCACACAGACACACGTCAGCACCGGGCAGTGCGTCGCACAGCACACACACGCGCACACTCACCGCAGCTTGACGCTGTCGCCCCAGGCGATGAGCTCGCGGCGCAGGTAGACGCGTGCGGCGGCGGGGCGCGCGGCGAAGTCCTGCAGCGGGTCGGCGTCCATGACCCAGCCGTTGTGCGCCATGCACAGGCGCCCCGCGTCCGAGTACAGCACCGCCTCCACCTCGCTCAGCGAGCTGCTCTCCACGGGGCACGCCCACGTGAAGTACCTGCGCACGACCAACCTCACTCACTATGCCCTGTCCTGCTACGCTCACCTTCCCTCCCTCAGTGAGAGCGCTTACCTGGGTACGAGCGGATGCTTTGCGCTCACCTCCTCGATCTTCGGTCCGTCAGATTGCAGGCGATAATATCTGATAAAAAAAAGGATTGACTGATTTTTTGTACTCTTGATAGGAACCTAAAAATACTATGTGCAGCAGTGGGCTGGGCTCACCTCATGCCGGCGATGACGTTGTCGACGGCGGCGCGCAGGTGGTCGCGCAGCGTGTCCGCCGCGGCCTCGTTGAGCTGCTCCAGCTTGCGTTTCATCTCCTCGCAACATTTCTTCAAGCGCGACTCTTCATCGTAACAATCAGCTCTACAACAACACGGATAAGTCGTGATTAGAGTAGTTACTAGTACACTAAGCAATACAGAGCTGCAGCGCGCGGTCCATGTCCACAGAGGCGTGCAGGCGGCGGTGCAGCGCGTCGGGCTGCAGGCGCAGCGCCGCACGCTCCCCGTCCCCCTGCGCGCACACACACACTCACCTGTACACGTTGTAGAGCTGCAGCGCGCGGTCCATGTCCACAGAGGCGTGCAGGCGGCGGTGCAGCGCGTCGGGCTGCAGGCGCAGCTCCGCACGCTCCGCTTCCGGTACAGCGCTCGGCGCTGGCACTCTGCGCACACACACATATGTAATATGCGATACAGAAGCAGTTCATACGTTCAGTATAGGTAGCCCGCAAGCTGCAACAGATTGAGTTAATCGGAAAACCAGCCAAGTGAAAGTAGGTGTCGGGTCTTTAAGTCAAAAGTAACGTTTAACGTGCGAATAAATAATTTATAAGCTATTACAGAGAGTCGCAGCTTGCCGGGACGAAGTGATGTTAAATAATGTAGTGTAGTGCACTGACTTGTTGCGCGCCATGTAGTAGAACTCCTGCACCAGCTCGGCGGCGTTGCACATGTACATCTCGTGCAGGCGCGCCTCCGGCAGCAGCTGCGTCAGCAGCAGGTGCTTGATGGCCTGCGGACAGAGCGCGTGAGAGGCGTGTGCCATGTGTCCCCGGATAGACTGTCACCCGGCGGCGCGTCTCACCTCGAGGTGCTCGTGCGCGGTGACCCGGCGCGGCACGCCGCGCGCCTCGTAGTCGCCGCGCGCCACGTCGGCCGTGAGGCGCGCCAGCAGCGCGTCCAGCAGCGCGGCGGGCCGTAGGTGCGGGCAGTTGCTGCAGTTGTACGTCGCCTCCGCGTGCTCGTTCAGCCACGGCGTCTCGTTGGCCGTGTGGTTCAGCACGATGTCGCAGATAGACAGCATCTACAACTTACCAAGTTCAGCTCAAAAGCTCTTTCGTGGAAGATATTTCGTGAGGTTTTAACTACGAGCGCGCGCCTCACCTTCCAGTCGGTGCGCATCTTGGAGACGACATTCTCGACGTCGGCGAAGGTGGGCTCGCGGCCGGGCTCGGCGCTGAAGTGCGGGTTGAGGCGCAGCTGGTTGGCGATGCTGTAGCCCGAGTGCGAGGCGCCGAGCTCCTGCACGGGCGTGAAGTGGATCATGTTGTAGCCCGCCTCGCGCGCCACGCGCAGCACGCTCTCCCAGCGCGGCAGCGGGCCCAGGCACTTGGACAGCACGGTCTGGCACATGAGCCCGTCCAGCGGCAGCACGTCGCGGCCGCCCGGGCCCGCGCGCAGCGTCGGCGCCACGTGGAACCAGCCCGAGCCCTGCGGCCCCACCGCCGACTCCCTGCAACAGAGCGGAGCTGGGGAGCGGCTCGCCAGCGGCGGCGCTCGCGGCGAGGGACACTCACGCGCTGTCGTACACGAAGTAGTAGTGGAAGGAGCCGGCGCGCGTGAGGCGCAGCTGGCAGTAGATGTCGGTGTCGGCCAGCAGCAGGCCGGTGCCCAGCGCGGCCGGCGGCTCGTCCTCGGCCGCGCGCTGCCACTCCAGCCCGTAGTACTGGTTCCGGATGAACTCCGCTTGCTCGCCGCACTTATCGTCTTCTGTATGGAATCATTATAGGTCTTTGCTATTTCTACGCTTAGTAGTCGCGATATCTAAATAGGCTTCCAAAGATAGCAGTGGTGTTGCGTTACTGTCATGATTTGAAAGAAGTAATTAGAATATTTTTAGGACAAAATCGAAACTAACAGATACTTTATAAAAATTGGCTTTACTTACGATTATCCGACATCACATAATTGGTATAGAGAAATACTTTTCGGCCAAGTAAAGAAGGGCCGGGGCAGAATTGTAAATAGCAGCCTTTTTCAAATCTGAAAATAATACAAGAGGATAGCGTTAAGGCTGGAGGCGATGGAAGCGGGACGCGGACGGCTGGCGCGATGCGTTACCGGTAGAGCGTGGAGTCGTGGTGCTCGCCGTGCGTGAGCGTGAGCACGCGCGTGTGCGCGGCGGGCGGCGGCGGGCTGGCCGGGCTGGCGGGCCGCTCGGCGCCCGCGGCGGCCGCGCAGCGCTCGATCGCCATCTGCCTCTGCGGGAACACACACGTGAGCCGCGCCGACCCGCGACCGGGTCGGGGCTGCACCACTATTACCTATTTCAAATAGCTGTGTACCGCTTTTGAGAAAATGCAACCGATGATTTTTTTCACTAAAAATTCGACGATCGTGGACGTCATCTCCATCTGTGTACCGAATTAAGAGAAATAGAATTTTGTAATGATGACCTTTTCTATGACAGCTTTCTCCTGCACTTTCCTGCCGTAGTCGCTTTTCTCGCGAGTCACCATCTTGGGCATTTTGAGTAGTCACCGTGTATGAGTACCCATGAAACAGCACACTCGGTTTGAGCGCAGGCGCGGGCTCGGGCGGGCTTATATAAACGCGAGGCGCGGGGAGCGTGACACTCTCCACGCAACGGAACCGGCCATACGACGCCGTATTTGATTACGCTCCTTTGTCTCGTCTAAACCATTTTCCATTTACATAATAGACAGTAGAAATGTACCCTACTACTAATACTTCTTTATACCTAAGTACTGTAAGTATTTGTAGGAGCAGTCGGTATTGTAGGTAGGAATAACCAGTTATGTAGGGTAGTTCACTGTGGTCAGTGGCAGTGCAAATGAGTGAGAGAAAGCTTGCTCTGAAGAGGCATTAGCTGCCTAGTTCATCAGTAAACATCGCTGATAAAGGTTCAAAGTTGGATTAGGCTACTACAACTTGCTCTACGGCAAAACGCACGACTGCACGACACTTGCAATGTGGGATGCGCAATTGTTTCGCACAGCGTTATCTAATCTGCGTGAATTTATGATCCTACCGCGATGTGTCGCTTCGCTCGTGTCGAACGCAGAACGGTTCGAGTTCAGGCGAAACCAAACCGATAGAAGATCCGACAGAGTAGGTATAAGAGGGAAGCCACACGGGCGTTGCCACTGCGCTGTGACGCCCGCGTCGGAGCGCGGTGCCACTTCATAGTTGTAGTTATACAATATACATAATACATCAAGTACGATGAGTGTGAGCTGTTTTTGACGTTAACGCGATCGAACCATTTATAGCGTTTGGCTCCCTAATTGTTTAAGAGTTTAGAGCAAGCCAGTTCGAGCGCTGAACTTCATACCGTAAAAAACTCGTAAGTACTAAAAGGCTTATTACACCACCCGTTTTTACGACCGGTCTACGTAGACTGTCGTTGAGTTTACGTACAAGTAAGACCGTCTTACCCTTATTACACTACGCGACGTAGATTAGACCACTCGTAAAAATAAGTGGGGTAATAGGCCTTTAAACACTCTGACTGAAATGCCATGCGGTGCCTTAACCTATCAATACCCGCGAAACGAGACACAATAGTAAGACAATATCAGCGCAGTCGCATGAGACCGGTCGTTCATGAGTTAAAACGTGTGCGACGGAGCGCGCGCACAATGGACGAGGAGTCAGGGAGACCAGGTGAGAAGGGTGCTACGCCGCGATGACGGGGCACGCAGCGTAGCGTAGTACCAACATACGCACTCATTTGTTTAACTCCCAGAGTGTCATTCTGAATTTCTACAATTATTTTTTTCGACACAGTCTCAATAGTGAAAAACAGTAGTTCGACTAGGTACCTAATCATCGCTTCGATGCTACTACATAACCTACTTATTATAATTATTTGACTACCTACTTATTATCATTATTCCACAGAATATACTTCCACAACGCACACCTACGAAACACACACACTACTTCAACAGATCCCTTCTTCGATATAATGCACTTGTTCGGCAGATTTCGTTACACAACGTTGATACGATAGATAAGATGGGTTTAAGAATACAACGACCCATTTCAAGGAAAACCCATCTGTCGTATCAACGTTGTATATATAAAACATTAATAAATAACAATTAAAATTATCTAAGTACCTCGTTCTGCCGAAAAGTTAATCTTGACAAACAACAAAACATTTTGACTAGGTATCAATTCACATGCTGTCGCTATCATAGAGGTTCTAACAATAGAATACTGAACAAAGCGCACTTCGTTCATAGTAATAGGCAAACATGTACTAATCTAGATTCTTATTAAAATTGTAACGCTCCAAGAAAAAACAATCGAATAGAGAGTAATAAAACTGTATTAGTGTGACAATAGGTGGCCGGTAATAACTCGCGGGTAGGACGCGGCCGCTGCTGACGCGGCGGTGATAGCGACGCGGCGCGCGGCGGCGTGCGGCGAGCGACGCACGCGGCCACGGACTCTACTTACCTACCTCAGGGTTGGATAAAAACAGTTTTTGTGTTTTAAATTTTTTACAACAGTTTTAAGCAAGTATTTTTTTTTTAAGTAAAACGTATTTATAATCAGGGTACGGTACCAAACTAGTGCAATTCACCATCAACGATTGTGATGTGAACTTAGAGCATTAGGTCAAGTGCTCTAAGGATGTGAATTGCTTACAAATAAAAAAAATTGAAAAAAAAAATGAATATACAACGTGTAACGGATTGGGTATATCCACCCGAACAGCGTGGCTTCTTTGTCTGATAAGAAACGATATTGCGAGGGTTTCAGCTCAAAATAAAATACTCTAAGAATTGATGGTACCAAATTTCCGGTTTCATATGTTCCCTAAATTCAAATCATAACAAACGTGTCACCGCACTACGCGGGTCAATAACTTTCCATGTTACAAGTACAACGCATAATATCACGATAAATCTCTTCCGTAATTCTGCGCTCCTAGTATCTCTTACTAGCCTCCTGCCTACCGCACTGGCGGCGTTCTTTGTTGTTTGACAAAGGTGCCGCCGGCGCGCGCCGCTAAGCGAGTGTGTGTGCGTGCGCGCCATACACACCTACTTACTTTACCGTGATGTAAAAATAATTGTAGTAAGAATTAATACTTATTACGTAGGTAATTATTGATTTACATATTTCCAGTTATTATTGATTTAAAATTTCAAGACAGAAATTTCACGTAAATACTGAGTTATGTAACAAAACTTACGTAAAAAATCAAAACTTAGCTTGGGATAACTAGTTTCATCCCTTATTAATACTTAAACAGTAAAATCTTAAAGCTTTGTTTACTCTAGTAAATTGACTTACATTTTAAAGATGGGGTTCAATGTGGTGACCTTGGTATTGTATGCACAAGGCCGCTCGGTTGTTCAGGGACACCTGGACAAACGAGCGTAGCGTGTCTGGTGTTATTGTCCTGAAAGCGGCATCAAACCGCACTTTTATTTGGTCCACTGTATCACACTACACTGCGTACACTATGTTTTTCATGTACCCCCACAATAAGAGTCCAACGGGGTTAAGTCTGGGGACGCAGACTATGTACCATCCGACTAAAACACGCCAACGAAGGGAACGGGCGACGTTCAGCATCTGGTCTACCTCCGATAAAACGATGACGGTACAGTTCTCGGGCAGCTCGGATATTCTGCTCCGACACACAACATCATTTCGTAATATTCGCCACGACAGATACATTTTGCAAAACACGCACGAAACAATATGCGCGTATCACACGGATAGAAACGATTCTGCAGTCTGCACTACACGAGGAACAGATGACGACTGACAAGGTAACAATAATTGCAAAATAAAGTTATTCCCTACTATCCTGGTAATAGGGTGGCTGTCCCAATTTGTGTCCACTGACATTAAAAAATATTGTTCAATATTATTTTACATCTTAATAATATTATTCAACTAAACTCCGATGATCTTTTAAGTAAATCACACACCAGAGTATAAAACAAGAGTTAATTACGTACTTAATTCAAAAATCATTAAAGATCATTTATGTGGTACATTTGATCATATTATTATGTTGTACGTTTATTAATACGTTAGAATCGGAACCCGAGAGCTTTTATTTTAACATAACATAAATTAATCTTTAATCAAAAGACATTGTTATATTAAAATCTAGGATTTGAAGTTGTATTTACTAGGAGTAATCTAAGCTACAGGACAACAACTGGTACGCGCGCCCTAAACCTACATCACAGTTATAACACACTATGACGAAATTATAATGTGTGTGTAATCGGGGTTCTGTGATCAAATGATTTTCAACTCGGCAATATTAATTCCTGTTACTCATGCGGTCCTAGTACTTTCATTTAATTTCTTTAACAGTTCGATACATTTTTACGACATTATTTTGCAACTCTTTGAAAAGAGACTGAATAAACGTGCTCAAAGGCTCAAACCAATTAAATAACCACCACCGCCAGAGCGACCAAAGGGTAAACTTCCGGTAATTCTTTCGGTTAGTCCTACAGACAGATAGTAATTATGTGTGCGTGTATTATTTTTTAATTAAAAAAGTAAACTTTTTTGCATCATTACGAATAAGAAAATAATATTACGACCTTATTTTAAAAATTATGAACGGAACCCATTGTGATTTTATTTATACTAGGAGATGCATAAGTTGCCTAAAGATGTTAATTTGGGTTCAATTGGAGATAAATTATGTTTCTAAATCCTTTTTCTATTCTTAGTCTAATGGAAAATAATAATGTTTATTTAAGCAATTCCTGGTAGAATGCACGTAACGATTTCATTTTATTATCAATTCGAGTAGTGGATAGTACTCGAGCTGACGATTTTTCGAATGACTTAATTCGTTTTAATGTCATCGTTATTTTAACCGACTAAATTTGTGGGTACCATTTGAATGAAAATCATTGAATAACGCCGGAAAGGATAATAATTTTTTTTTAAGTTTAAACCTACCCGACAATTGAAAATATCACAAAATAAGGGTTTGTTATGAGTCGTTTAATTTTTTTTATTAAGATTTTTTTATCAATTTTGAGAAGATCGATTCAAGAGTATAATTCCATGCTGCACGTTTATCCTTATGACCACCAAAAAAGGATAACGTTCGGAAATTTACAGGAATACTGTTATTAAATTAGGTAGGTATTTACTGTGTAGTTGGTACGATGGTAAGGTGGAATATTAATTACTATACTCCGTTTGTTTAGGTAGTTAACTAAAGGTAAACAGTCTTGGTATGTCTTTTTATATTAAAGCGGTCGTATATAATATACACAAAGATTATTTAAATTTAGTTTATTAGCTAACATCGATTTCGGTAAATACCTATTTGGAAAGATTTTTACATACAATTTATAGACAACTTTTAGATAAAAAGACATGCCAAAATTGTTTACCTTTAGTTAACTACCTAAACCGACGGAGTATATGTAGATAGGTAATATCCATAATATTATCTACAAAGTAATCTTTTACAATGGAAAAAGTGTAATTCAAGCAGGTACCTACCTAAATATTATTTCGTTAAATTTTGATACCTAGACAAGGTAGGTAATTGTACGTATTGTGATTTGTTCACAAACATAATCTTAGTTTAGGAAAAGTCAGTATTATTTTGTAAACAAAAAATAAACATACGGAACCCTTTATTCAGAAATACCAGGAGTAAGAGGTTTATTTTTACTCGCAAATAGTTCGTTGACACCGATCAGCTGACTTATTGCTAGTGATGTATTTATTTCAATTTAAAAAATTCGGTTTCTGGTATCTATTTGTTAAAAATTCTCATAATTTATGAACATGTAGAGATAGGATTAAAAAACCCTTGCAATATCGTTTGTTATCACTCATAGACGGCTTGGACTTCGTTTGTATACACCCTTTTCGTTACAGATTGTATATAAATAAATATAAACATCATAAATTATTAATAAAAAAAAATAAAAAAATATTATTATTATTATCATTAATTATTTTTTTATTTTATTATATATTCATATATATATATATATATATGAATATATATGAATTGTTTTCAGATGGCTCGCAGCCAAGCATTAGTTTATCACTATTACTAAATCACTACATAGTTTAAAACAAAGTTTATATAATTATAAAACAAAACAAAAAAACGTCATGCGGAAGGTGAGAGCTGTGGTGAGAACGCTGCCTCAAAGAGGGGACTTACCGCCGTGATTATGGCGTGGCCAAACATTGCACCCGTGCGTAACTATTTAGTAATCTGTGCCCGTGCGAAGCCGGGGCGGGACGGGACGCTATCGCTAGTATCATAAAACTCCCACCAAAGCTTTACCGATGCCGCATGATGACGGCTCAAGACTCCGCCAACCAGTTGAGTGGCTTCTTTACACTTCGAGCTTATCGATCGATCATTTTGCTTGTTGTAATATTCCTCGATGGTGATTTTTTTTTGTGTTTTCCATCAACGTATTGAAAAAGCAAACATACTCATATATTGATCTTTCACTCTTGGATTTAAGAGACTCGTTTTAGACGATGAACTGATGAATGACGAAGTTCTTTGATAGTACGCGACAGCATTCTAGCGGATGGGTATTTATATTTGTTTTTTAAGACGCGGCCGGTCTGGATCTTTTATGACCGACAACAAAAGAAGTTTTGTTGTAGGTAGTACAGTAAAAGCTCTTTATTTGCAGGGAATACTTTCCGTAACAATATGCCCCGAACATAGAAACCGTGAATATAGAATGGTAATTTATATGGGATTATAGGGGAACTAACCTAACAAAATAAAAAACAAATATAAAAAATATTCATTGAAGTTTTTGACCATATTCTAGGCTTAGGCAATGATTTAAAGAATTTAATTTTTCCAACGTGGCAGCTTTCTAAAGCTCCTTTAGCAATTTATCATCATCATCATCATCATCATCATCTGCTTAGCCTTTTCCCAAATATATTGGGGTCGGCTTCCAGTCAAGCCGGATTTAGCTGAATACCAGTATTTTACGAGGAGCGGCTGCCTACCAGACCTCCACAACCCATTTACTGGGGTAACACGGTACTTCATGACAAGAATGGAATCAGATTTACTGGCTTCTGACTATCCGTAACGACTGCCAAAGATCTACAAATGACAGCCGGGACCAACGGCTTAACGTGCTTTCCGAGGCACCGAGGGAACTCGTTATGTTAAGATGGTCACCCATCCACAGACCAACCTAGGCAAGCGTTGCTTAACCTTGAAGATCAACCTGTGCGGCTGTTATTATCTAGCCACGAGCTCCTTTAGCAATTTATATCTCTTAAAAATAAGGCTCATTAGGTAGGTACAGACTACGCTATAATATCTATATATATAAAAATGAAACCCGTTTTCCGTTGTCACGACATAACATGAAAACGGCTTGACCGATTTGGCTGATTTTTTTTTTTAAATGTTCCTTGTAGTTCAGTGATGGTTCTTACGGAGAGAAAAAATCTAAAAAAAAAGTTAGGTAAGGTAGGGTAGTGTAGGGTAGTGTAGGGTAGTGTAGGGTAGTGTAGGGTAGTGTAGGGTAGTGTAGGGTAGTGTAGGGTAGTGTAGGGTAGTGTAGGGTAGTGTAGGGTAGTGTAGGGTAGTGTAGGGTAGTGTAGGGTAGTGTAGGGTAGTGTTGGGTGGTGTAGGGTAGTGTAGGGTAGTGTAGGGTTGTGTAGGGTAGTGTAGGGTAGTGTAGGGTAGAGTAGGGTGGTGTAGGGTAGTGTAGGGTAGTGTAGGGTAGTGTAGGGTTGTCTAGGGTAGTGTAGGGTAGTGTAGGGTAGAGTAGGGTAGTGTAGTGTAGTGTAGGGTAGTGTAGCGTAGTATAGTGTAGGGTAGGTAGGGTAGTGTAGGGAAGGTAGGGTAGGATATGTAGGGTAGTCATTTGACGGGAGCGAAGCCGCGGGTTAAAGCTAGTAATAGCATACAATTCATGGCACAAACATACATTTATTTAGAATGTAGTCTGAAATTACCTTAAGACTTCGTTTCTTAAAGACCTACTACACCACTCGTTTTTACGAACAGTCTTAGTCTACGTCGCGTAGTGTAATAAGGGTAAGACGGTCTTCGACGGGGCTCGACGTATCGAGTCGAAGTATCAAGTAGTGTAATAGGCTCTTTATGTGAATCAATTTTCATAACGAAATGAAAATTGGAGGAGTTAAGAGAGAATAAGGAGCTTTTCATGTAACAATAAATCCAAAAAATATCGGTCAAGTGCGAGTCGGACCGCGCAATGAGGGTAAAAGGTAAAAGCTGAACATACGCCTCCCACACGGTGGACTCTACTGTGTGGGAGGCCTTCCAACGCTGCGGCTTCTGGCACGTGGTCACCACTCCAGATCCTTCCCTCCCCATGGACCATCCGTCAACGAGTAGGTAATGCCTACTGCCACTTAACTTTGCAATTCTTCAGGCTATTTCTATCTTCATTTCTGATGTGATCACGCAAGGAAACTCTGAGCATATCTGAGCCCTTTCCATTGCTCTTTGGGTGACTTTAAACCTATCTTAACCTATCACATACCCGCAAAATGAGACACAGTAGTAAAACAATAACAGCGCGGTCTCATAGGACCGGTCGGGGATTCATGAACTAAAGCCTTCTGTTGAGGCCCATTATGAGTGACCATGTGTCTGATCCATATTATGTCAACAACTTACATTTATGAAAACACTAGCTTCCGCCACCGACTTCACCGTCACGTAAAAGTAGGTTTCTCCAAAAGAATCGGGATAAAAGGTAGCCTATGTTCTTTTCCATGTCAAAGGAAATATCAAATTTCATCCAAATCTGTTCAGCCGTTTTTGCGTGATTAAGTAACAAACATCCACACTTTCACATTTATAATATTAGTTATACTCCGTCGGTTTAGGTAGTTAACTAAATGTAAACAATCTTGGCATGCCTTTTTATCTAAAAGTTGTCTATAAATTGTATGTAAAAATCTTGCAAATAGGTATTTACCTAAATCGATGTTAGCTAATAAACTAAATTTAAATAATCTTTGTGTATATTATATACAACCTCTTTAACCTATCAATACCCGCGAAACGAGACACAATAGTAAGACAATAACAGCGCGGTCCTATGAGACCGGTCGGGGATTCATAAATTAATATTAAAAGACATACCTAGATTGTTTACCTTTAGTTAACTACCTAAACCAACGGAGTATAGGATTTCAATTCCCTAATGGAGTTTTGAAGATTTTTCCGATTCACAATTTTTTTTTGTGACTACTGTATATTTTTAGTTTTTTAGAATTTTTCCCATATTTGAGCTACCTATATGACCTCATTTATTTTACTTTAACATAACACGGCCAAAGGCCTTTTAGACAAACACATTAGTTAAACACATGTTTTAAACAAAATTATATAACTACTCTGCAATCATACACCCATCTCACAAAACTCCAAACAAATAGAGAAGATGTCTCTCTTCTTCCATTCATCTTCGGACACGTCACAATCAGGTTTAGCATCCAAAAGAGCATTGAGTGCAGAGATTGCACGAGGGATAGGAGACTGGGCTCGGGCGACGGTACAATTCCCAGAAACAGCAAATAGTTGGTGCTTCCGATTATGGCTATAGTTGATAGGAGCAAATAGTTGACAAAGCTCGTCATGCAGTTCAGGACCTTGATTGATTCTAAGTCAACGGGAAGTACCCTATGAATTTTGATTACTTTGAGAGTGTTGAAAAGGTTTTTGAAAGATTCAGGTACAGAACCCTATAAACGGTAAACTTACTAACCAAAAACCTCAGATTTTTCAATAACAAATACGCCAAAAAAACAGTTTTTCGGTAATTGGTGAAAACAGTTTGCATTCATGTAAATAGATGCAATATTTTGCGTAAAATTGATTTTTTTTTAAATATAACTCTCTTTTTTGGAATGTTTGATGCTTGTTATCAATAAAATCAATTATCTAATATGTTTTTATTTTCACCATTGGGAGGTAATAGGTTAAAACAATGGGACATTTGAATATAGGTAGACTATCTGCTATGGAACTACCTATGTAAAATACGCTATAATGGATATATGCTATAATCAGGTCTATAATCCTGGGCACCAAAATTATTGATTAGTTAGCATGTGATAAACGTATAAGATAATGAAGGTATAATAAATATATATCAATAGAAAACATCATCCTTACCTATGAAATTACTTTCTTATAGCTGTTGTAAAACGTTGTAAAAATTTTACTTTTATACGGCATCTATAACTGCAAATTTCAGATTATATTTAAGTGGCCTGCTTTATTAATATTAATTAGAACGCTCTGCATTCAAGATTTCGAATCTTATCGGGATTGTTTTGACAGCATTCACCTCAAAACGACCTTCAAACCTTCAAAACATAATGTTTGTCAGCTATATTTTTTTAATTCATCCTTAAGGTCAGGCTATAGTCTTTTGACATATGTTTTTGGTTTTCTTGTGATATATTGATCGGAGTTTTTTTTTTTTATTTAATTGGCAACACTATTTAGGAAATAAAAAAAATGTGAAGAGTGAGATGGGCAAAATGTTTCTGCCCGGCGGGAAAATATAATAACTTTTAGGAATTTATTTTTATTTACCCGGTAAATGCCCGATCGTAGGGCATAAAAATATGAGACTCGTTAAACGTGATTTTATGTGGTTTTTCATGTAAAATAGTATGTATTAGATAAATAAATGAAGAAATATGAATGATTGAACACATTTTTATTTAAAAATAATAACATTAATATACTTTTTCACGTCAAAACAGAGATAAAAGACTTTAGAACGTGAATGATTAAACACATTTTCATTTTAAAATAATAATAATAATCTACTTTTTCTTTTTCGCGTGACCCAAGGGCTGGCATTTACCTTGGATAGAAAATAAGCATTGCCATACAGCGTTGCATTGCTGCCAGTCTCTTGGGCACATTACCAGTCGACAGCGATGTGGAGGAGTTAGTATAATTTGTAACAGATAATTTCAATAAAGCTACTTAATTACCTACACATAATGGCGGTTGGTAGTTATAATTAGTTTAGAGTTTTTATTATACTGCAATTACCTAGTTAAGAAATAAATATGTCGGAGAAGTCAATAGTATGGAAGTGCCGACAGGTCAATAGTACGGACGCCAGCTTGACAACAGAACGTCAGCGGATACGTCAAACCGCTTGACAGAGTCAGGGCGTGGCTACGGGTGGGGCAGAGCTACGTCAGTGGGCAGAGCCCGCCAGGACGGCGGTCACTCTCAGCCAGCCCGTCGCAGTGACAACACGTACTGAAACTGTTCTACGTTTTGTTGTCTGTACCATAAAAATAGTGCACTGTATCAAATTATATCCAAAGTAAAGGTGATCGAAATCCTAGCCGTTGTTATTTATTGCACGATACCCAAGTAGGCCCACCTGGTTCTGATCATAGCTCGAAACCATCCTGGATGATCCGACATCAGAAGTGGTATACAATCGTGCAAATAAATCAACGAGCAGTTTGAGCAATAGTTACGCAACACTTCTATGAAGAAAATGGCAAGACCGATTGACGGTTATTATTTGAAATGCAAAAATTCGAAAATGAAGACCCGGATCGAAGCGCGGACTTGAATGGTCTGGTTAGGTTTTTTTCCTGGGGTTTTCCCTAACCCTGAGCAACGAATGTTGGACCATGATGCCGTTGTTTCCCCAGAACGAAATAAGCAACGGAGCAAATTAGAACGTTCGACTCAGAATGTGATCTACCCGAATTCGACCCGGAAAGACAAGTGCAGTACTAGATCAGAAACTATTGTGGAAAAATGGGAAGTTGCCTACTTCTGTACCAGCCTGAAAACACAGATTATTCAAGCCTCAACACCCCCAGCAGCAAGTCGGCAAGATTGGTACTGGAAAACAAGGTCACATCTCCATCGGGAGCCCTGATGGAAGCTGCGCGGTGGCTACAGTGGCACCAAGGCATTTCGCTTACGAGCGACGAATTGACGAGTGTGTCGATGATTCTTCATCAGGGAAAAGGTCAGGTATTCACATTCCATTTTGTTTTGATTCTGGTGCTTATTCGTTAAAAAGGTGTCGTGTAAAAGCGGTAAATTTAAAACAAAAAGTGGCATCATTGTAAGGTCTAGTGTTATAGGTCTCGGGTACTCGGTTTAGTTCATTTTACTTGTGTAGGTAGTCGAAATTGATACTGACATAATCGATATTTATTACGTGTACAGTTCGTCCACTATAAGTTGGCGAGTGTGAAGTTAGGCTCTGCGAATTTCGGCGCTTGAAATATCTTACAAAAATAAAGGTTTTAAAAAAATAAATGCAATTTGCAGTTCTTATTGCTGTTAAAAAACAGTTATTGGCATTAATTTTTTTTAAACCTTTATTTTTGTATGATATTTCAAGCGCCAAAATTCGCAGAGCCTAACTTCACACTCGCCAAGTTATAATGGACGAATTGTATTGCCCATCTATTTGCGAAATAATATTATGACCGTGAGGTACCTATTGTTGCAAGTTTGCAATTGCCAATAGATTACGACGTGGACGTAAAAAAATAAATTGACAGTGACAAGTCCTCCTTGGATAATTTTGGCGTTATTAAGGGCACTATTACAATTTTTCTTGAGTTTGAGCGTTTTGACAGCAATGACATTACAACACAAAAGAACTGGCATCATCCTATAGCAATTTTGACATTTCCTGTATCAATTTAGTCTCAGGGTATAAAAAACAGACGACAGCTACATAAGACGAAGGGCGGCAGCAGCCGCGCTCGATTTTTGCATTACGTACAACAATTATTATAAAATATTATTTTACTTTTAAATAGACCAATTTTTTTTTTCATGCATTATAACAATACCTCTTTAATTGTCAAATATTTTTTATTTGAATTTGGATTATACTTTCATAGATAAACATTATAGTTTCGTACAGAAAATTGTCAATAATTCTCAGTTTTACAGAATTATTTTTGGTGTATTACTGTATGAATAGTAGAGTCCGCGCCACGACTCAAGTCCGACGGCGAAAAGTCGAACTAAAGGTGACAGCTCCGTCATCTTGTCGTTTGACAGTTATGAACGTTACGAATGTTGTTTATAGATTTGTGTTGTTTTTTATTGGAAGGAGATTGATTATGGAGCGTAAAGTCATAAGAAGTGCAGCCAGAGAAATAATTCTTAAGGTGAAAGAGTTTTGTGAACTGGAGAATAAAAATAACGAAGTTTTGACCCCTTTACAAAATGTTCAAATGGGAGTCGCTGCTATGACAGGTAAATTTTAGGGTTGCAAACTCATTGATGTGTACCTAATTTTGTGGAGTAACATAAACAAATATGGCTGAAACATTTCTTGTGGTAATGGATAATGCTCCGTATCATTGCACTCAAATTAACAAAGTTCCTACGATATCAAGCTTAAAATCACGAGTGGTTAAGACAAAAACAAATTTACTTTGAAGAAAGATGGACTAAACCAGTGTTTTACGTTATTAAAATAAAGAACCACCACTATTTGTAGTTGATGAACTACTGAAACAGGTACCACTGTGACCTAAATCCCATTGAAAAAAAAATTAGTTTGGTAAAAAGAAGCGTTGCTGAAAAAAATGTGGCTCAAGATCCAAAAAAAAATAATAGAACTGACAGAAGCTGCTTTTGTTAGTATTACGCCAGAAGACTGGATCGTTCAATGTAACCACGTGGAATATCTTGAAGATAATTATTTTAAAAATGACGGAATAATTGATGTGGAAATGGAGACCCATACAACCATTTTCGGTCGCAAAAATTCTCAAGTAGTCACAAATTAGCAAGACAACGTAACAGTGTCGTAACTAAATAACTTGGCGGATTTTGGTTACAGCGTGTAGGAACGATATCAACACTTTGTACTGAAAAATGTTATAGTAAATAAGTGTTGTAACTGTGTCGACAAGTTACGACAATTTTTTTATTTATTATAATTAATTAATTTACGACACATTGTGTTTACTTTGAATTCCTGTGTAAATATTAAAATTAAATTGTCGACACATTGCCGAAACTAAATTACTTAAAGTATCTTTTGGAGTTACACAAGTGTAGTAACGGTTACAAAAATGTAGTGTTGAATTTGACCAAACAGAAAACAGGGGTTCTCAAAGTGTGCTATTGTATTTAATATAATTATTGATCTTTTATTTTATAACTATGTGTCGTAAGCAACCAAAGCGTTTTCATCTATCTTAGAGCTTTTACAGAAAAGTAATGATGAGGACAAGTTCAGAAAATAGACAACAAGGTACTTAAGAATTTTTCATTTATAAAATAATACCTATAATTCACAGCGTTATTTAAAAAACGCTAATAACCAGGAAACAGCACCATTTTAGACTTAGGACTTTTGAAAATTCAACAAAAAATCTGCTGATCACACATTTTGTCGCGTTTTGTGAACAGAAATGTATGGATCAGCTGATCTTTTGTTTAATTTTCGAAAGTCGTAGAACAACTTTATTGTTGTGCTAAAAGGTCTTATGATGTCAGCAATATGATTCAACAAGGTTATTTGTGATTTTCGAATATCCCTCGTATAAAAAAAAAATATGAAAAATATATTAATTAATTAATTAATTAAATTTCTCGTAAACTCAAGACAGCCCGTTTTACTCTTGCAGGCAATTAATTCTCTTACACTGCCGTCCGCCTTAAGTAATGTAAGTCATGAAGTAACAAATCCAGAAAATGCGCTTCCACTGCCTTCCACCTCAACAAATCTGACGCAGTTACCTACTAATTTATATTTGATATTATTGAATATTATTCATTTTATATTTAATATTATGAAAATGGAATATGCAATAAAGGTTCAAGGGAAAATAAAAATCACAGGAAAAAGTAATAAAAAAAAGTTTAATTTCTTTGAGAAACCATTTAAGTCTTCAAATAGGTACATACGTATAAATATTTATGCAACTGCATTTATTTATATTGCTGCATTATGTACATACAAAAACATACACATTAAAATGTATAAAATGAAAACTATTTTCGTCAATTTACCATAATAACATAATCTTTATCCCAATTTTGTCAACATTATGATAACAAATGTGAACATCTACCTACTCATTAATTATAATATTAAATTTTGTTCTTTTTATATATTTATTTTATGATTCTTCTTTCAGTTCCATAATTCCTCAATTAAATTTAGGTTTCTTGCTAAACCTATGGTGAAAAATTTCCATCCTTCCGGCACCGCAGTTAGGTACTTCCTCACTAGTTCTATTTTTGATAAAACTAACTTGTACGGCATGTTGAGAACCACTGCAAACATACAATAATAAAACTCCATTTTGTTAAGACAGTCACAATGTAACGAAACTTAACAAAATGTCGACACATGTGAACACAGTTACGAAACATTGTGTTGGGCTTCATCTCTCAAGTAGATACAAAATTATCCACATAATTTTACACAATTTATAATATTATTATAGTATTCTATAATATATTTTGGTTAAATTTATGTAAGCCACATCAATAGAATCTTCTGCGTTGCTCGGAAATACGATATTTTGTAATTTTTTAATTGAAAACAATCACAATAACAGAAAATATTTTAAGTATTTTACTAAATCAGAAGGGCGCATCGGTTAATTTATTACACTGACATAAAACTACACGATACATTTAATTTCGCAGAGGATTTTCGATCGAGTAAGATGCAATAATCACAGAAATCTGTAAATAAATACTTACATTTTATTCTGATGGCGGCGAAGATTTGTCTATGACATCCACAAAAAAGAACGAATTACAATAAAAATTCTCAAGTATAGAATGAACGAAACGAAAAAATGAATGATTGAATGTGCGATACAAAGTGAGCGCGTAAGTCGCAACGTGTCGACACGGCGAAGTCACAATGCGACTGAAAGTTACTGTTATTCTGTTACGATTATTCCCCACTTTTCGAAACGGTGTCGAATCACAAGTCGACACGGCGACGTTATGCTACGGAACAATGTTACAAAAAAATTCCGTTACGACACAAAAAGTGTCGACATAAGTCGTAACTGCTACTTCATATGGCTGTATGGGGAGATTCATAATATCAACAGAGAGTGATAGTGATACTGAGTCTGATCCACCATCCACCGACGAAGAATTGAGTAACAGTGATTGCGATATATAATTATTATCTCGTATAAAAGAATAATTATATCATAATGACCACAACTATTGCATTAAATTGTGTTAAACTTTATCTTCTTCTTCTACTAGGCGTTAGTCCCGGCTTTTGCCAGGGTCCGCCTTCCGGCTTAGCTTGCTCCACTTTGCCCGGTCTTCTACATCCCTGACAGTAAGGCCATTGGCTCTCATGTCGGACTTGACGACGTCCAGCCAGCGCTTGCGAGGGCGACCACGAGACCTAGCGCCAAGGACAGCTATATTCATGCATCTCCGGCCAACGTACTCCATAGGGCGACGCATGATGTGGCCATACCATCGCAGACGACACTCCTGCAGTTTTTCCCCCACGTCACGGACACCAAGACTACCTCGGATGAACGAGTTGCGTATGCGATCGGATCGCGTTACGCCGCTCATCCACCTCAGCATCTTCATCTCCGTGACGCGAAGCTCCTGGGTGTGTCTGCTTAGTGCTGGCCAACACTCGCCGCCGTACAGGAGGACAGGACGTATGATGCATTTATATATCTGTCCCTTAAGCTTTGGAGGCATTTTGCGGTCGCATACAACGCCCGTTACCTCTCGCCATTTTGCCCAAGCCGCGCCTATACGTGCTTGGACATCGTCGTCCACGTTGCCAGACTCGTGCAGCACAGATCCAAGGTACCTGAACGTATCGGAGCTTGTGATCCGGTCCAAACCTATTCGGATGGTATTTGAATCCGCGCTGCCACAGGACATGTACTCAGTCTTCGCCACATTTAGTCTCAGACCGCCGTTTTCCAGCGTGTCCTTCCAAATGTTGACCTTCCGCTCAAGTTGGGCTCTGTTCTGGCTAACGAGGGCGATGTCATCGGCATACATCATTAGCCATGGAGGCTGATCTTGGATGTATGCCGTAACTACATCGAGCACAACGTTAAACAAGAACGGGCTAAGAGCCGATCCTTGGTGAACGCCAACAGATATTGGAAAGACTTTGGATTCGCCAACCGCGGTCTGGACAGAGGACACGGAATCGCGATACATGTCTCTGATAATGTCAACATAGGCCTCGGGCACACCCTTGAAGCGAAGTGCCCACCAGATGGACTGCCGAGGAATACAGTCGAAGGCCTTCTGCAGGTCTAAAAAGGCCATATGCAGAGCTCTCCTTCTCTCTCTGTAAGCCTCAGTCAGACTCCGCAAGGCGAACACTGCGTCCATGGTGCTGTTACCCGCCCGAAAGCCATATTGACACTCAGAGACAGTACACTCGCTACGGAGCCGTGTGTCAATGATCCGCTCGAAGAGCTTCATGGTGTGGCACATGATCTTAATACCGCGGTAGTTACTACAATCCTGTACGCTACCTTTGCCTTTGTAAATAGGGATAATGAGGCTTGATCGCCACTGGTTAGGCATTTCCTTGGTGGTCAGGATGCGGATAAATAGATCCGTCAGAAGGTCCACACCATGTGAGCTCATGGCCTTCCACACTTCGATTGGCACATTGTCAGGCCCGACCGATTTCCGGTTCTTCATGTGGCGAAGAGCAATGCGAGTTTCGTCGGGGGAAATAAGGGAAATAAGACCAAGGTTAGGAGGCGGTTCGGGAGGAAGGTTATGGGGGTGCTGTTTGTTAGACAGCTCCTCGAAGTATGTGCACCATCTCTCCTTAACAGAGGGGGCATCATAGAGCAGCTTACCCTGGGCGTCCCTTACACAGAGGCATTTGCTAATGTCCCGTGTAGCTTTTTCCCGGGCACGCGCCAGCTTAAAAATAAGCTTTTGCCCCTCCGCAGTTTCCAGCTTGTCGTACAAGGGCGCCAAACTTTTGCTGCGGGCTCTGGCTACTGCTTTTTTGCAAGCGCGCTTAGCCGCTCCATATGCCTCCCTGTCCTCCGGAGAGTTGGACCCCTGCCACTTTTTAAATAAAGCCTTCTTCTTCCGGGTCGCCTCCTGCACCCCGTCATCCCACCACCATGTCTCCCTGTCCATGGTGCGACCACCACGAGAAGTGCCAAGGACGCGCTTACCCGCTGCGGTGATTACTGAATGAATCCTACTCCATATCTCTTGAGCGGACTCATGCGGAGAACTGATCTCGAGGTGCTCGACCTCCGCGATGAATTCCGACAGTCTAGGACCATTAAGCAACCACCACTTGGTGCGGGGATTGCGTTTCTGAGTCACTTTTTTCCTTGGTACGATCGCCAGGTCCATGACAAGGAGGCGGTGTTGAGCCGTTAAGCTTTCGCCTGGGATAACCTTACAGTTGGTAACCTTGCCAATGTTGCACCGTCGCACCAGCAGGTAGTCAATTTGGGTTGAGTGTGAACCACCACGGTACGTAATAAGATGCTGGGGTTTCTTCTGAAAGAATGTATTCACGATGGCTAGGTCCGACACAGCGCAGGTCCTGAGTATGCTGACTCCCTCTGCATTTAGCTGGCCATAGCCAAAACCACCGTGAATACGTCCGTACTCTCCAGCGCGCTGACCTACGTGACCGTTGAGATCCCCCCCAACCAAAATATCTTCAGAATTCGGAATAGCGCGCAATACGTCCTCGAACTCATCCCAGAAGGCCTCCTTTTCAGACTCACAGCAACCAGTTTGAGGAGCATAGGCGCTGACTAGGTTCGTTACCGACCCTTCGATCAGCACCTTAACGCGCATCAACCGGTCGCTGTATCGGTCTACTTCAAGAAGTCCATCCTGAAGGTCCTTAGACAGTACTACGGCTACTCCGTTCCTGCCCGATGGTGATCCGGTGTACATTAGCCGGTACCCCTGCCCGATGTCACGGGACTTATTCCCCTTCCAGCGCGTCTCCTGAAGGAAGGCGCACTGGACCCGACGTTTCGCAAGTACGTCCGCGAGTTCTCTGCAACGTCCTGTTAGAGAGCCAATGTTCCAGGTGGCAAAGCGGAGCTTCTTTTTGGGTACTAACTTCTTTAGCCGTGCCCGTACTTGACACGGTAGCCCTAGCCCACTTATCGCAGGTTTAAGGCGATGTGCCTGCGCGTCGTTGTTCGGCGACGCCCTAGCCCAAGTACCCACTCTATTCCTTGCCCAATCCATTTTTATCCGACTGAGGTTGGTTTTACGTGGGGTGACCAGCCGTCTGACCCCCACAACCCTACGAGAGGGAAACCAGGATCGCCAGAGCCTCGTCCGTTGAACAGCAGGGTGCACCGCTAGCAGGTGAGGTTGGCTTGGGTCCTTAGGATGTAAACGGACCCCAATCACCCCTAAACGGACCCCAATCACCCCTAAACGGACCCCAATCACCCCCCATGTTAAACTTTATAGTATGGTTTTAATGATAATAATTCCTTGTTTTATTACTTGGGCAACAAAAAACATGAAAATCCGAGAATAATAATAGTTTTGGAGTAATGGGATGTGGGAGAAAATTTCTTCTCACTGGCAACATTTTATTACGCTACTGAGGCGCCGCGCGCCGCGCCTATCGGTCATGAGTGGTGGCGCGGACTCTAATAAAGTGGTTTCAGCACTCCAATGTAGAAGATAGTTGTATTATAGACATTTTGTACCAAGGCGTCAAAAGATACCCAAAACCAACATTTTATAAAACATCCTTTGCGGAGACAAGGATTTTACTGATGTAGGTAAACAAATTCAAATATTTATTTAAAGCACTCCCAAGATAAGTTATCAAACTTTCTTATCCATATTTTTGTTTTTTCTTATCCATATTTGGCTATATCTAAAGCATCGTCACACGTCAAAAATCGGATAAAAAGCTGAAATTCATCAAAAATTGCGACAGCCCTCTACACGGACGTTTCGGAGTATAAATCTGCGATTGTTTCTGTGTAGATTTGTTATTTGGATATTTTAATACCAGTTTGTCGCAAACATTTGTACACAAGTGAAGTTACTCGTAGTATTCGTTGAATTGACTCAATCCATCTTTGATAGTAAAAAGACAAACTTTACAGGTTTAGCGCGAAAAAAAAAGGGGGTAGATAATGCGTGAGTGGGTAGATGTGTTGTTGTGCGCAAAGATTATTTGGCAGAATAGTTCGATGTTTCCTAGTTCAGCTCTTTGAGTAAGACGCGTTAAATTAAATATGCAGCGATTACTGGAAACTAAATAACAATCCTGTATCCATCCGGTATTCATTGGCGCCTTTCTCAGACCATATACCTCGTTTACCTAGTGCGCATTATTTTACAAAAATCTTCGATCAACAACAAAAATGGATTGTAATTCGATTTTCATATGATTCCTTTTAAACCGGAGAAATCTATACAGCGTGACGTACTTAGTTTATAGTACCGGACGGCTAGTACGAATATTTTTGTACGCCATACGGGCTTCGAAACGCGATCTCAGTTTTTCAACGCGGTTTTTGGTGAATCGGTAATTACATACTTAGGTCATAGTTGAGTGGTTGATATTTTGAAAATATTGAAGGGCTCATTGGGAACTTTATTGTAGTTTAATAAACATGATGGGTCGTTCGTGACGAGATCGAATGTAGTACGATTTTCTAACGGACGTTTGTTGATGTTCTAGGCGAATTGATAAATACCTACGTTATAGTTTGCTTTGAAGATATTTTAATTATCTTGGAAACTAGTGAGAGGACGTCGAGAGACCTGATGTAGTTTTACAAACATTGACAAAGGCCAAGTTTTCATTAGTTTTGAAAAAGTAGTCGTTTTTGATAATGTAGTTTCAGTTACTAGGGTACCAAATCGTAAGTCGTAGTATTGTACGTCTACTTTATAGATCGACGTGTAAAAGGGTTCGTTTTTTTGGCAGCATCGCCACGAAGACGTTAAGAAAGAGGTCATTTCAATTCTTATGTAGGACTGTTTTGAATAGTTTGTGACCCACAAATACCTAGTAAAATTGGGTACTGATGCTGGTGGGCGGGCTATATGGTGATGTCATTGAGTATGGCTGGATCCGACGCCTGCCTGTAATGATACCATACGAAAACTTTCGTTCATGAAATCTTCCCCCATCTATCGATCATAAAGTTGATTTACAGTCCCCTTAACCCTAGAAGCCTAATCTACGTCTGCGAGTCGTACCTACACGAAATCGAATATCGTTTGTATCTTTCTAACGGTTGAAGATAGCGCGTTGTGCTCTTTTGCCAACTCAGTGGCCGCCGGGAGCTAGCGTATAGTGCCCGTATCGTTAAGGTAAATCCCGCCATTTTTGATTTATCGAAGTATTGCACGCCTGCGAGACGTATGTTTAGGCTTTGCGTAACTTTTAACTAGGTTGGGTGATTTTACTTTTGTTCGTTTTTCGTATATTGTATGTCTATTTTTTAATTCTGCTATAATAATATAGGCATTAAATGATAACTGATAATAGAAAACCATTGAATAGACGAAAATTCTTGAAGCATCTCAGTATAGATTTGATCACGCCTTGGATGAAGAAAAGACTAGGAGTTTCGACGTTGAAAAGATCTTTGCGAGAAATTATAAACCAAATTCTCGTAAAACTTACAGTTTTTAATCATTTTAATCAAAAAGAAGGACCTGAGCAAAAAAAAACCGTAAATACTTCGCTTTCTGTTTGTTATAAATGTAAAAAATCTCTATGTGGCGAGCACAAAGTTGATATTTGTGTAAACTGTTCTTAAAGTTTACCTAGTCTTTTGAAGTGCGATTACTTTTAATATTTGCTTTAAGAATAACTAATTAGCGTTAAAAAAAGAAAACTTTCTATGAAAAAATAATATGTTTCTGTTGATTTTGAAGAAGTCGATTTTTTTTGTTCCAATTTATTCACCTAGTTTTATTTTTGTAATAAATAACTTTGATTACTTATAGTTATTATTCATAACAGTGTTGTTTTATTTTTAGCTTATATACCAAATTTAAATTTCCACTACAAAAATAAAACAAAATAAGGCTACTTTTACATAAAAAAATAGAATTATATGTGTACGTCTCTGAGACGTATAATAAGGCTTTGTGTATTTCTGAAATAGATTAGGCTTCTAGGGTTAAAGGGAGAGTTAAAGAAAGTTTATAAGTTACGGAATTATCCAGTAATTAGTTACATGTGAACAAAAGCGTGACTGAAATATCTTACCTAGTTTCTGATTTGAATTTCTGATCAATTGCGAGCAGTTTAATAACGAAATAGTAAATATACGCGTGAGATTCGTAAGAGCGTCCTTTATCGGAAAATTTTGAGTAACGTTCGTACTAATTGTTTACCAGATGTTTGTTGGAGAGTAGTGCCTGGGAGTGGCTTATTCATGTCAGTTACGATGGGAGTTTGGAGAAGCTCTGACTTCTATTGGTTAAAGGAGATGACTTATTGGGTTAGGAAGCTAATTGACAATTGCGAATTGTAAGGCAGTAAATCACACTCGGAAAAAGTACAAGCTCAATTAATCCTGTGTGTAGGTACCTCGCCCCCCGCAAAAAGTGGCAGAATAATTTGTTCAAAAATTCGGTTTTTTTTTAAAGTACATACCTACATATTATAGATAAATTACACCCAGACAAACAAACTAGGCCCACAGGTCTGTCAAAGAATACCTACTTCTATTTTATTTATAGAACAGTTATTAGATCATGAATCTGCATACATACTTTTACTTAAAATGAATGATCGGCGTACAAAAGAAACACCTCAAAAATAACTGCAAATTAATTAGCACTCTTTTTAAAACTAATAAGTATTTACTTCAAATTGGGTAAGTAAGCGAAACCACAGACAGAACACAATTATCCTGGCGCGCACCGGAATGTTTTAATTATTAGCGATATGCGTGCGTGCGTGCGGTATCTACAAATGACACAGGATAACTAATAACATAATGGCGGCACGGCGCGGGGTGTGTGCACCCCTCTCATACGATGTGAGTGTATGTGAGGGATGCGCACTTTCCACTTTGTGCCTACGCATGGTAGGTAGAAGTGATTTTAAATAGTTGGTGACATTAAATGGTTCGTAAGTATATTTCAATTTAAGGCTCCCCCACACAGGCGCGTTATTATCGGTCGATAATATCGCATGCGTTACTGCGATATCTGTTTTCAGTACATTTTGTATTAGGATGGTCATATAGTTACACACTGCTGCGATAATAACGCTGCAATGAAGTAGGACGTTGCATTTCTTCGTCCTGCGATATTCCGATATAAGTTCTAGAATGTTTTGTATTAGGACGCAAACAACCGTACACACATCTGCGATAATAACGGCGCTTTAAGGCTCCCCCACACAGGCGCGTTATTATCGGTCGATAATATCCCATGCGGTATTGCGTTAATGCGTCCTGATTCCTTTTACATTCCTTGCACACAGCTGCGTTTTTATCGTCCGATATTTCTTACGAGAGAGCGCCGTTATTATCGCAGATGTGTGTACGGTCGTTTGCGTCCTGATGCAAAACATTCTAGAACTTATATCAGAATATCGCAGGACGGAGAAACGCAACGTCTTACTTCCATTGCAGCGTTATTATCGCAGCAGTGTGTAACTACATGACCATCCTAATACAAAATGTACTGAAAACAGATATCGCAGTAACGCATGCGATATTATCGACCGATAATAACGCGCCTGTGTGGAGGAACCTTTCTCGTAAGAAATATCGGACGATGAAAACGCAGCTGTGTGCAAGGAATCGGGACGCATTAACGCAATACCGCATGCGATATTACCGACCGATAATATCGCATGCGTTACTGCGATATCTGTTTTCAATACATTTTGTATTAGGACGGTCATGTAGTTACACACTGCTGCGATAATAACGCTGCAATGGAAGTGGGACGTTGCGTTTCTCCGTCCTGCGATATTCCGATATAAGTTCTAGAATGTTTTGTATCAGGACGCAAACGACCGTACACACATCTGCGATAATAACGGCGCTCTCTCGTAAGAAATATCGGACGAGAAAAACGCAGTTGTGTGCAAGGAATCAGGACGCATTAACGCAATACCGCATGCGATATTATCGACCGATAATAACGCGCCTGTGTGGGGGAGCCTTTAATTCATAAAATCATATCTACGTACCTACTTAAAACAACTAACCATAACACACACACGCATCTTTTGACGCACTCCTCTCTCGATGCAAGTGTTTTTACGCCGCCGCCCGCCGGGTAACTCACTAACATTTGTGTTCTTAAACATGGTTTTGTAAAACTTAAAGTTGAGTCACCTGTTATTTCGCCACTTACAATGCACGGCGTTAATATTCTCAAGCAAGAAATTGAATCGTTTATACCACATTCCTTTTACAATACTTAAAACATAAATGTTTATATGTAAGACAAAAATCCTGATAATATTAACTTAATTTAATAATTATTTTTAACAATACAAGGTAGGTAGGTACTATTTAGTACAAGGAACAAAACCTGACAATCGTCCGACCGACGCAAATTCATTTAGAAAACACCTTTATAGAATTAACCATTACTAAACTCATCGATTTAGGCCAGTTTCCAAAGCTAACATTAATGTCGTAAATTCATTTTCGAACAAAAAATAAATGCCCTCGGGCAGGAATTTATGGGCAGTTATTGGGAATTTTCCCAATCTGCCCAAAATGACGGGCAAATTGCCCATCTCTCTCGAGATATGATTCTCCTACTAGATAGCTTGCTGTCGCTTGCATCGATACAGTCGCGATGCAAACTTAAGATTTTGTATGTAGATTGTTTTTCATTTACGTGCCACACGTAGCGCGTTAACAGTGCTGCAAAAAGTCGCCGTAGCGCATCAGTAGCGCTGCAAAGACGCCGTAGTGAGTGGTCGCATTCATGTTATACCCGCCCGGCTAGCGACGTCAGCTTACTGTAATATACAGGACAGTGAATTTCAAGCTCATAATTTTTTGTAGGAAAGGTTAATGTATGAGAAGTAATTAATATTATGCAGTTTCAAATTTAGGAAAACACAAACAGTTTTCGAGATTCACCATATTTTGACTGGTTCCTTTCACTTTTTATTTGTTTGTTGTACATTAATTACAGGTTCACACAGCCACAAGGAATACTTAAGTACACGCTTTAAATAAAGAACCAACCATATTTCTGGGTCACATGGGGTAATTCGGGAAGAGCTCTAAAGCCGCCATCGAAATTACCCCACAGGTTTCATAATTTTGCGATACTCGTGTGATATAAGCGCGAGCGACTTGCGACGTCTGTCGCAGTGTCGCGACATATATGTAAAACTAGGATGGCACTTGGCCTAATGTTGCCAGCAGGAATATATTGCTGCGTTTGGTAGATTTTTTGCAGTTTCGCCCCCCTGGTACAAACCATAGTCCGCAGCGAGGAAGAGCGGCAGTCGGTCGCCTCCTTCTGCAAAGCAGTAATGCTAGCGAAGGAGGCGGCCTCACGCGAGAGGGAATGGCCATCACGCCCCGCGCCCATGGCGTCGCCGGGAATCCGATCCCGATTTCCAACCGCCATAGACGCGGGCTTGCGGACGGCGAGCAATGGGTAGCTTGCAGTCCGGTAATAATCCGGACCGAGCTCAAGTCGTCAACGGCACGTACTGCCCGCGCGCCTTAAAGAGATTTCAGTAAACCGTAGGGGCCCAGCAGGGTCGAAGCATCTGGGACGGTTTTGGTCAGTAAGTCTGATACGCCCTCCCGCTCCGGCCAAGAGCGGGAGAAGTTATTCTTTTATATTAAATCAACCGTTCAATATATTAACTACTTAATTGATATTATATAAAATTATACATTCAGTGGTTTCTGTCCGTGTCCCTTTTTATTTGGGGTTGGTGCAACACTTTTCGTCACGCTATCACAAACTCCCTTTTCTTCGATATCACTTCTCACATTCATGATCCATTTATCTTTTCTTCTGCCTCTCTCTCCATCCATTTACATGTAAACCATAACTCTTTTAGTAACATGTGCTTCATTCCTCCTCTTCAAAAGTTAATTTACATACTTATAGGTTTTTAAAAAAATGGCTTATTGTTAATTTGTATAAAGATTTTATTTTGTTTGTGTATATAATAAGTGTAAGTAAAAAATTATTTGATTGCCCGTATTCAGAAGGTTAAATATTTTCTCTCAAAAATAATGTTATGTGGAGTTTTGCTTATTATAAGCAATTAAGCATCTCATAATATAGTTTAATATTTGCATGCCAACTCATGGCGAAATGTGTTTTTGCACCAATATATTATGTGTTACCATCTCATGTACCGCATTTTGACTTTGACTTTCATATTGACTTTGACTTTCATATGACCATACCAAGACAAACAATTCCCTTTTAGATTCAGTGGTTAAATATGTTATAATATATATTAGAGATTTTGTAACTATATCATATAATATTACTTGCCCCATATTTTTGATAAAAAGAGTGACGACATAATGAAACAAAATGTAATATATTTATATAGATTTATCAAAAGTTAAAAAGATTTTCTTCTATGGCTTTCTCAGACTCCCATGCTTCTGCAGATTCTGGGTCATGTTTGATCCGCTTCACTTTCTTCGGTGCAGGGCCCTCATCATCCATCAGTTTGCGTTTCTTTTTTTTCTTTTCTCTTACTTCTAAGAATTCTGGCTCTGTCTTCATTGTAATGTCATTAATGTCTACTTGTGGATCATCCTGCTGTGCTGTATTGGTTTCTTTTAATTTTTTTTTCTTCTTCCTCTTTGCAGCTCTTAACAAAGTATCTTCTGTGTCCTGCACATTTAACCGTTCTGCTATTGCTGCAGGTATTTTTAAGGCCTTCTTATAATTAGAGCCAAAAAGAGGATGACGACATTTTGTCTCAGGTAGTGGTATAAAATTAGTTTGATTGTTCACCATAATGTTGTCGTCACGGAAATGCGCTTTAGGGATTCTCTTACGCAAATTTATAATTCCATTTAATTTAATATTCCTGATTTTATATTTGTTTTGTTCCATTGTTAGCAGCGATAGAGTGTCTGATTGTTCTTCTTCAGCACTACCTTCATAACTCTGCCCTCCAACTTTAATCTTACATCTCCCATGGATGTTCAAGGTTGTTTTATCAAAATCTTTTATATTAATCTCCTTTGGACACTTCAGAACCCATATTTCGTCATCTTGAGTGACAGACAAACTGTTGTTGTATGTTTGGGAAATCTGCTTCAAGTTAGGATTATTTTTAAGGAATTGTTTTAATTGCTTTTTATTATTTTCAGAATTACTCGCATGGTTTACATGACTAGACTGTATGTTTGTATCATCGTCATCATCATCATCATCCTCAAAACGAATTCGATCTGATAGTCGCTGTTTTCGATGCTTAGCTGCTTCTAATTTTTTATTGAAATTTTGCCCTTCATCAATACTTTTATTGATGAATGAGAGAGTATGGGTAGTATGGCTATCATTACACTTTATCACAGATATTTCATCACCACCACTTTCTTCATTTTCTTCTTGTAATGCAGTATTATCTGTTACAAAGCTGTCTGAATCTTTGCCCTTGCTGTAATTGTTTACAACTGTTTCGTCCACATCCATTTTTTCTTCAACTTCTGGAATCTGGGTGTCACTATCATATTTCTTTTTAGACTTCTTTTTTTTCTTTATTTTCCTTATTTCTACGTCTTTTTCTGTTTCTTCTTGGAGAGTAACATTGTCGTTATATGTTTCACTGCTAGAGTTGTTTTCATGACTGTTGAGTTGAGCTGTTGATAAATCTATACTTGAGGAACGCTTTCGTTTTTTCTTCTTTTTATGTTTTGTTGAAGATGACACTGATGATTCTTGTTTAACTTTCATGTTAAGGTATGACTCATCATAGGAAATTGAGTCTTGTGAATCATTATGATTTCCATTAATTTCAAGGTTTTTAATTTTCTTTTTCTTTTTTCGTTTGTCATTGTCACTGTCTGGTTCAACTTTAATAGGTTCTTTCTTCACACTACTGTTACTTTTAGTTTCAAAATATGTTTTTTCTTCCTTAATAACTGCATTTGGTTCTAAACTAACTGAAAGATTTCCATGTTTTTTTCTTGACTTCTTGTCCTTTGTTTCTTTTTCATCATTTTTGTTTGAATTGTCATTCATATCATCAGCAGCCCTAAAACATATATTTAACATGTAAGTTTAGCTTTGTAAATAGAGAAAAGGTGGGCACCTTTGATCTGGTGTGAGTTGCTATTAATGTTTGAATCCCCAACCAGTCCTATGAGACCGCGCTGTTATTGTTTTACTATTGTGTCTCGTTTCGCGGGTATGTGATAGATTAAAGATAGCAACTCACACCAGATCAAAGTCTTCATTAAAAATGTAATTGGGGTTGATAAGAATAACGATTTTATACAGTAAAATTTTTAAATGGTAGGTTTTATTTGTTGCATTGCACTCATCATCATCATCTCAGCCGAAAGACGTCCACTGCTGGACATAGGCCTCCCCCAAAAGGGGAGGTTTTGCCATAATTGCCACGCTTTGCATGCGGGTTGGCGATCGCAGTGTGGTTCGAGAAGAAGCACACTGCGATCTACGAGGAGAAGCACAGAGAATGCTGCTGCCCATTCTCTGGTGTGTCCCTTAGTCGCCTCTTACGACACCTACGGGAAGAGATGGGATGGTGTAATTCTTGGGTTCCAGACACCATACAGAACATATTGCACTCATCAATCATTTATTAGTGATCAATGGTTGCACCAGCATTTGCATTAATATTGTGGGTAATGTGTCAACTCATACTACATAACGAGAGCCCACGTGGTACGAGTAGACGAAAATAAAAATTTATTATATTTTTATTTGTCAACTCGCCCCACGTCACTATTACAATGAGAAAGATACAATCAGCAGCAAAAGTGATAGTATGGAAATGATAAAGTTATGATTGTTAATTGATGTGAAAAAGGAGGAGGTTAATTGTTTGGCCTATTGGTCCTATTATTAGAAATATGGATAGGCGAGTGCCCATATGTGCCATATTTTGCGATATGACACAGGCTTTTGATTATGTGCATTATAATACATTGTTAAGTAAGTTAGAAGCCTATGGCATAAGAGGCAACGTGCTTGAACTAATGAAATCGTATTTGGAAAACAGAACGCAGCAGCAAGCAGATAACTGAAATTAGTCGCATTAATGTAATCAATAAACTTGAAGAGATAACACGGTCACGAGAACGCAAAACTACATTCGGTGTGCCACAGGGAAGCGTTGTGGGCCCGTTTGGATTTATATTATATGTTAATGATATGCCCACGTCCATTGAACATCCCTTAACCATGTTTGCTGATGATAGTACCATTACGATCCCGTGCAAAAACGTAAATACATATAAAACTGACATAAGCAATTCTCTTGACAATTTAATTAAATGGCTAGATAAAAATAATTTGAATATAAATTTAAGTAAGACTAAGATAATGCACTTCAGACAACGTATGCCTTGTGTACCTAACCTTCACATACATTACAAAAATGACGACATCGATGAAGTATCTGACACGAAATTTTTAGGACTACAAATAGACTGCAGTTTAAACTGGAAAGCACACATCGACATGTTGTGTAAAAAATTGAGCTCGTCTGCATTTGCTTTACATAGATTATCTTCCATAGTAGATACAAAAACACTTCTTGCGGCTTATTATGGTATAGCTGAATCTCACTTACGCTACGGTGTAATTTTCTGGGCGAACTCTTTAAAAAAAATGAAATGCTATCTCCTTATCGGTTGATAAGGAGATAGCATTTAAGGCTCAAAAAAGATGTCTCCGGTCAATGTTTAAACAAAAAACCACCGACAGTTGCAAGCCATATTTTAAGCAGTACAACATATTGACACTTCCCTGTATTTATATTCTTGAAGTGGCTATGTTTGTGAAGACTAATCCAAATCGTTTTGAACGTTTGGCCGATGTTTATCCAAGAAACAGACGAGACAATTCAAAACTAAATAATGTACCGTGTCAAACAACTATGATGCGCAAGAGTATTTATTGCATGGCCCCAGCTGTTGCCAAGTGCTTGGAAAGACTTAAAAACGGTGCAATTTAAAGGTAGACATCGTAAACTATTAATAGACAAAACATACTACAGTGTTGCTGAGTTTTTGACGGACACATTGTAATCAAACTACCTCGAATTTTTAATTGATTATTTACTTATGGAATATGGTGTATAGTCTATGACCTGGAATTTTAATGTCTGTTTATTTGTCTTCAGACCACGATAATCTTTTTCCTTTTTTTTTAATATGTAATTATTATTTCTTGTATATGCTGACTATTTAAATTTTTGACAATTTTTATTTGACGTATGTATAATGTAATAATTAAGTTGACATTTTTAATGAACATTGCAATTTTATTTATTTTATTTAGTGAGACATACTTTTATTTAATTAATTTATTATTTATATAATGATGTTTGCATGCCGAATGGTGAAATATGGCAGAACTCTGATGAAAACCTTACTACCTACTTATGTATAACCCATATTTGCAAAGAAATGCTATTCTATTCTATTTTATTGGCTGCATGTTTTTTTTTATGTATCTTCACAAATTTCTCAGTCAAGTGTAGACCGATTATGAATTATTCTTTTATTGATAAATGATATTTGTTTTGAAACTAGGTTTTTGCGAACACTTTTTTGTCATTTTACTCTAGATGAGGCCGATATGTTATACTTCCGAATAGGTTACACAAAAATTCACCAGACTTCTATGTTAAATACAAGTCATAAAACAAAGGTTGTTGGTTATAATCATCTGTAACATAGTCCTGAGAGGTTGCCAAGTTATATTGTTCTTTTTAATAGTGTTTTTTAAACATTGAAGTTGATTGTATTTATTTTTATAACAAGTTGTTTAATTTTCACTTTTTAGTTATAATTTATATAAAAGATTTAACAAGTGCTCAGGATACATCACAAGCTAGTATACATATTATAATTATTTTATTTTTACTAAGTCCGCATGTGTTCCTTTAATTCATGAATCCCCGACCGGTCTCATTGGACTGCACTGTTATTGTTTTACTATTGTGTCTCGTTTCGCGGGTATTGATAGGTTAATGTTGCATGTAGATGTAATAAATAAATAAATATATAGCATTGTGACACAAGTAGAAGCACACATAAACGAAGTACTACAAGTACTTCATTACTGTGTGTTCACAAATACATAGTTACATACACAGCATTTTCTAAAACTGTGCCAATGATACTGTTTATTCGTTTAGACATTGACGCATCTAAGCTTATGAAGATATTCTTAGATATCTTACAAACTATATCCTAGTCTGTCATAGAAAAAGCATGCATATGGGACCAAAATTTTTTAATACACGTAACGCGACAATTGCATACAAGCCTTAATCTCCCTATGTCCCATTGCGTACTGAAATATTGACCGTAATAGAGGTGGAGGGAGTATTATACCAGGTGTAAGCTAGAATGGATAAAACTTCACCATATACAGTTTATTGGTTCAAGTCGTTTATTACTCACATTGAGGTGCTATCACTTGAAGTATCAGTCCAAGCAAAGCTATTTTCAGAAGAAGATTCCATGAAAATGTAGTCTCGTCTTCTTATAGTACATATTATTTCACTTAGTTCTTGTTTTGATAAAACATAACATAACCTTATCTTAAAAATTATAACCTCAATTTTAACCTCTGCTGCCTGGTGTTTTTTTTTAATTTGGATTTTATGACCTGGTCACTAGAACCTTTAAGGGGATGTTCCAGCTTAGCCCGCGAAATTCAAATTTTCTTACGTTTTTTGCTATTTGAAAGCCAGTGATAAGTTGTATAAAGTTAAAAATACTTAAGCGGCTGTAAAACGTAACTATTTACATAATTATATACATAAAAATCATTAATACAAGCCTCCAAGCCCACCTAAATGCAGGAACGATTTTTTCGAGGTCAAAAACGTTTCTGCAACTAAGTGAGCTTGGAGGCTTGTATTGATGATTTTTATGATTATAATTATGTAACTAGTTACGTTTTACAGTCGCTAAAGTATTTTTAACTTCATACTACCTACCACTGGCTTACGAATTGCAAAAAATGTAAGAAAATTTGAATTTCGCGGGCTAGCTGAAGCATTCACCTTAAGTCAAGATGCCTGATTGGTAAATTTATTCATACTTTAGCGATGTGCCGACCGACACGGCCTAGTACTGATTACTGATTAGACGATTTTAACAGAGTCAAATTCGATTTCTGGTTTACCCACCCAATCTGATGGTAGCTACAAGATTTGTGAACCTCTCATAGCAGCAAAAATTACATGACACACTTCACTAAAGAAAACTAAATCTTTAAAACGTTTAAATCTTTAAAACCACCAGGGAAGTTAAAGATGGGCATCTCTAAGGCCACGTAATTATAAAACTCGACCACTTTACTGGAATAGTGGAATCGAGTCACTATATTCGAACAACGTATAAACTAACTTGAGTCGACTTGATCCAAAAACAGCGGCTTGGTACATCTCTAACGTACTGGCACCATAGATTTATGGCGGAATATTCAGTGGCTGTTTTATTTATACTCAAATTAATTTCTATTATTCCAATATATTAATCTGATATGGATTCATTGGAACAGGAGCGATCTCGGTAAAATAGTGCTGAGAATTTTATTGTAGTCTTTTCCAAAAATAAAGACTCGATACATTTGCTACCAAATAGGTGCTACAAAAATATTAAAATATGTTGCCGGGTGCACCCTAAAATCAATTGTATGAACCACTCGAACAGTATTTGAAAACAAGTTTTGATTTTATTCGATAACGAATCTGTCTTTCGACAATTTTATTGTTGATCGAAGGTCGAGAAGACGGAAACAGGTATATAGGTAATACGCGAAAACACGCCATCCGGCACGGTGTACGCAATGTGCTTCTAATCCAGACAACACTCGACGCGATGCCCAATGCCAATCGCTAGGAATGGGAAATGTTGGTTTGCCCGTTCCTAAAAAAAAGAAAAATTGGATTGCCCGTTCGTACGGCAATGTTCCAGTATATGTATGTTATATTGTATGAGTGTCACCTTCTTCTACGAAGCCCTAATGCTACCAAAAGAGGTAGCCGAACGCGAATGTGCTTGTTCCTCGCACTCCGGTGGCCGCCGGTATTCCGATCCTGATTTCCAAACGCCGCAGGCGTGGGCTTGCTGAGGGCGAGCAATGGGTAGGTAGCTTGCCATTCAGCAGTCTAGTAATAATCCGGACCGAGCCCAAGTCATTGACGGCGCGTACTGTTTCACAAGCGCCTCAAAGAGATGTTGATGTGTGAAGGATAGTAGGGGGTAAAAATAAATAAATGCAATTTGCAATTTTTAACAGCAATAACAACTGCAAATTGCATTTATTTTTTTAAAACCTTTATTTTTGTACGAGATTTCAAGCGTCAAAATTTGTAGAGCCTAACTTCAGACTCGCCAACTTATAATGGCCGTACTCTAAATGGGTTTAATGAAAAAAATAGAATAAGTTTCTGTTCTAAGTATGGGGAACAGGAACTTCTAAATTTATTGTTTTTTTTCTACTTATGGGTTATAATCTTAATGTGGTTCACAGAATACTTACTTATCAAGTTTCAACAGTATAGTTGGTTTCGGAAAAAAGTGGCTGTGACATACGGTCGGACAGACATGACTAATAGAGGGTTCCGTTTTTTGACTTTTGGCTATGGAACCCTAAGAATGAGGTTAATCGGTGACTCGTGTGGGTCGCTTATTGCCCAGTCTGAAGAGAGTTTGAGAAGTCTTGTGTTAAAAGCCCTTGTTCCGTATTAAGAAAAAAATGTCTTTGACTATCTCTGCCTAGTCTGTGCTTTTTGGCAATATTATGTTTGACAGATCGTGACGTTTCTTTCTTGTTAAATTTTGTGTCCAACATGGTGAGTTTGTGGTGAAATTTTATTTTAAATCTGAATAAATCGTGGAAATGCTAGATAATTTAACAAAATTAATACGGTATATCAGAGGCGCAGTGTTTAATTATACTCAGTCATTCAATATTTCTTAGATACTGAGCACTTATTTTGTTTTCTTTCAATGCCGATGTTTTAAAGTGAATTTCTACTTACTTTACTATAATTTGACTAATAGCTCGATATCAATGATATTATGATAATGAAATTACTGTATCAGTTTAGCGTCACGTTCCTATTGTTGAGATTTTCTCTGAACGAGTTTGTTTCGCGTACAGGTTAAGTTTACAAGCAAGTTGTTGCGAGGTGTGTTAATTGTTTTGGTGTGGTGTCTAGGCTCGCGGACCTAAAAAGCATTTGAAGCGCTTAGCCGCTCCGAAAGCATGGATGTTGGACAAGTTGGGCGGTGTGTACGCGCCGAGGCCGTCGACGGGCCCGCACAAGCTCCGCGAGTGCCTGCCGCTCGTCATCTTTCTGCGCAACCGGCTGAAGTACGCGCTCACCGGTAACGAAGTGCTGAAAATAGTGAAGCAGCGCCTCATCAAGGTGGACGGCAAAGTGAGGACCGACCCCACCTACCCCGCCGGCTTCATGGGTGAGTGTCTCTTCTTCTGTATTCACTGACAGCGCCTGGAGCGAGCTCTAGCACCAGGAACATTCACATCAGGTGAATAAGTGTGTCAGTAAGGTTTTTTGTTATTTATCTCCATTGTTAGTATGTAGATGGAGAGTGATTAATCTGGTTTTGTTTATCAAACTTTAGAAGATAAATGTTAAAGAGTGTTGTACTGCTGAGCATGCTTCCAGGCTGCTAGATGCACTGAGCTGCTTCTGTGATACTTACAAAGTGAGCTTGTGTACACATTGAGTGTTGTATTTGTTGCAGATGTTGTTTCTATTGAGAAGACTAATGAGCTGTTCCGCCTCATCTATGATGTCAAAGGACGTTTCACAGTTCACCGCATCACACCTGAGGAAGCTAAGGTTAGCTGATCTCCTTACAAGTCATGAGGAAATGAGTTTGTTAGGTTTACAAAACAGAATTTAATTTGATAGAGCTACTGTACTGCACTAATTATTACTGCTACTATGTTAATTATTATACTGCAATTTGTGCATTATCTCATATTGGCTATAGCCAGTTTTTTTTTGCAAGTGTGAAGAGCTAAGTTGTAGTAGCTGTTATGATAGCCAATTAGGTTTTTGTGGAAAGTGACCTACAAATAAGGCCAGTGCAGTCAATGGTGTGTGTGTTGATTGCAGTACAAGTTATGCAAGGTGAAGCGCGTGTCCACGGGGCCCAAGAATGTGCCGTTCCTGGTGACGCACGATGGCCGCACCATCCGCTACCCCGACCCACTCATCAAGGTCAATGACTCTGTACAGCTGGACATTGCATCTTCAAAGATCATGGACTTCATTAAGTTTGAATCAGGTATGTTCTCTTACAGCTCAGTCATTATGACATATACGAGCCCCGTACACCCAATCAGTTCTAATGCTTTGACTCTTAACCTATCACATACCCGCAAAACGAGACACAATTGTAAGACAATGACAGTGCGGTCTCATGAGACCGGTCGGGGATTCAAACGTTAAAACCTGTATGTGACATAAATAAAATTGAAGTATCTGTTTGTATATTACACACCATGGGTATTTAATAAAAAATTCTAAGAAATAAAAGTGAAGTAAAGGTGTCATAAAGTTAAGAGTAAGAAATTTGTTACTGGAGAATAACAGCACTGCATTGGGAACACAAAAGGAATGAGTTTGGAATTAGACTGACTCATTAGCTCTGCCGTTCTTGACAACACAATTCATCAAAGTTGGTTTTAAATGGGCATATAAATCTGTTTTTCTTAACGTTTGAATCCCCAACCGGTCCAATGAGACCGCGCTGTTATTGGTTTACTATTGTGTCTCGTTTCGCGGGTATCTGAGTAATTAATATTTCTTTTTAGCTGGTTTCTGCACATAAACCTTTTAGTTTTAAGAATATTTTTTGTCTGGAGCATTTTTCATGGAATGGCACCCAAGGACTGCAGCTGAAAACCAGCGTCAAGTGGTGGCCTTGTGTTACCACTTGGCATTATGCTGAGCTGAGGTCCTTTTGGCATTACTAAATGTTATTTTTGTTTTATCTTTAAGGAGTTTTCTGTAGTTGTAATGCTAATAAATGCAATTTTCTTTCTTTCTTTCAAAGCAGCAAAAAAGCATGTATTCAAATAAAATGTAACTGCATTGTTATTAAAAAGCCAATAAAAATAGTACATAACAAACATAAATATATATTAGAATCATAGAATAGAATAAACTTTATTGTACACCAAAAAGTAACGGTACGGTACATTAAGTTTACATTATAAAAAGTTGTGCACATCCGGAGACAACAACACTCACATTCTCTCTGTTTTAAGATGTTAACGAACATCATCAGCCATCAAATTATTATGTATGGAGCTAGGAATATGTTGAAAATAAATTTAAGAAACAACAACAAAAGATTGCATTTTTTTATTTTTGGCTGTGGTTCTGGCTAATCTGTGAAGTGGCTGAATCTGACCAGACTGCTGCTGACTTTGACAGGACTTTCTAAGGGTTATAAGTTTGCTAATTTTATTTTAGAAAAGGTTCTATGCATAAAAACCTAATATGATCAAATAGCATTGTTTAATGTTTGAATCCCCATGAGACCACGCTGTTATTGTTTTACTTTTGTGTTGTGTCTCTACTTTTGTGTTGTGTCTCGTTTCGCGGGTATGTGATAGGTTAGATAAATACAAAGTATGAGACTGTTTAGGCAACTAGGCAGCAGTCAAATAGCTGACTAAGTAGCTGACGGATGCCAACTATAAAGGTGGTTGGGTCAAAAGGTAAAAAAACATAACCATTATGAACTACTTTGACAATTAAAAAACTTGAAAATGCAACAAGACAGTTTATTACTATTCAACCAAAATTAATTTACATTATGCTAAAGCATTAAGGTTGGAACAATGATTACAATTACAATTGCTCCTTCTTTTGTCTGGTCTATCAGCATCAGACAGGACATGTAGTCTCATGTGTGTAAAGTTTGATAAGGTTGATTGTTTTGTTGATGTATAAATGATGTTCTTGTTTGCAGGTAACCTCTGCATGATCACGGGAGGCAGGAACTTGGGGAGAGTGGGCACCATCGTGTCCCGCGAGAGGCATCCCGGCTCCTTCGACATCGTGCACATCAAGGACACCACGGGCCACACTTTCGCCACTAGGTATATAACTAATCACAGCCACTTTTCACTCTTCATTAATCCTATTAGTATTGTAGATGGATAATTGGCATACTAGCATCTTTGTGAAATGGCAGAGGTTATTGATAAGTAATGGATGATAGAAAACTTGGAACATCTAATTTGGCTAATTGTAAGTCACCTGAAACCATTTTTCGCATCAATATCCATCCGTTTTTTTGATGAATTTTCTGATGTGATTCGATATAATTAATCAAGAAACATGAATTCTGTTACAGATTAAACAACGTGTTCATCATCGGCAAGGGCACGAAGGCGTACATCTCGCTGCCGCGCGGCAAGGGCGTGCGGCTCACCATCGCCGAGGAGCGCGACAAGCGCATCGCCGCCAAGGTCGCCGGACAGTAGTCACTTTACTTTAATAAACGACATAAAACTCTCCTCGCGTTTCATTGCTCCGCCGCCTGTGTGTGTGTGTGTGTGTGCGTGCGCACGTGGCGCTCCAGGTCGCGCCGCCGGGCCAGCGCGCGGCCGCACAGTGGGCACGCGTAGCGCGCGGGGCCCGCGGGGCCCGGGGGGCCCTGTCCGGGGCCCGCGCCCGACCGGGCCGCGTGCAGCCGCTCGTGCTTGTTGAGGTTGCTGGGGTCTCCGAATGCGCGCATGCAGTGTCGGCAGCGCAGAGGCCGGTAGCCCGTGTGCGTGCGCAAGTGGATCTTGAGCCCGTAGCGTCGCGAGTACATCTTGCCGCAGTACACGCACACGTGGCCGCCGCGCGCGCGGCCCCACTCCGTGGCCAGTGCCTCCAGCTGCGCGGGCGCCAGGGGCCCGGCGGCGCGCGGTGCGGGGGGCCCGGGGGGCGGGGGGGCCTGCAGGCGCGCCGCGACTTCTCGCCAGAAGCGCTGCGGCTGGAAAGGCGCGCACGACAGGAACAGATGCACCTTGAGCGGGTTGGGGTCGTCGAAGGGCGCGGCGCAGGCGTGGCACACGTAGTGCTGGCGCGCGCGCACGTTGCGCGGCGTGAGGAAGGGCATGTCGAGCGCGGCCAGCGCGTCGTCCGCGAACCACAGCAGCAGCTCGGCGTGCGGCGCCAGGTCGGCGGCGGCGCGCAGGCGCACAGTGGGCGCGGCGCCGCACAGGAGGACAGTGGCGCACAGCGGGTGCGGCGCGAGGCGCGCGGCCACACACAGACGCGCGCCGCCGCCGCCGCCCGCCGCGCACACCCAGCCGCCGCTGTCCAGCTCCACGTACACCTGAACCATCATCAAATACATAAGTTGTTTCATCTCACTTTACTCGCACCTCTGAAGGATACTTGTTAGGATAGGCCAGCGGTACTCGACCCGCGAGCCGCTGGTAGCATGTGGCCTTTCTCTGTGGCAATCAGTTACGAAAGTGTTCGGGCACACTGGAAGCGCAGGTGCGGGGCGGGCACGGCGCGACAAACTCAAACATACAACCTGTGAGATTTATCATGACATCTGACTCGAACAGTTGCAATGATTAAAAATTCAGATACAATTCTACGAGTAATAGGTAGCAGACATGTGAGTAATTAGGTAGTGATTACCGTTCTTGGTTCTCTTAAGACCCTCACCGAGGCTCGGGTCTTAATATCACCTCGACGATAATCACCCACATTACAGACTTGTATCATAATCTACTATTTTACCACTTTGTCGGTGTGATTGATATACATACTGGTATAACAGCTCTCAGCTTTCTTGTGCTAACGGTTGCTGAGATAATCCGCGGACGGACAGACAGACATGGCGATCCTATAAGGGTTCCTAGTTGACTACGGAACCTTAAAAACAGCAAAAGCAATATTACAAAAGAGGCGAAAAGTGTACATAAACAATGATGGAGCAATTAATGCGCTACCAGGGAACCCACATGTGCAGCAGTAGGTACCTATATATTAGAGCAAACTAGCGTTTCTTTAATTAGGTATGTCATTAACCTTCCAATCCGCCTTCTTCGCAAGGACCCGCTTGATGCGGCTATTGACGTTACCATTGCTAAGTTAGTTTCCATTGCATAGACGCGTATTCATCTTCGCACGCTTGGTGTATGGTGCACACTAAACTATGAAACTGTGTGTTTTATATACAAGCTTCACGTAAAAGAAAAGTTCTTCAAAAACAAGTTTTTACGAACATACCTACAAATTACTTTCTGAAACTGAAAGTGAAGGCAGTCAGTGTATGGATTTCTTTCAATATGTGTAAACCGTGTAAACGGTTAAGACTTTAATATTCCATGTTTTTAAGTCATGGTTCTTCTGGCGAGTCTGGCGAGTCTCGAGTAAGGTTTAAAGTAATGCTTTGCCTTTTCAGAACTAAAGTGAAAAAAGTTTCCCAAGCAAATTTCGCTACAAATAGCGGTAGCGATATTCTCTCAGCTTTGAATGTATAACTATTCAAACGCATCAATTTACTTATGTGGCTAAATATTTTTAGGGTATTTATAGGGTGATTACGCTGGTTTTCGTCCAATTATCGGAGTTACTGGATTTATGATGCGAAATAAATATCTTGAAGTAGGTACCCTTACATAAATGCATCATATTTGTTTCTATTGCTTATATAAGTAGTCTTCTTTAGGTTAATATTACATGACAATAAATTACTTTCACGGCTTTTTTAGTAAAAGTTCGCTTGTTTTCGTCCACAAAAATTGGTTTTCGTCCGAGTGTGAGCTAATTTTCGGCCACAGTTTTAAAAAAGGAATGTAGGCGAGTTATTAAGTAAAAAAACCATTATAATACTTTTATTTAATCACCAGCACATTTAGTACTAGCTTTTGCCCGCGGCTCCGCCCGCGTAGAATCGGATAACCAAAAAAATTCAGAAAAAAACCGGGCGTGTGCGAGTCGGACTCGCGCACTGAGGGTTCTGTACCAACTTACCTACGGAAACAGTTCAATTCTCGAATTGAGTGTTGAAGATTTTTCAAAAAAAATCTTGTGACATAACTACTAGTTTTCAGACTTTTCCCTATATTCGTGCTATAATACCTTGCTTCGTGCTAAATTTCAAGATTCTAGGTCAACGGGAAGTACCCTATGAATTTTGATTCCTTCGATAGCGTCGAAATGTACGTTTTTTGCAACATAAACGAGCATATCTTTTTTCCCGTCAACTTACAAGTTTGATTTTTGAACAGTTTCAAGGGACCGCAGACTTGAGTATACGGTTTTAATTTAAACTTGATACCTTCACGCGTTCTTGAGATAAAGGGTCTTGACAGACAGACAGACAGACGGACAACAAAGTGATCCTCTATGGCTTCCGTTTTTTCCTTTTGAGGTTCGGAACCCTAAAAATACTAATATCGTAAGTGGGTCGCATAAAATATAGCCTATAGCACTCAGGAAGAAAGCAGCTTTCTATCAATACCTACATTTTTATTGTCTGACCCGGATCTTCAGAGATTACCTACCCCCTACAAACAAAAAAACAAACTTTACCTCTTTATTATATTAGTATAGATTTAATAGTAGCTTCTGAGTATTTTTTCTCAACCGTTTTGGTACCTATTATTAGTTTTCTACTAATACTGACAAAGAAATGGACGGAAACTAAAATGTATAATCGAATAGCCATAAAGATCACATTGAGAGAAAAAAGTCAATATTTTATAGGTATGTTGAAATAAAAATACAATTATAAATATTCACCTAGCTGATTCGGTTTCCGTCTATGTAGACGAAAACCAAATAGTTTGTAAAATTGTTATGCTACTCACTATATTTATGTAAGATTTTAAATACTTAGTTGCTCTGAACTTTTCTCGTCGCCATTTTTTTACTAGTAGGTACCTACTAGACTTCTTTAAGTCACGGATGCGAAGGGGCTAATGAAGTTATTTTTTTTTATTTTGCTAATTCCCTAATCACATTTGTATGTTAGTAGAACTGTAATGTTGGTTAGACATTACGGACCGAAAAGAGTTGAAGCTTGCCCGGGAAGGAAGGTTCGTTTTCAAGTTTTACGCATACCTATGTTTGTAGCAGCTTAGTCAAATGAACGAATAGTGGAGCTGGACAGTAAACCAGCGCAATGACCCTACTCAGGTTTGCGGTCCCTTAAAGCTGTGCAAAAATCAAACTTTGAAGTTAACGAAAAAAAATACAGCCGCAACTACTCGCCATCTACTAGCTAATCAAGACACCTGGTTTACTAGAAACTCAATCTATATAAACAATCTTTATAAACTTACAATAGAGCGCCCTCTATCAATTCATTGACACACTATTCAGATAATTGTATATCTATATATATCTATATATATAAAAATGAAACCCGTTTTCCGTTGTCACGACATAACATGAAAACGGCTTGACCGATTAGGCTAATTTAAAAAAAAAAAATTCCTTGACGTTCAATGATGGTTTTTACGGAGAGAAAAATTCTAAAAAAAAGTTAGGTAAAGTAGGGTAGGTAGGGTAGTGTAGGGTAGGTAGGGTAGTGTAGGGAAGGTAGGGTAGGTTAGCGTAGGACATGTAGGGTAGTCATTTGACGGGAGCGAAGCCGCGGGTAAAAGCTAGTTCGTAATAGTTATTTTAAATATTTAATTCTGTTGACATTAATTAATTACCTTGGAAATATTACTGTTAATCACGTATGATTATAATATTTTAATTACTCAGATACCCGCGAAACGAGACACAATAGTAAAACAATAACAGCGCGGTCTCATAGGACCGGTTGGGGATTCAAACGTTAAGTTAGTAGGTACACCAATACCTGTTTTTATTGGAAATAATTATAACTAGTTTGTCAACTTGTGACTTATTGAAATAATTCGTGTTATATTAGAAAAGGGTTTGTATCCAGGAGAATCATCAGATTGTTTTGTGCGACGCTTGTAAAGTGGCTGTATTTTGAGATAGCGTGAATTTGTGTTACTTAAATATAAGAAAACTCGAATGATGTTACTTCTTTTGATTTCCCACCTGAACTCCCATCACATTATATCACAAAAAAACCGGGTCAGTGCGAGTCGGGCTCGCGCACCGAGGGTTCCGTAGGTACTAAGTTTCCTTTGTAAATAGTTTCTTTCTCGAATAGAGTCATAAAGATTTAAAAAAAAAATCTAGTGACGTAACTTCAAATTTTCAGTTTTCAGACTTTTTCCTACACATATTTGTGCTATAAGAGGATTCTTGGTCATCGGGTTATTACCGTTTATACCTATCGCAAAAAACGTAGGTACATTTTGATACTCTCTAAGATATATATATACGATATGTTGGGAGCTGAGGCTGTATCTTTTTTTCCGGACAACAAAGCGATCCTATAATGGTTCCGATTTTTCCCTTTGAGGTACGCAAAGAGAATTAAACCACTTGAGAGCTGATAGACCGATTTCGTTTAGGCACACGACTCACCGCTGCGGGCCGGGGGACGAAGAAAATATAGCGGTTGCGATTGGCCGATGCAACAATGTCAGGACGAATATTCCAAGCATAGTGATTCGCAAGTCAGTTTTGCAACAATAATATCGATATCGATAAAATCGATATCTACAAATTCTACATTTTTTAAAACTATATTGATAGAGTTTTAACTGGATGTAAATAAAACAATATGTAGTAAATAAATAGTGGAGTGCGCATCGGTACGTTTTTGTTCTAAATCAAAATTATATCAATGAAAAAAGAAATATTAGTTTAGAATAGCATTAATCCACTTTTCTTTAACTTCCGAATTATTTGGAAATCGAAAACATTAAAACGTAATATTAGCTTTTATTTATTATTTGAAATCATCGATAAAATAATATTTATCAACTGCGTTTTGAAGTTAGCACGTCACTTCAGCACTATGTAGAAAGTACGTACTTACGGATAGAAAGGGATAGACTTATCTAACATTCTAGTGAAAGTAAAGGACTTTTTCAAAAGACATCAACGCGGTATCATTTTTTCCGTAACCAACCAATTTAGCTTGAACCCTCTATAATTGCTAATATTGTAAATAAATATATCAAATTTTATTTACCAATGAAAACTTATGCCATCTTTTTTATAACTAGATATTCTAGTTGATTTCCCGCACCATTTAATTGCACAGGTACTCATTTTTGTTTCGGATTTATTCAATAAATATTTATAAGGTACCAAAATTAAGGAGTGTGCACAGATCCAACAACTGGTCAGTACTAAAAAATTCACTTATATCCGCAACTAATATAAGTGCTATATCATGAAAGTGTCGCGAGCCTGAGACGCCCGTATGAGCGGTCAAGTGGTTTTATAGTCATTGGAGGTACGGAATCCTAAAAACGTAGGTACTTTTCCACACTCAAGGGAATCAAAATTCATAGGGTAAGTATTTGCCATTGACCTAGAATTCTGAAGTTTGGCATAAAGCATGTTCCCATGGCCCAAATATAAGAAAAAGCCTGAAAGCTGAAAATTTGTTGTTACGTGACAAAAAAAAAAATGTGATACGGAAAAAAATTCTAGTCTAGATTCGGTAATGAAACTATTTTCATAGGTAAGTTAGTTGGACTCGCACTTACGCGGTTTCTTTTCGTAGGTTCTGTTAGGTAGGTACTTACGTTTTCAGAATCGTGTAGTTTGAGCGCGTCGAGCAGGTGGTCGGCGCTGAAGGCGCGGGAGAGCGCGCCGCGCGCCACGCCGCGCCGGCACAGCACGCGCGACATCCTGCACTACACGCTGCGAGCACCAGCACGCCACCACTCCACGAGCGATGCGCGGACGCAGCCTGCACTCGACTGTCGGCGCCGTGAGGGTAGCCCTCGATATATACGGCGCCGGAGGGCGGAGGGTTGCTCCACTCCCAGCTCTCGCAAATCTCCGGAACGCCCTCCGCTAATCGAGCCGTGATTAAACTATTGTCACTGTGGTTACGTATGCAACCACCACAGCTGTGGGTTTGGGTCCGGGTGGGCTAGCGTACCTACCTACTAGATTTTTCGAAAATCCGATGAAACAGTTTCATAAATTTTCATAAATCGGTTCCGAGACTCCTTTGACTGTTTACCTCTAACTACTAGCGTTTGAATCCCCAACCGCTCCTATGAGACCGCGCTGTTATTGTTTTACTATTGTGTCTCGTTTCGCGGGTATCTGAGTAACTACGTACATTGTTACTATAACAATGTCCAAGTACTAATGACAAGTACTAGTTTATGGAAAAAAAAAAAAACTAAATAATTGTATCGATTGAATAAGTATCTAAAAGTATAATAGCTTAATCATCATTAGCTAGCTACTGTTTATAAGCTATCAATTCATTGAGAACATGAATGAAGCTAATCACAATAGATCTGCTGTGATCAGGCTATCACAGTTTAGGTATACTCCGTTTTGTCCAGTTGGCTGTTGGGTGGTGTAGTGTATTGTGGGTAATTGTACATCAAACAGTCTCCAATATACGGTGCTAAGGAACGGACGTGTTATCTTTTATTTTCCCGGTTGATACGAGTACCTACACATATAACAGTGGCGACGAGGATTAATACGAAGAACAAAGGAAATACTTGTGGGAGATATCGGTGTTATCAGTGCAAAAACTGTGTACGAAAACTGTGATCGTAACGTCAAAATGTCCATCGGAAAAGTGAGCGCTTTCGATATGAAAACGGGTGTGTGGTCATCATACATCGACCGTTTAGAAATGTATTTTACGGCAAATGACGTGTCAGATGACTTGAAATTACCTACTCTGATAGCCGTAATGGGGGATGAGCCCTATGAACTTCTAGTTAATTTGGCAAGTCCGAGCAAGCCGTCGACATTATTGTACGAGCATGCGGTCAACTTGTTACGTCAGCACCTTCAACCGGAACCGTCGTCATTAGCGGAGCGATACCGTTTTAGACAAAGGAGACAGGGGCAAGAAGAAAATATCGCTACCTACACAGCGGAACTCAGGAAGCTATCTAGGTTTTGCAAGTTTGAAACTAGTCTAAACGATAACCTACGAGACCAGTTCGTTTGTGGGATACGCAGCGACACTATTCGACAGAGGTTATTTGCGGAGGATACAATATCGTATGCAGAGGTAGTGAAACTGGCAACCTCTGGAAGCTGCGGAACGGGACGCGGCGGCTGTAGAAGTACCACACAGTGAGTGTATGGCGGAGGCAGCCGGGGGCATCCATGCGCTCAACTCGGCGGGGACCGGCCGGTCGGGGAGCCGAGGCGGTCGCGGCGGCGGCGGCGGCCGGGGCGCACGCGCTGGCTCGAGGATAGCGCGTGACGTTGGCATGCGCAGCGGCACGAGCGGCAACATACGAAGCGGAGGAATACAGAAAAATAATTGTCGTGCTTGCGGAGCTTACAATCATGCTCAAGAAACGTGTCGTTTCCGGAGCTACGAATGCAGCAAGTGCCAACAAGTGGGACATTTGCGACGGGTGTGCCCGAACTGGGGTGCATCGCGAGGAGGGGACCGACACCGGGCGACAGCAACAGCAGGTCCGCCGCGGGGCCGCCTGCACTTCGGCAAGGCCGAGCAGCAGTCTGACGAGGACATCAGCAGGGACATCGAGGAAGAACTACATCACTTATGCTTGAACGATTACAAACCAGTAAGTATGTCTATTGAAATAAACAATAGAATTATACCGATGGAAATAGATACGGGTACTGCTATTTCATGTATTAGCAAGTCTATGTAAGTATGTACAATAAATATTTTAGTTACTTGCCGATTGAAAAGCATAACTATATTTTTAAATTTTATGACGGTACAAAAATAAAACCAGTAGGTATAATTAAGCCAACAGTAGAAGGCGGTACGACTTCCCTACTGGGTAGGCAGTGGCTGGGAGAATTAGGCATAACAATACCTAAATTTAATTGTGATTTACTGAATCAAGTGAGTTGTGAACATACAAATAAAGAAATCGGAAATTTAACCTGTAGGTCCTCGGTGGCACGAAAACGTGCCACTAAAAATGCACTAAAAATGCATTATCTTTTAACTTTGAGAACCGCTGGAAAAAAATTGTGCCACCAAACCCCGACCGATTTAAAATTGTACTCTAGTAGTATAATTACAGAAGCAACAGAAACAGAGCAATAACAGTTTATATTATTGAAATTATTTATATTAATTTATTAATTATTAATTATATTAAAATAAAAATAAATAATGGCGGCCCCCCGGTGCTCGACAGGCCACAGATATAAAGAACTATTCAGCGGCGGGCTGGGGCGGTACAGTGGTGGCAAGGCGACTGCGCGTGAGGGCGGGTGCGGTGCCGGTGTTCCACCGCGCGCGGCCGATGCCGTACGCGCTGCGCGAGCGCGTCGACGCCGAGCTGGACGCCATGCTGCGCGCCGGCGTCATCGGGCCTGTCGACTGCTCCGACTGGGCCTCCCCACTGGTACCTATCAATAAGCCCGATGGCTCACTTAGAATTTGTGCAGACTATAAAGCCACATTGAATCCGTCTTTACTGGTCGATCGTTACCCACTGCCTAGAATTGAGGATGTCTTGTAAATCTAAATGGAAATAATAATATGTATTACAGTAAAATCGATCTGTCACAAGCCTACAACCAAATAGAACTGGATGACACAAAAAAATATACAGTCATAAACACACACCGCGGGTTATTTCAATACAACAGGCTTGTTTACGATTTATCCTCTAGCGTAGGAATATTCCAGCGAATTATGATAAACATATTGAGTGGTATACCTAACGTCCAAGTGTTTTTAGACGACGTGACTTAGGTTATATCATATCGAGAGTTGGAATAAAAGCTGATAAATCTAAAATTGAAGCAATTAATATATGGAGCAGCCTCGTAATGTATCAGAACTAAGATCATTTTTAGGAACAGTAAATTTTTTCGGTAGGTTCATTAAAAATCTCAGTGCAACACTATTCCCTTTATATAATCTTCTGCGGAAGGGTATGGAATGGTTTTGGAGTAGGGAATGCGAATAAGCGTTCGCCGAAGTAAAGAAGTCGTTAACAAGTGCTAACGTTCTGTGTCACTACGACCAGAGTAAACCATTGATAATGAGTTGCGACTAGGGCTTTCAAATACCGGATTTTTTGAATACCGGTATTAATACCGGTATCGGAATAGTTCAATACCGTGATCACGTGATCACGGTATTGAATTCAAGTTTTCTGTAATTTTTTTTTTTATTTTTAAACTAGAGCTTCTTCTTTTTTGAATCATAATAATAATATTTAAATAAATAATGAAATTATTTGTTAAAAACACAATTTCATTTTTTTGTTTCCAATAAAACCCACGAATACAGAGATACGAGACAGATTTTACCTTATAAGAGTGATATAACAGATTAAATTGGTGTTTCAGGTACCATCTTATACAATACAAGTCTAAATAAAATTAAAATTCAGGGTCTACGCCTTATACATTTTCTAATATTTGAATTTGAATGTAAAATTTTTGTCTATTTTTCAAAAAACACTAAAGTGTCGATGAAAAAACATCCACAAGACATGTGTAGTGTTTAGGCGGCCTGAAAGGAGAGGAGATGACCCTTCCAGTCAACCATTTTAATTTGGTACACGATGCACCAAACATGCGTGCGTCAGAATGGCTGGTGTTTCTAAATACATATCATATGTAGCAATAATTTATTATATATATGGGCTGGAGCTGCGAAATGCCACCTGGCAGCTTTGGACTCAGTGGAAAGGCGTGCAAAGAGGCTAATTGGAGATCCAGATTTGGTTGAGACCAATTTACAAAGCCTTGAGCACAGGCGTAGGGTAGCCAGCCTTCCGGTTTTCTACAGGATGCATTTCGGAGAGTGTGCGCGGGAATTAGATGAGTTGATTCCGCCATTCCGGTTTTACCATCGAACGAACCGTCGCGGTCGTACGGCGAGTATCCACCCTTTCGTTGTTGAAACCTCTACGGTCTGGACTAAGCGTTTTGCTTCGTCGTTTATACCGCGTACATCGAGGGACTGGAACAATAATTTGCCTACTGCGGTTTTCCCGTCCGACTACAATTTAGGTGTCTTCAAGGCTAGAGTGAATAGGCTCTTAATAAGCTAGTCCTCACCATCAACGATTGCATCACTGCTTACCATCAGGTGGGATCGCAGTCAAGCACTTGTTTATAACAAATAAAAAAAATATATATATGTGTAGCAAATATAAGCAATTATGTAACGATTTCCGAATCAAATCTCATAGACCAACGCCACATACAACCCGCCATTCTGACGCACACCCAAACATCCTGTACATATATTAAATATTGTAATACCGTAATCACGGTATTGGCTAGTCAATACCGGTATTGAAAAAAGACCAAAATATATCCGTGATCACGGTATTACGGGATCCCGTAATACCGGTATTGAAAGCCCTAGTTGCGACGCGAGCGCGCGCGGGCTCGGCGCCGTGCTCACGCAGCCGGGGCCGCGCGGCGAGCGCGTCGTGGCCTACGCGTCGCGCACACTCAACGATGCCGAGAAAAATGATTCCCAGATTCATCGTGAGGCACTCGCTGCGTATATGGAATTTATACCTTCACACAACGCTCCATAGTGTTGAGTTCCTATATACATTAAAATTGTATATAGCTCGTATTAAAATTTCAAAGTATACCCGACTACAACATTTTTTTGGGGTATACTTTCAAGGAGGACACTTCATTTTGCTACACTATAATCTATACCCGTTTTATTAAGTGCCTTTCAATGAACTCAGAGACAGAAAAAGGGATATAGTTATTTTTATATGGCATGTATTTAAATCGATATCTGTATATTCCCTTTTTTCGAACAAAATATTGCAAAGTTAAATCAAAAATACTGACTTGCACACAAATTGTGCACGCTAAACAAATCAAATTAAATATACTGTTTAATGGTATTTGCAGAAGGGAAATAATAATGGTTCCGAAAAACAAATTAATCTCCAGCGATCTGTGGCCGACTATTATTCTAATTAACCAGCGTTATAATTAATTACCGACAAAAATCCCAAAACATTACCGAAAAAAAATACCTAATTTAACAACAAATTAGAGCATGTTCAAATTACTTGTTCTCCTCCTAAAAAAATGAGTCGTCGAATAACAAAACTAAACGTCCGAATGGAATACTGAAACTCCGACAAAATTACTAAGTTACCGACAACAGAGGTTTTGTCAAAATAATCATATTTTTACAACTTGCATGAACTGTTTTAATTTCTATTGTTGGTTATCAAATTTATTTTTTAACTCTCAATAATAATGAAATCACCTTAACTGTTAGGCCCGTGAGATCGGGTTTAGACATTTTTTACTACCTATTGAAACTACATTTTTATTCTGATTCATTCCGTTTTTCTTCGGTTGCTAGGATAACTTAAGATGCAAGAGCGAGCGAAGCCAGCTCAAGACTTGGGGGCAACCCGACTCGGACAGGTTAGGTTAGAAGGAGGTGGCGGGGTCGTAGTGAGCGAGCGAAGCGAGCGAACACAGACCCCGTCACCTCCTTCGAGGTTATTTTTTTTAAAACCACCCAGAAGTAGGAGCCCCGCGCAGCGGGGCTCCGTCGACTACGCCTTTTAATCAATTTTTCGAATCGTAAATATTCTAGGAAACCAAAGTCTACGTGGTTTTACATTAAAGCATAAATACGACTGTTCTAACATTTTAACGCCTGAAATAGGTACTACTTACCGATACCCAAGCATACCCGTAGTAAGTAAAATTCATGATATATGATACAAGCAAAAGTTATTGTACAAGTACATTTTTATATTTTTTATAAGTTTCTGTATAACCACTCAGAATAATATTTTTAGTATAGTGTTACAGTTAAAATAGCACCACAGTCTATGAAATTTGAAAGGTAATTTATGAATTAATAGTTGGCAAATATAGATAAAAATTACAAAGCATAGTTTTCGGTAGAACGTAATTTATGCCGGTAGAAAAGTATTATAGCAATAAACAGTCCAGTTTATTTTTCGAAGATTTCAGTATCTCATTCGGTCGTTTCGTCATTTTTATTCGGACAAAAGTAGTCGGAAAGTTAGTATTTTAGGCAGTAGATTTAATATTTTCAGTAAGGGTAATTCTTCTTTTTTTGTCGGAGCTTTTATTACTACCCTTTGCAGAACTGTTTTACCGAACGATAACAATTATTAAAATAGTATATCTCTAATGTTCTTAGTTCAACAAACATTCTAAAACATTTTTAAGGAAAACCATCACCTAATTTACTTTTAGGAACATATTCTAAAAAACAATTTGAGAAGTAGGTCGCGTTTGGTCACAGTTCTAACCTAACCTAACCTATTTTACCGGGTCTCCCTTGTTTTACCAAAAAGAAATTGCCAAATTATCACTTCACAAACAATTTTTCGCAAATAAACTCTTCACAAATAAATGTTACGCAAACCTAATGTTTGGCAAGTTAACGTTTCAGCAATAATTTGCTTACCAACTAGTTCTTTTACTAATTTTTATGTAGTCAAACATTTCAGTTGGTATAACATATTTTACCCAAAATAAAATTAGCCAAATTTTGGTATCTTCAGTTTACTGTTTCTGGTTTTACATATAAAAATATGCTTCTGGCGTGGTTTGGTCACTACTCTAACCTAACCTAACCTATAGTTCTGGTAGGAGTTCGTTTTTCATTCGTTATTTGTAACCGTCTTTATTTTTTTTCATAGCAATTAATTTGATATAATTGCTATGAAAAAAAATAAAGACGGTTACTGTTCATTTTCTAAAGATTTTTTGCCGTAATAAATCATTTGATTTTAGACCAAATGCCTTAATGAAATTATTCTAGGTAATTATTCTGCCGAAGTAAAAATTTGACCAAATGAAAATTATCGAACTAAAGTTTTTCCAAATATTGCATTGGTAAATAAAAGGTTTCGAAAATTGCTTTGGGCAATGAAAATTTGGCAAATTCTTTTCGGCAAAACGTCAGACTCCCTATTTTACCCAGTTCAAAATGTTCGACTGCAAGTTAGTATTTTTGATAAACAATTCATATTTTTAGGTATGCATTCAGTTAATTAATGGAGTTACCTAGTGTGCTGATAAATTATACAGATGTGCATTTAAAAATATCCCTTGAACATATTGCTGAAATGAGGTTTAGCAGCCAGTGATAGCTGCGTTACGTTCGGGTATATTTTATATTAATCGCGCGCGGGTATCCAAATTGAAAATATACCCCAAGTCAACTCGCACCGGTGACGTCCTAAATGTTACGTAAAGGTAGGCTTTATAAGAAGTATTTTCGCTTTCTGGATTTGAAAATATACCCGACGACAACACGGCCTGTGACGTCATAAGCGTTGAGTGAAGGTATAAATTCCATAAACGCGCACTCGCTATCATTTTCGGTAGTAGTTACTCAGATACCCGCGAAACGAGACACAATAGTAAAACAATAACAGCGCGGTCTCATAGGACCGGTTGGGGATTCAAACGTTAAGAAATACCATAAGTATTTATACGGGCGGCGTTTTGTCTTACGAACTGATCATAAACCGTTGGTTTCCATATTCGGGCCTAACACGGGAATTCCTAGCATGACGGCTAGTAGGATGCAGCGGTGGGCAATAATACTATCAGCCTATAGCTATGATATAGAATATGTAAACACAAAAGATAATTGTGCGGATGCGTTATCAAGACTACCCGACAGTAGAAAAACAAAAAGTTTAGTAGCGGTTTCCGAACAAACGTACCTACATTTCGCGCAAGATGCGCTGTTATTAGATTACACGGAAAAAAAAAAAACAATGACAGATCCGCTATTAGGCAGGGTTCTCAGATACATTAGAGATGGGTGGCCAACCGAATGCGATATTGAGGGTTTAAAACCATATTACAATAGACGTAAGGAACTATATGAAGAACTCGGGTGCATCATGTGGGGTCACAGAGTAGTGGTCACGGAAAAATGTCGAGTAAAAGTTTTAAACATCATACACGAGCCCCATATGGGTATAATTAAGTCAAAAGCAATAGCACGAAGTTACGTGTGGTGGGGCGGCATTAGGGAATGCAATCCGGACTATCCGTAATCCGAAAAATCCGGATATCCGCACATTTTTACTCGACTTGTAAATCCGGATTTGAAAATCAAATCCGCGGATTTTCTGAATAATAAGAAATTTTAATTCGCGATGATATTATCTACTTTTATTATTAGTTTAGCACTAGCTTTTGCCCGTGGCTTCACCCGCTTGGAAGACGGATAACCAAGTAAATTCAGAAAAAATATATCGTAACGTGGGTCCAATATAATTCGTGGTTTACCCGTATGACAAGTTGCAATGCATGCGTGCCCAAAAAAGACTGAATGTCTTTTAAGGCGCCAAGCGTCATCATGCTGACAGATATAAGTATGAACTAATTACCAACCCTACTACATTTTTTGGGCACGCCATAATTATGGTTATAAGTCCCCTCTTTGAGAAGTGGTTGGAAAGACGTCACTGCGTCCTCACCTTCCATATGACACAGGTCCTCACCGGACATGGTGCGCCGGATTTGTGCGAAAGAAACGCCCAGGTGTCATTATTGTGCGGATCGATCGCCTGGAGGACACGGTGGAACTTATGGTTAAGGTGTGACGTTTGACTGTCTTGTCGGACGAACACTAGGTTCGTAAGGGCGAATGCTGAGCGTAGGTACAGGACTCGAACTAGAGGTCAAGCAAAGCTATTGGGTTTTTCCATTAGGAATTACTCTATAGCTGCCCGGAGTTTGGAAGTTGGAGGTATGATACCCCCATGTCTCTGAAAACACGTCAATCTGTGGGTCCTGCACCTGATCTCTCTCCGGTCGTGTTGAATTGCCTTTCCATCTGACTATAAGATTAAAGGAATAGAGAGTGCGCCAGTATCTGCGTACACACTTGTGCACTATAATATCTGCAGTATACATCAGTCTTCCAGGTTTCAGTAGGCATCAGGCCACCGTGATCAAAATTCGGTCTGGAGGACTATTATTATTAAAGGTATGCTCCGTTTGGACAATGACCACTCACGCCGGGTCCTAGTACGGATAAAGGAATGTGACAGGTGGTCGCCTGCTTCTGCGAAGCAGTAATGCTAGCAAAGGAGGCGGCTGCACGTGCAAGGGAATGATCTTCACGCTCCAGCTCCCGGATCCAGACCCCAATTTCCAGCTACCTTAGGCGCAGGCTTGCGGATGGCGAGCAATGGGTAGCTCATCGACCCTGCCACGGCGCGTAGTGTGTCTCAAGGATCACCTATTCTTATTCTATCAGCTTCGACCCAGCTGGGCCACTACGATTTGTATCAACAAATTGTAGTGGCCCAGCTGGGTCGAAGCCTACTGTTGCCATGGATTATGTGAAAGTGAAGGGCCGGGGCCCTAGAACGAAGACAAAGAAAAAGAACAAGGAAGAGGACTGGATTTTAGTCACTAACAATCTGATATCCCGCTCTGCCCAGAACGGGAGAAGTCATTGGATAACTTCCAACCCAAAAATGGAAAAAATATACATTCTTTGTCTTTATATGTTGGGAAAACGGCTTCTTGGAGAGGCCGTAATCCACCAGGCGGGCCCAGTGTGGGTTTCTGGCTGCTACATGTCCTAGAAGTTTTGGTTCTAGGACTTGCCGGTTTCCTCACGATGTTTCCCCTCGCCGTTTTCAGAGATACTGCTCTCAAAACGGCGAAGGGAAATCATGTAAAGGGAAACATCATGTTAATAAACTAATATAAGTAGTTTTTTTTTAATTTTCTTGAAAAATCCGTAAAATCCGGATAATCCGGATTGGACCCAAAATCCGTTTGAAAAAATCCGGATTTTCAAAACACGACGGATTTGCATTCACTAGGCGGCATAGACGAAGCGGTTGAGGCGACGTGTCGCGCCTGCGCGGTGTGCGCGGCGCAGGCGGACGCGCCGCCGCAACACGCGCCCCGCGCCTGGCCCTGGCCCGCGAGCGTCTGGGCGCGCCTGCACCTCGACTTCATGGGCCCCATCTACGGGAAAACTTATCTGGTAGTTGTGGACGCTAAGTCCAAGTGGATAGAGGTATTCCCAGTACCTAGTACGGCGGCGGTGACAACTATTGCTAAGTTGTCAGAGTTGTGGGGTAGATTTGGGATTCCGAAACAAGTCGTCAGTGATAATGGACCACCCTTTACGAGCCGAGAATTTAAGGATTTCTTAGAATTAGATGGTGTAGAACATATTTTTACAGCGCCTTACCATCCCGCATCTAACGGTGCTGCCGCGAATGCGGTAAAAACTGTAAAAAGAGTGGTAAAAAAAGCGTATAATGTAAATAAGAATATAGAAAAAGCATTCAACAAGTTCTTACTGTATTATCGGAACACCGAACATTGCTCAACAGGGGAAAGCCCGGCTATGTTGCTAATGGGTAGACGTCTACGAACACACTTGGACTTATTAATGCCAGATCAGAGGGCCAAGGTACAGCGGCAGCGTTGTCAACAACGGCAAATAGATATCAAAGGAGGATCTGATAGGAAGATGAATGTAGGGGAGGAAGTCTGGTACAAACGGAAAGTGACGGGCGTGTTAGGTAATAAAGACTATAAAGTCACGGATGACAGTGGTAACGTAGTACATAGACATATCGACCAGTTAAGGCGTAAGTCAAGGAGCTCGTTAGTTTGTCCAACAGTGAACAAAGATAATATTCTTCCTAAGAATAACATTCCGGTATCACCATCGGGTACGGTCCGGTCGCAGCAGTCGGAAGGGTCAGAACCACCGACGTCGGTGTCGCCGGCGCAAAGCATGGCTGAAGGGGAGGATTGTCTTGTAACTGCAGAAAAGGAGATGAGTTCACCTAAGCCTAGCCCGCCCTCACTCGCAGACGCTGCGCGCGCACTGCCGTCTCAGACCCGCCGGGTTAGACAGTGTAGGCTAGTCAAGCCTCCAACATACAAGTTTTAGAATAAGTTATTATGTTGTTTAGAATAAGTTATTTATAAGTTATTTCCTAGATACTATTTACTATTAATAAATAAGTAGGTGCTTTTGTTAATGTATCAAGTAAGAAGTAGGTGATGGTTAAGTGTTTAGGTACTTATGTTATTATATGGAATCATACCTTAAATTAAGTGTAGAGGAGTGTAGTGTATTGTGGGTAATTGTACATCAAATAGTCTCCAATATACGGTGCTAAGGAACGGACGTGTTATCTTTTATTTTCCCGGTTGATACGAGTACCTACACATATAACAGGTGGAACAAAACCAAATATGTTAATAACTTTTTTGTTGTCACCATCTCAAGTAGCTGGGCTGATGATGGAAGGTACAACTCATCATGTGTATCATCATATATTGTATCAATATATATGTATAATATACAACTTATCATATGTATTGTTGCCGTACATGCAATAAACATTTATAAATGACAATACATACAGATGTACCTATTACTTCACCACCGGGATCCCAAATAACGGTAAGAGGGGTCCACAGCGGCGTCGTGTCGACGATAAACCTGGGACTCGTCGTCGACAGTCCTAGTCGGTGGAACCTCGAGGAGCACTTGCAACGTCTGGCCTGAAACTGGAACGGACTGGGGCTGCCTTACATCGGCTCCTGCCCAACCTAGGTTTCAGACGCTTCCTGCCGGAGGCTCTAAGCGGGGTCCATGGCCCTTTACGAGGCGCCACGCTCACGCGAAGCGGCAAGCTTCCTTGCTGGCCTTCCACCTTGGGATCTGGACGCAACAGTCCTTGCACGCATGCACGATTTGCGCATGGAGATGCAACGCCGGGGTGAAAGTACGCTGTATCTGCCGGGCCTTGGTACAGGCCGAGGCCGGCCTGTACCGAGGGACCTGACACAAGGGAGACCCAGATATAGTTATTCTATCTTACGAACGCGGGTCTCCCTTGTTTTACCAAAAAGAAATTGCCAAATTATCACTTCCCAAATAATTTTTCGCATAATTTCATTTGCCAAATTATTACTTAGCAAATAAACTCTTCACAAATAAATGTTACGCAAACCTAATGTTTGGCAAGTTAACGTTTCAGCAATAATTTGCTTACCAACTAGTTCTTTTACTAATTTTTATGTAGTCAAACATTTCAGTTGGTATAACATATTTTACCCAAAATAAAATTAGCCAAATTTTGGTATCTTCAGTTTACTGTTTCTGGTTTTACATATAAAAATATGCTTCTGGCATGGTTTGGTCACTACTCTAACCTAACCTAACCTATAGTTCTGGTAGCAGTTCGTTTTTCATTCGTCGTTTGTAACCGTCTTTATTTTTTTTCATAGCAATTAATTTGATAACCTGTTCATTTTCTAAAGATTTTTTGCCGTAATAAATCATTTGATTTAAGACCAAATGCCTTAATGAAATTATTCTAGGTAATATTCTGCCGAAGTAAAAATTTGACCAAATGAAAATTTTCGAACTAAAGTTTTTCCAAATATTGCATTGGTAAAATAAAAGGTTTCGAAAATTGCTTTGGGTAATGAAAATTTGGCAAATTGTTTTCGGCAAAACGGCAGACTCCCTACGAACGCGGATGGTCTTATGCACATTGTGAACATTGTGCGTAGGCTTTTTCCTTTCCGTGTCCAAGTTTACTTACAGCCAAGCATGCACACACCCAAGCTGCCTCGGTGAGACAGAACGCCTACACCTACCGATACAAAAAGCTCTTTATTTGAGTAGTCAGAACCAGGTTAGAAAATAAAACAAACAGTAATAGGTAACTATTTTACTCTAAAATGTCTAAATAAGTAGTAACTTAATACCTCCTGTAAATATTATATATCTAATACAGAGACTCAACAAAACAAAGTGGCCTACAAATACGTAACAATGTACAAAACGTGGGACGGCGGCGCGGCGTGCAGCAGCCGTGGCGAGGCGGCGCGGCGCGCGGGGACGTGCTACTAGTGTTCCATAAATAAGAACAAGTTCAACTAGGAAAACACCTAGTAGCATCGCTATCCATTGTTCGGGGACTAAACCGCGCAGGCGAGCGACGCTCTTGTGCGTGTCTGTTCGTATTGGGACGATGGCGCGCTCGGCTCAGCTCAACAAGGTTTATTTTCTCCAGTTTGTATCTGCTACCGGCCCTTGAACTTTCTTCCGATTGGTTGTTTCAACATTCGGCAGTTCGAGGTTCGTCTCAGCCTGCGATGCGTCATAGGTAGAGTTCGACAACTCCAGCACAGTACATGACTCTGCTTATAAAACTTATAGAACATTAATTCTACAAAGGGGATTTGTAAAGGAGTTTGTTTTTTTCGTGTATGTGTCCTTGTGGAGCAAGGAGCGCAGCTCAAGACTTGCCATTTTCTTGCACTAGACGATTATTTTCAGAAACACTGCCAACGTAGAATACATTAACGGTTTTCTTAATTTACGTTTTTCTTAAGACGTCGTTCATCTGAAGTGGCTACCGAAAGGATACTCGTATGAGTAGGCGGCCGCCACGCGCCGGCTGAGCGCTCAGCTGCAGGAGCTGCGGCGACGTGCGGATGTTCGTGTTACGAGACATACACAGAGTACACAGAGCACACTGTACAGTAGCTACACCGAGCTAGTCCGCAACTGGCGGCGCTGCCCCACCGGCCGCGCGCCACCAAGCACCGCCTCCCTAAACAATATCGGTTTACGCCGCGTCAGCGAGCTCTATTATAAATATACTTGATGTCTATGTACATATTACATAAATAAATAAAAAATATACATAGGTTTAATCTCAAGCCCGGCGTGACCCGCGAGCCCAGCGCGCCGTGGCCGCCACCGCGCCGGCGTGGGAGCACGCGGCGTGGCAGCACGCGGCGTGGCGCGGGCGGCAGCTCGCCGCTCGGCTTGTGTAAGGCCCTCTGGTGTACATACAATTTAGTGGCGCAACTCATCAGTTCACAGTTCACAACACACTAGCAGTGCGACGCGCACAGAGTGTCCGCGCGGCACGTCACTGTCGCGGCACGTCACTGTCGCGGCACGTCACTGTCGCGGCACTCCACTCGTGTCGCGTCGCCGCGCGCTGCGTCTCACGCCTCTCCGCAACTAGTGTATTTCTTCAACTGAAAAAAGAGCACGGTTAGCAGACAATCGAGTCATCGTAACATATTGACACTAGCGTAACATCATAATTATTCAAAGTCAATGACAAACATATTTATTTGCCACACATTAGGTATAATTTTAAGATATGAATCAGAATTTCCATATGTAGTGTATTCAAATAATAGAAATAATTCGTATTTATTAAATGTTTGTGTTGGAGGCCGCACGTGTCCCCGTAGGATTACGCACTTCAATGCTTACATTATAATGGAGTGTATAATCTGCTCACTAAGTTGCAAGTGCATCGCGTTCAATTAATGTGCATTGTATGTAGACTGTTTATCTAAACGATCCACAGGTTGGCGGGCGGCGTCGCGGGGCGAGCCTAGCGAGGGGACGAACCATTACATGTTTCAAAGGGGACCAATATTGTTGCTGCTGCGATTACTTTTTGAACGCTTTGGTTGGGATGTTTAGGTACGATTCAGAAATCATTAAAAAAAATCTGTTACACTAATATTATCATGTTACGCTTTCGTAGCCGCGCTCGTAGCGCTACGAGGACGCTAGGCTACGAACCTACGCCGATGCAGGCTACGCGCCTACGCCGACGCGCCTACGCCAACGGACGCGTGCTACGAACTGATTTACATTACTTAGATTAATATGCAAACTGGGCGCCTACAAGTATTGCTCATTCTCTCTTTCATTGAGTACGCTAAATGGATATATGTAAGCTCTTTACATTATTATTGTATTGTGCGGAGGCGATATAAAAAGTATCCGCAACGTGGCAGCAGGAGGAAGCGCAGCTGCATAAACACCGACGACTTCATAGTACACACATCAAAAGTGTCTAGGGATCAAGCATTTTTATGCGGATTTCTTGAGATTGAGATGTGGCTTTGTAATAAATTTATGATTTTATAAATTTATATGGATCCTTTTTGGTGCATTTCATAATTTGAATCAGGAACTGTGAATCAAATTCGAGTAAAAGATGAAAATCAGCTGTCAATATTTTCCCTATAAAAACATACAACGCATTGAAGACATTATTAGTGCTACTGTTTCCCTACTACTGATTAAAACCAACGTTATTATGGAGCGGCGACGTCATTTAAGCAGGGAAGAAATGCTCAGAGCCGTGGGAATGATAGAAGCTGGTTCCCGGCAACGTACTGTGGCTTTAGCTCTGAATACAAGTCAGAGTGTTATCAGTCGACTTTGGACACGTTACCGAAGCACTGGTACCGTGGCTGAGCGCCATGGAGGACGGTATCGCTGCACCACACGGAGACAAGACCGATACATTCAAATCTTAACTCGAAGAGCTCCAACAATAACCGCCATGATGTTAGCCGTGAGGCTTCATCACTCTTCAGGGAACTTAATTAGCGACCAAACAGTCAGAAACCGCTTGCATGAAGTGAACCTTCATTCCCGAAGACCGCTACGGGTACCACCTATAGCAATGCACAATCGTAGGATTCGATATCAATGGGCTCTTGAACACAGAAATTGGGCATTAGAAATTGGGCAGAAGAACAATGGCATTTCGTGTGCTTTTCTGATGAGTCTCGTTTTGGTATGAGACCGGATACAAGACGTATACGACACTGGAGAACCCCTGGACGCCAACAGCGATTAAAATCCTGCCAGAAAGTCCATCCTTATAGTGGTGGAACCATCATGGTATGGGCGGGTATTTGGATCGGCGGAAGAACTGAGTTGATTTGGATCAGAGGCAACCTCAACGCTCAAATTTATGCTGAGACGATTGTATCAGACGTCATCGTTCCTCTACAAGTGCAAATCGGTCCCTTATTTCAGTTAATGCATGATAATGCACGACCGCACACCGCAAGAGTTGTAAGACAGACTCTCGCCGCAGCTAACATCAATGTCCTGCCCTGGCCTGCTCAGTCGCCAGACTTGAACCCGATTGAGCATGCATGGGATATGCTACAGAGAAGAGCTCTGCCGAATATGGAGGGTATCCAGTCGCAAGAAGACCTTTTTTTGTTGTTGCAACGAACATGGGCGGCCATTCCACAGCGTGATTTGGATGAACTCATTTTGAGTATGCCAAACCGATGTTCTTGTGTTGTTAGTGTTCGCGGTAGAAACACGGATTATTAATTGTTTAAGTTACCCAATAAAGTTTTAAAGAAAACTGTTATTTCAGTCTTTTTTTCGAACTTTAATGTTAGTGGTTCAAATGTCAAAAATCCCTTTATTAGGAAAATGGCAAATTTCTTTATTAATGCAAAGGTGACTTGGTTTATCGTTACTGTGACAAACAAAAACACTTTATTTGATGAATCCTTAAAGAAAATTTTAATTAATATCAATCAGGAGAAAAGTTATTGCAAAAATATATGTTGATCCCTAGACACTTTTGATGTGTGTACAATGAGCCGTGTGTGGCCGAGCGGAGAGCTCAAGTTGGCGTGCACTAGCGCCGCCCTCCGCCGGACACCTCTTCACGAGCCTGTGTGCCATCTTTTACGAGTATGATCTGCACACAGTCGTGTCATTACAACATGGTGTTAAAATTTATTTAACCCATCATCTCCCTTGTCTTTTTAGGGTTCCGTAGCCAAAATGGCAAAAACAGAACCCTTATAGTTTCGTCATGTCCGTCTGTCCGTCTGTCCGTCTGTCCGTCTGTCACAGCCGATTTACTCGGAAACTATAAGTACTACAGTGATGAAATTTGATGGGAATATGTGTTGTATGAACCGCTACAAAATTATGACACTAAATAGTAAAAAAAAGAATTGGGGGTGGGGCCCCCCATACATGTAACTGAGGGATGAAAATTTTTTTTTCGATGTACATACCCGTGTGGGGTATCAATGGAAAGGTCTTTTAAAATGATATAAAGTTTTCTAAAAAACATTTTTCTTAAAGTGAACGGTTTTTGAGATATCAGCTCTCAAAGTCGTAAAAAGTATGTCCCCCCCCCTCTATTTTTATAACTACGGGGTATAAAATTCTAAAAAAAATAGAGGTGATGCATGCTAATTAACTCTTTCAACGATTTTTGGTTTGATCAAAGTATCTCTTATAGTTTTTGAGATAGGTTGATTTAACTGTAATTTTGGTTAAGTTATTGTGCTTACACTGAAAACGATGGCTGAACCTTATAATTATATTTGCTGCTACGGAACCCTTTGTGCGCGAGCCCGACTCGCACTTGGCCGGTTTTTCCAAATAGCACGGTGTCGGCTTTCAGCCTAACCGGACGCGACACTTTTATCAGACCTCCACAACACAACCCAGTAACTGGGTCGACACTCCTTTGATAGACTGGTGAATAGGCTTTCTGGCGTCTGACTATTTGTAACGATTGTCGAAGATCTACGAACAATTTATTTGACTAAAAATACACTCGTTCAATTCCTGTATTGTTACGGTAGCCAATAGGATTTCATACTAATAAAAATATGAATAAGCTAGAATTCACCATCATATGGAGCGAACCTGGCGAGCAGGCGGGGGCGGCGGGGTGCGGGGGGGGGGGCACGGGGCGCGTTATCGCGGCTTATTCTATTAGCATCAGTACACGTCACGTATCGCGCCGCGATCGCCGCACGTGTGCCGCTGTTGTGCTGCACCGCATTAACGTGCTGCTATCTGCAGCAGCATCTTGTGGCGGGGCAGACGGGGGCCGCACGTGGCCGGTCCCAGCTCATACTGCTCATTATACTGACCTCGACGATGCCCACTAATTAACTAAGTACCCAATAACTAGTCAATGTGTTGTCCTCTACAGGTGAGCTCGTGCAATGAGACGGCTTTCTCAGTATCGCTCTTGTCATCTTAGGTGTGCTGGTACCAACTTCATTTAATTCGTAAATGACTGTTGTGCGTACCGCGCTTTGAACTTACCAGAAAATTAAATCATTTATGATATTATAAAGGGACCAAGTACTCAGCTAATATGTAGTGAAACGAGCTCACAGCAAAATTCTAACATCTCTTACAATACAATGGTCGTTCGGGATTAAAACAAAATTGTTAAAAATATGTTCCTGTCAAGTGCGATTACGACGACAAGCAGAGCAGACCGCGTGACGTGTGTTGTTGTAGCGCCGCACGTGCGCCCGCGCTCGTCGCCAATAAACTAACTAATGCTCTTAACTAACGCACACAAGCGCGCCCCGCATCAAAACGATATTATAATGTCATCACACCGTATCAATCTTAATTGTGCGCGACCGCGACGCCGCACGCATTGTTCACGTCCCCTGCGCGCTCCCCGCCGACCCGGACACATCCATCCCCGCGCTCGCTACTGTAGCCTCTATCGTCTACGTGATTAGGTCTATATTCAAGTGGCAAACTGTTTGATCAGAGGAGAGGATATTTAGAACAAGTGTCAGTAGGGTAGTGCGGGGTGCGTAATAGGAAAGGCATAGTATTGTAATAGCGGCCGGCAGCGTGTCGGATGCGCACGTGCGGGCCGGCTGCGACAGGTCGCACATGGCGCCGCCACAAGTGCGGCACCGAGCGCGCGCAGATGATACCTCTTTCTGGTTATTGCGTAGCGTCCCTAGCGGCCTAGCCTCTAGCCTGGTTGCGGTTTGATCAGTAAATCTATTAAAAAAAAAAACGCATCTAAATCCATTGGGTATTTTTAAAGATTTAGGCAAATAGTGACTGAGAAAGCGACTTTGTTTTTACCGACTTCACAAAAAGGAGGAGGTACTATGTTAGGCTTCTTGAATGTTTTTTTTTTGTATGTTTGTTCATCGAATACTCCGCTAATTGTCGACGGATTTTCAAAATTCTTTTTTTGTTCGAAAGCATATAGTTCTGGGGTAGTCTCACTGTTAGCAAGTTAGGATCTGATGATGGGATCTTAAAAAAATTGAGGGCAACCCTCAAATTTTATAGGTTTACTTATTGTTTTTCGCATATTTTATGAAGTATTTTGTGTATCTGCGTATGGATGTCACCATTTTAGGTAGCTGGGCTGATGATGGAAGGTACAACTCCTTAACAGTAAGAAGTTACTCAAACAGGCAAGGACTGTTTTAGTAAATTGTTTTGATGTTCGATAGGGCATTTGCCACATTTGGTCTCATGATCATCAAAGTCATGACCTGATACTGCAGTTGGGATAGTCTGCAGAGTACCTAGCTCCTCGACAACTAACAGCGGGTATATCGTGTTTAGGCTCATTGAAAAGGACTCGATGTGTGGATAACGTACTGTTAATGAGGAACACCGAAGTACATAGAGACCTGATGCTGAAGCCACGATCATCAGAAGAAGTACAAACCTAGAAATTATAGCACCGCAGTCGTGTTTGGGCTCATTTTAAACAGGACTAAACTAAAAAGTATAAAATAAGAAGAAAAGTATAAATTAAGATTGAAAATTGTGGAAATTACTATTATTTGAAGACTTGAAGCAATAGTTGTTTTGTAAAGAGTTTAAATGAACTTGTCGCGATGGCCCAGTGGTTTAGGCTTTTTTAGACTAGCTTGGGGTCGGCGTACAGTCTATCTGGATGCGGCTGAATACCAGTACTTCACATGGAGCGACTGCCTATCAGACCTCCACAACCCAGTTACTGGGTGACACAATATTGATTGACAAAATCAGTCTAATTTTGAGCCTTTCTGGCGTCTACCGGCTACCTTTAACGATGATCAAAGATATCAAAATGATAAGCGAGAGCAACGGCTTTATGTGCTTACAGACTGCATGGGGTAACCGCAGCGCAGCTATCAACGGTTATTAGTGTATTTAGGTATAATAAGCATTGGATAGCGTGTGTGCGTAATATGTATGTGCTTATTTATGATTAACATACAACGAATTTTTCTCTCATCTCTCGCTCGCTTCGCTCGGAGTCACGTACGCTCCGCTTTGCATCAAGCTTGCCCTGTTCTGAGTCATGGTCGGCTAGCTTGGCATTACTTTCGCTTTAATTGTGGTATAGGTCCGTGCGCGCTTATACTATTATTGTATTTGTACTACATGGTGTTCAGTGTGTTTACTCCGTGGTGGTGTGGGTGTACTACGTGGTGGTGTGTGTGGACTCACGCTCTTCCTCGTGTTCCCCGGAGGCGATGGAGGCCGGCGTGACGGACTCGTCGGGCTCGACGCGGTCGGCCTCGCGCTCGCCCGCCGTGCGGTACAGCTCAGCGCGCGCCTCCACCACGTCGCGTACAATCTCTGCAAACAACGCAACGTGCTCAGTAGCAGCAGTGAACAGCTCCACGCGCCTGGCAACGCCGCAGTAGCAGGACAGCAACACACTTGTTGCGCCAGCTGATTGTCGGCAGCTTGAAGGCCTTGTTACCATTAGGGTCAGCTCACACCGAGACGCGACGCGACACGACGCTGCATGCACATTTTAATAGAGTGACTCAAAATAGAACTTTATTTACTACACGAAAGGATACACATTTCATTGTGAGAATTTAGAATACGTTGCTTCATACAGCGCTGCGCCTCGTGACGCCGCACGGCGTCGAGCTGCGCCTCGTGACGCCGCGCGGCGTCTCGCTGCGTAGTGGAACGTTTTTACATTCAAGACATCGCCTTGCCAACGATTTCACTATGCACATCGCAACGTTGCGATGCGTCTCACGGCGGCGCGCGGCGCAGCGCGGTGCATCGCGGCACAGCGCGAAATCACTGGCCTCTTCCTGCATCGTCGCGTCGCGTCGCGTCTCGGTGTGAACTGACTCTTAGAGTACCGCTCATAAAGGTTCCGCTCACCTATAATAACGTCTCGACTCGTGATGATGGACTCGATTTCTTTCGACACCTCGTCTACAAGCCACGGCATGAACTCCTCGTCGATACCTGCAAAAATTTACAGTCACTCAGCAATTATGACAAAACATAACACATCCACATAAGGAAATACATTACACTATGGTACATAGCCAGCAACATGTCTGTTACAGCAATGTCCGATCAAATCTGCCGGCAATAATCGTCAGAACAGTATTGGAGCCGGGGAGGCTCCCTGACCCTGTGATTGGACGTGAACGCGCACCTATATGTCCAAATCTATGCTAATTTCAACCTCATCTTTTAGTTGATTGAGGAGTTACGTATTGTATTTTGAAAAACAACACGACAAGGTGCTATTATTATTAAAATTTTACATGTTATAAGTTGAAATTTAAACCTTAATATCTAGAAGATTAGACCGTTAGGCCAGGACTCGATCAAAGCAGAGATGTGTGCGGTGTGCTGTGCGAGAAGAGATGTTTTCAGTTCGGGCACAGTTACTTCGTGTTCGGGTGACTCCAACGCGGAGATTTGTGCAATCTCTCGCCTTCTCGTTCAATTGGAAGTCCCACCTTCCAATTGAACGAGACAATTTAATAGAAATCCTGGCATCATTTTTTTTTTGGTTGAACTAGAATTGATCACTTTGGTCACTGGGCCTAAAATATGTATATTTTTCTGTAATACTAGTACGGTGCGACGTGTGAGTGAGGACGTGAGGAGTAGGGTGGGAGTGTGTACGGACCGCGCTCGATGCGCTCCATGAGGTAGCCCTGGTCGCGCAGGCCGGCCAGCACGCAGGGCAGCAGCTCGGCCACGTAGCCCTGCACCAGCACGCACGCCGCCGCGCGCTCGCGCGCCTCCACCGCCGCCGCCTGCGCCACGCGCGCCTCCGCCACGCGCCGCTCCTGCACACCGTGTACACAGTCACGTCAGCACGGGTGTGAGACACCCCCCCCCCCGCCCCGGCGCGGCGCGGCGCCTACCTTCTCCTGGTGCAGGCGCAGGTCGTGCGCGGCGAGGCGCTGGCGCTCGGCCAGCTCGGCGTCGCGCAGCTCGCAGTAGCGGCGCTGCTGCTCGCGCAGCGTGGCCAGCTCCTCCTCCTGCGCCACCTCCGCCAGCGCCTGCTCCGTCGTCTTGCCCACCAGCACCTCCAGGATGGGCTGCACCTCCAGGTCGAAGTCGAACAACTGCAAGCACAACCGTATCCATGAGCACCTTCTGTACCAGCGAGAGAACGCCGACGTCCATAGTATGACAGCAGGGCGAGGCTCACGTCTCCCGGGTAGATCTGCGTGGCGGCGTCGGCGCCGGTCTTGGCGGGCACGTAGATGGGCGTGGCGGGCCGGTCCACGAACAGGTCGGTCTGCACGCCCACGTCCATCTCCACGCCCTTGTCGAACAGCTGCAACACGACACAAGCATGTACTTCAACTCACCGCGGACGTCTGCTCCTTGTCGGAATTAGGTAGCTAAAAAACTAGTATGTGATAGGTTACTTCTTCCAGGTAGTACTCGGTCTGGATGGGGTGGTGGCGGCGGCCGGGCGCGGGCGGCGGCGTGCCGGGGCGCAGGCGCGCGGCGGCGGCGCGCCGGGCCAGCGCGCGCCTGCGTGTGCGCGCCGCACGCGCCGCCATACTCTCCACGCCGTCTCCCTGCAAGTGCAACACACACACTCCTTCATTTTTTAGACATTCATTGTTTTTTCAACCAAACCGGTGGATCTATGTGTAGTTTATAAATCTGTACCTAGAACAAAATAAAAACATTACAAAGTGACTTATTTATAAGATAATTTCAATAAACTCCGTGTTCATGCCGATCCACTTTCTTTAAAAGAGTTTAAAAACAATAATAGCTTAAACAGAACGATTGAAGACAAGTAGGCACATGCATTGTTTAACAGAACGCTTAGACCAGGCCGTAGGTGTGTAGTACGAGCTAGCTACATGTAGGTAGGTAGTCCGCACTACACACTGCTCGTACATTCACTATGGATGTTATTCCAGCAATTGGCTCCACGGCAGACGTGGACGCCGCCGCTCGAACTACTTGTAAATATTTTATTGTACAATCTAGCTGATTGCTGCAATCTTGGCCACTGTACTCACTGTTTTGCGAATCTAATTTTCGTGCCTTTCGATGTTTGTACGAGTAAGTAGGTAATATATATAGAAGGTTCCCTTAATATTCAGTTACATATGGCACACTCGCTGAGTCACAGTTGATGGCTGCAGTTTCGAAATGATTCACGTATAGCGTGATTGTCATCGATCGTGCCGCGCGGCTCGCGAGAGCGGCGGCGGCGGCGGTGGCCAGCTCACAGCCTGGCAAGCCACACGCTCACCTCGACACATCACAAACTGGCTCAATATATTCCAGCGATCAATCATACCGAAGATTGTAAAGTCGTCCTTCAAGTGCTGCAGACCAATTCGATGAAGGAAAAACAAGGTGAAGGCCGACAACACAACACGTGGGAAAAGCTCAAGATGCTATTATTGAATGGGTAGGGACTGCTAATAAACAACTAAGAAAAATATTGTGTCTGAGCTGTGCTCTGCTAGAAATACTTGAAATAAAGCAAATTTTTATAAATGGTATAAACTTTTGCTTGAGTGCCATCCCACCTGATGGTAAGTAGTGATGCAACCGTTGATGATGTGGCGCACGAGTTTATTAAGAGCTTATTCACTCTAGCCTTGAGGGCACCTAAATTATAATCAGACGGGAAGACCGCAGCAGGCAAATAGTTCCGATTCTTCGATGTAAGCTGTGTATGTATAAATGTCGATGCTTTCGCATCGCTTAGTCCGGACCGTAAAAGTTTCAATAACGTAGGGGCACCTGCCGTACGTCGGGAAGTCCGATGGTAGAAAGGTAATGGCGGAATCAAGTCATGCAATCCCCGCGCACACTCACCAAAATGCATCCTGTAAAACACTGAAAGTCTGGCTATCCTGCGCCTGTGCACATTGGACCAAATCTGCATCACCAATTGCTGCTTCGCACGCCTTTCCAGCGAGTTCAAATCTACTAGATGGCGTTTTGCAGCATCAGCCCATATGTGCGACAGTACTCCATCGCGGATCTGTGCTTTGTATAAAATAAGAAGCTGTCCTGAATCCTGGTGTGAAGTACCGCCGAACTTTTGCAAGAACGCCGAGTTTCTTAGCTGACTTTGGGCTCAATGAACCGCTTCAATTTTAAGCGATCTGAAGAAACTTCTACTCCCAACAGATGAAGGCGGTTAATGTACTCCAGGGCTACATTCCGGAAAGCAGGAGCCAAGGTGAACGGGCTCCTTTTTGCAGAGAAAGGCAACAAAAAATCAATCGCTTGTACACCATCTGGTCCACTAGCTTTATTCTTTTTACGAACCTCGGGCATCGAATTATCGAAATGATGCAAAATCAGTGGGGTAACACTGCTAGTGTCGAGAAGTGAATTATAGGCGAAAAGAGATATAAAGAGATCGGCTCTCTCTCTCACCGTATGAGCCAGTGCTCCATCAGGTCGGTGATCAAAAGGTCCAGAAAATTTGCGGTATGACCCACATGAGGTCCTAGTCACTTGCTTAACCAGCTGGGAAAGGCCCATTGCTATCGCAGTTTCAGGGTTCTCTCCCAGCCTGGTCGGTCGGGGAAAAGATGGACCCGGACGGGTCCTCTTAAATTTTACCTTTGATGTAACGTAATGTACTGAGTTTTCTGAGTCGTGCATGACTTCCATGAAAAGTTTCTCGTATGTCCAACATAGAGTGCCTGCCTAGCGTCGACCATTGCATGTTTGCTACGGTGGATATTCTAATTACGCTAAATCTGAATTCATGTTTAATAACCAATATTGAATTGACCTTGTTGTTATATAATGTTATTGAAAATGTAGTTGAGCTTTCCGCTAATTTAGTAGTTCATTTGCAAATACAGTTGTAATGAAATGGTAAACATTGTAAATGGTATTGAGGTCATTTGTTAATAGTTTTAATTCACAGCATACTAAGTATTACAAGTGACATTTGTAGAAGTAGAACCTTGTAGTTTGGTGGAAGTCAAATAAGTGGAAATGTTCACATTCCACTAGCGGCCAATTAAGGGTCGCGGTCGTCGTGCGGCGTGAAGCGGGAGCCGCGAGCATGACGTCACGGCTGCGTGCTGCGGCGCGTGGCGCGAGCGTGCTTCACGCCGGGTGAAGACACAAGTCATTCAGTAGAGCCTACGTCAGGGTTTAGAACAGGCATTTTATAGATAAACCCTTATTTGAGTTTTGCAAGAGAAAATGTTGTCAACTAAAGTTAGGACGGTCGGCTGACGAGCCGATAGGCGCGAGTCATATGTAAGTAGCACTAGGTACTGCCTATGAAAATGGCTTTTTACAAAACATGATACTTTGACCTGTGATAAGTAAAGTATGCATTTCAAAGGGGAAGTAATATGAATGACGACCTACGATAACAAACGTTCGCTTTCGGAGATGAGAAGAAAAGTTATTCGTAAGGTAAAATTTCCGAAATGGAATCGATTGAAACAAAAATACACTTCTCAATCATTAGCAGTTCTAAGTACGTGTTCGTCGTTAATATTGCATACTGTTTAAATTCCCAAATGTCAAAGGTAAAGATCTAGTATTATTGTAGACTAGTAAGTGGATAGATCCTATAGTTAACGCACACAAGCCTTCTCATAATATTTCCGGTGCTTATATTTTTTACAGTTTAAACATACATAGAAATGTAATTAACATTTTACATAAAGGAATACAAGAAACGTGGAAGTGTCTTGTGTTCTTCTTAGTCGAGCACTCTTGACAGAGTGGTCGTGCTCGTGTTTCGGTCGAGTCCTGCATCACCGCCTCTCTCGCGATACGACGCCATGCAGCTCTGTATTTGGCGGCTTGGGAGTTGTAATTAATGCTGCAGTGTGTAACCGACTTGATGAGGTCAGTCCACCGTGTTGGAGAGCGTCCACGTGATCTTTTGCCCTCAACTTTCCCTTGCCCCACCAATCGTTCCATCCAGTCCTCGTTACGAAGAACTTGAGGATTCGTATTTGTACAGACGAAATATTGGTTCGGTGCGCGGTCCATGGTATTCCAAACAAGCGTCTCCAGCACGACATTTCCAAAGCGTCAATCTTGCGACGGTCGCGCATCGTGTTAGTTACCTAAATTATATCATGTCACGGCTTTGTTGATTATAATATTGTCACGATGATAACTTGAATGACAAATATCTCTCTCTAGGATAGTGGACGGCACCGAGCCGACCGTCTCCGGCACTGCGCCGGCAGTCGTTGAACGAGTGGCTGCTGCGCTGTGTGTGGCTTGATTACCTCACGAAGCAAAGTATGGTCTTTTTTTAGCGATCCGTGCCTCAAAAGGAATAAATGGAACCTTTATAAGATCACATTGTTGTCCGTCTGTCAAGACCCTTTATCTCGGCAACGCGTATAGGTGTCGAGTTGAAATTAAAACCATATACTCAAGTCTGCGGTCCCTTGAAGCTGTGCCAAAATCAAACTTGTAGGGTAACGAAAAAAAGATAGGGCTTATGTCGCAAAAAACACTTCGACACTCTCAAGGGAATCAAAATTCATAGGGTACTTCCCGTTTACCTAGAATTATGAAATTTGCATAAAGCAAGGTCACGTAATGCAAATATAGGAAAAAGTTTGAAAACTGAAAATTTGTAGTTACATCACAAGTTTTTTTTTTGCAATTCTGAAATATTTTCAAGACTAGATTCGGGAATTGAACTGTTTGCATAAGTAAATTAGTACAGAACCCTCACCGTGCGAGTCCGACTCGCACTTGCCCGATTTTTTTAAGTGGAAATTCATCAAAATGAGTTCCCTCGCTCTCGAGCGGGTGTGTCAGTTTTTTACTGACTCAAACCCACTCCATTGTTCCTTCTTTCTTTGCCTTCGCTTCAGGGCTCCGTGTTTTCCTTTCAGAAGTCAACCCACGGTCATAGAGGCTTCGGCCCCTACGGATTTGCTGACATCTATGTGAGGTATGCGTGGAACACTACGCGCTGTCGAAGACTTGGCTTCGGTCTCGATAATGACCGGACTGTCGGACGGCAAGCTACCCATAGCTCGCCATCCGCAAGCCCGTGCCTACGGTGGTTGGAAATTGAGATCAGGATCCTGGTGGCAGGGATGTGAGGGCCATGCCCTATGCGACTGCTTCATTCGCTAGCATTACTGCTTCGCATAAGAATGCGACCGCCTGCCAATCCTTCTCGCTCCGTGTGTGTGTGTGTGTGTGTTGTGTGTGTGTGTGTGTGTGTGTGTGTGTGTGTGTGGTACGTACCGCGGCGTGTGGGTGCGCCGTGACGGTGCTGCCGCGCACCACGCGCTTCTCGTGCATCACGTTGGCGTACTGCGACGTGCCCAGGCTGCCGCTGCAACAGACAACGCACACGTCATAACGAGGATAGCTACTGCACACGCGCTGTGAGTCCTGCTCCGTTGAAAGTTTAAGTAGACATAAGTATTTGGGAGCGCGGCGGTAGTACAAGAGCCTAGCCAGCACTGGAGTTACTGTCTTAAGAGTGTTAATTCATTATTATATAACTATTCTATATTAGTACCCTGTTGTGTGTTCCACTGCTAGACAAAGGCCCCATTTCTTTATTCCAAACCTCTGTAGGTACCTTGCTTACCTAAGCTAAAAGGATTGAGCTATAAGCGTGAACAGAATAGAATAGACCTTTAACTGCACAGAAAGTAGGTACTGGTAACATGTCTTTGTCAAATCAGGCCAGGATCAGGTTCTTGGCCGGATTTAGCTGAATACCAGTATTTTACGAGGAGCGGCTGCCTACCAGACCTCCATAACCCATTGTCTGGGGTAACACGGTACTTCATGGCAAGACTGGAGTCAGATTTACTGGCTTCTGACTATCCGTAACGACTGCCAAAGATCCACAAATGACAGCCGGGACCTACGGCTTAACGTGCTTTCCGAGGCACGGAGGAAATTCGTTATGTTAAGATGGTCACCCATCCACAGACCAACCTTGGCAAGCGCTGCTTAACCTTGAAGATTGAGCTGTGCGGCAGTTATTATCTAGCCTCGAGCTCCTTTATAGAAACCGTTTGTTTGTTGTTTATCTGTTTTATAGGGCAATGGTGTTATTGTTTTTCGTATAGTTAGAAAAAAAAACAGTGTCAAAAACACCGGAACCGTTGTAGTTGTTTTATGGTCAGCTTGTTTGACATAGTCAACGTTTTTGTATTTCCTATAAAAGACTAATACTTTGAAAATCATCATCTCGAGCCTTTTATTATGATACACATTACGATGTCACGAAAAAAATAATGTTTTAATTTGGTCGATGTTTAAATTTTTGTTTAGGTCGATTTAGGTGTAATTCTTACAACTATTACGAATCTAACGACACCTCTAAAACTAAAATGCAACAAACCATATAGGCTTTAATTAGGACGGGCAAATGCAATCGAAATGCTCTCAAAAAAGCATAACCCTCCTTCCGGTGCAGTCGGTTAAAAACATCGGTGACAAGTAGACAGACGGATTCGTGAGTCATCTTATACGGGTTTGGTTATTCTTTATGCCGCAACTATACGAGTACGCAACTCAAAAAATAAACGAGTTATTAATATAGTAATGTTGGTGTTGCGTGGCGTACATGCGGAGCTATACGTTCTGCAGCCCTCACCTGTGATGCCAGCTCGGGGGGACACGAACACATAATTGGGTCGAACGATAGTAGCGAAGGATAGTATGGCTACTGCTAACACTTACTTCACTGTCATAAATTAATATTAATTCATTTTATACGGCGCATTGTGAAATATTACATAAACCTAAATTAATTTAATGAGTCGAGGATGCCTAAAATAAATCGAATTAGAGATAAGATAAGCGAAAATAGTGTGGCGGAAGCATTGCCAGTGTGTTGACCTCGCCGGCCGCGGACCGCCCCGCGGCAAGTGGGCCAGCGGCCAGCACCCCCGACCCCCCCCCCCCCCCCCCGGCAGACAAACATTCCCAGTTGCTCGGACGAGGGTGCTCACATACCTAGGTATCCAATCCGACGAACAACGTCGCCAAGGATCTCAGAGACAGGGATACAAATAGTTGTGGAAAGTGTCAACGATTCAATGAGTGCATAGCGAGGAGCAGCTGACCTAGGAGGCGGCGCGGCGGCGGCGTGGTCGTGCGCGTGCAGCAGGCGCGCCATGCCCGCCACGCCCGCCACGAGCGCGCGCACGCCGCCGAACAGCTGGCCGGCGCGCGCGCGCCGCTCCTCCGGTACCATGCCATTCGGCACCACGTTCTCCTTCTTGTCCTGCACCGAGCGCTTCGAGCGCGGCGCTACCGCTTTGGGCTTGCTCGCGTAAGAGTACACTATCTTGTCCCTCTCCTTGGCGGGGTACAGCGTCTCCAGGCCGAGGATGCGCGCCAGCTCGGGCGGCGGCAGCAGGAACTGGCCGCTGCGCACCGTGGTCACGAAGCGCGGCTTGTCGCCGTCGTTGGAGGCTGCGTTCCGCGAGCGAGTCTTGCGGCCCGGTGACGGTGACTTGTCCATTTTGGGAGATATCTTTTTGTCGCTCTCCGGCTCGATGACATTAATGCGAGGATGCGATTGACTAAGAATCATAGGAAGCGCCTGTTCCCTGGAGCTGACGTTTGGGTTAGAAGCTGTGAGGATGCCGTTCTTGGAGCGGTAGCGCGTCGGGCGGCGGAGGTTCGCTTGTAGAATTTCTTTTTCTTTCAGTCGTCGGAGCTTGAAGTCCAGCGCGCGGGAGAACTTGGGGTCGAGGATGGTGTGCGTGGCGGGCGGCGGTGCGGGGGGCGCGGCGGGCGCGTGCTGCAGCGGCTTGACGACGTGCACGCGCGGCGGCGCGGCCGCGGGCGCCTCGTGGCCGAGCACGGTGAAGGCGCTGGTGTCGTCGGTGGGCGCGGGCGGCATGGCGGCGCATGTCGCGCGCGGGCTGCTCGGCGGCTCGCGCTCACTGCCGCGTGCCGGCCGCTGGTCAGCGCGCGGCCACAGGTCGCGCCCCGCGCCCCGCCTCGCCGCCGCGACCTGACCGCGCAAGCGCCATTTTCCCGACAAAGGGGGTAAACAGTGGTCTGCCTTCGAAGAAACATTTCTAGAGTCCGACTAATGTCAAGTCGTTGTTCGATTTGAATGGCGCGCTGATTATAATAGGTCATTTCTGTCAATCGATAGTCGTGTAATGTTGTAAAAGGCGCTTGCAATAAATTGTCATAGAAGTGATGACGGTTGATAAATGGTTAGTCACCAACACCGTTGCGCTTCATTTTCCTGAATTTCTTCCTTATTTTATTGAAATATGACGACACAAATCAACTTGTTTTCAACTGTTACTCACTTCCCGGAATTAGGGCTATTTCCAATAGAATCAGCGCCAACTGTGATCGCGGTGCCGAGCTGGCAGTGAGGGCCGCGCGCTCAGTGCGCAGCGTGCGCAGCGTGCTGTGCCAGAGCTCCAACCGCGGCACACCAGCCTCCTCCCGCACTGCGACTCGTAAAATCGCCATGAGCTAACCAATAACCAAAGCTTTGGTCTCCAGATACGAACGCATAACGCTGCGGTATGCGGTGCTGTGTGCCACGTGTCAACGTTGAGGAGGATCATGTGGGCACCACCGCGTACCACTCCGTTGTACGTTCTAATGAAGAGAGAAATTAAAGGTTTTAGTAGAGAATACATAGCCTAGCAGGGCCTTGCCTAGGCTTAGGTTGCGGTCTACCATTATCTTTTTTTCGAAGTTTTGCGCATGTTTCTGGTGCATTTATTTATTAACTAGCGGCCTCGCTCGCGTGTTAATAGAAAAATAAAACCCCGGAACCGGATCCGGGATAACACTACCCCATGTGCTATTTCAGGACACGGTCTACCCGTGTACCTACTCGTAGTTCCGTTCAGTAGTTTTATCATAAAATAGTAACAAAATCACACATACACAATGTTCGCAGGATAAGACGCGCTCACTAACTTGCCACCGATTACTTTCCCAGTGTAGATAGTGACGGCTGACAAGGTCCCTGTCAACACCAAAGTATCAGTATCGGGACTACAATTTCAAGTGAGTTTAGAGGTATGTGGACAGAGAGTAAAGTTCCACGTACTTCTATTGAAAAAGGAGGATCCTCCAACCAGGTGAGTGTTATATCTGGTGGGCAACTGCCCGATAGATGATTTCGGGCTATTGTATCTATTCAAATCGCGCGGAGAAACTTTGCTTGCGCGATGCAGGATTCTGTGACGTCATAATGTAGTAGATGTCGCTACATGAGCATGATTTTCTAGTTGATAATGTTTAATGCATTAGGCCCACCTTACAGCACCACCGTTGTACGAAACATTCGAGTGAACGGTAACCCCTTAGAAGGCCGTTCAAAACGCCATCGTTATTATAACAATGGTTTCTACACGCGCTAACTACTGTCTTAAAAGTTTTTGTTAATCTTACAAGGTGATCGCTCGGTTATATGGTAATTCGTTTTACAAAATATTTAATGACGGGGAGCTCCTTCAGGGCTCGGCGCGACCTTCGGCTAACTGATTGTTAGCAGCCGTTGAGCTCAGGACGTGCGTCACGCACTTGCCGACACTGGCCTAATCATAGGCTCGTAGCTCCTTGTAGCCGCTCGTAGCCGTTCGTAGCACAACAGCCGCTACGAAGACGTGCTACGCGGCTCGTGCTACAAGAAGATTTTCTAAGAGTTATCTTCGATCAACAAGTATATTGCTAACCGAAAAGTTAGATGATAATTATTCCAGTTGGTTACTAGGCATCATCATCTGCCTAGCCTTTTCCCAACTATATTGGGGTCGGCTTCCAGTCAAGCCGGATTCAGCTGAATACCAGTATTTTTACGAGGAGACGAGGAGCCGAGAGGTCTGGTAGGCAGCCACCAGACCTCCACAACCCATTAACTGGGGTAACACGGTACTTCATGGCAAGACTGGAATCAGATTTATTGGCTTCTGACTATCCGTAACGACTGCTAAAGATCTTCAAATGACAGCCGGGGCCAACGGCTTAACGTGCTTTCCGAGGCACGGAAGAAACTCGTTATGTTAAGATAGTCACCCATCCACAGACCAACCTAGGCAAGCGTTGCTTAACCTCGAAGATCGACCCGTGCGGCTGTTATTATTTAGCCACGAGCTCCTCCGTGGTTTTACGTTTTACGTTTTATAATAATAAATGTAATGCAATAATTAGGGTTCCAGATTAATAGCGATACACTATTTGTGGCCGCATTCTTATCCTACTATAATATTAGTTTGAATGTTTGATAATGAATCGTGAGAAGATTGCAAAGAAATAGGAAGGTAGTAAGTTCAGTCTGGTGCGACCACGGTCTGATGAGGGCTACGGTGGGACGCGGGATGGGAGTCTGTCCCGCAGTGGACGTACACTGACATGACGAAGATGATACGTTGTGGAATGTATTTATCTATTAACGTCATATCGTCATGCCGTATATGAGTGAATGTAATGTAGGGTTTGAGCATAGCAGGGCTAAAACCACTTGTATATAAATATTATCATTTACGGATTAAGAAGAAGCGCCCTGCGCACGTCGTCACTGAGGATTCATATGTTATAGGTATGGCATGACTCACTATTGTAATAATAAGTACGGCAATTGTTCCTTCATACGTAGATCTCAATATTTACGAAACTTTATGAGTGGACAAAGATTAAAAAATTAGCGATGAAAATGGTTTGGTAATGAATCTTAAATAAATCATGTATATCATGTAATATTATATTCAGCGCATCGCGCTGAATATGATGGGCAGAGGGAGCAATACTAGTGCCTATAGGCCGGATAGCCGGCGCCTGCATATCATTATGTAGGCACTGAGCAACAGTGAGGCATTGAGCAAGTGGTAAGTGTCGTGCGTGGAGCACAGGCGGGAACATTGCGCAACGCCAGTAAGTGCGCGTGCTCGCCTCTAAGGGCCGCGGCGCTAGGCGCTGCTTTAAGAGTGACCTTGTGCGTGCTCGCTTGTCCTTGGCGATATCTAGATCTACCGAAAACGCGCTAACCGCTAACTGAGGCGTTCACACTCGGCCGACTGCGTCGAGTTCATACACGATGTTGTTATAAATAAGTGTTCGCACGTGACACATGTTGACTAGATCGGGTTGGCTGAATTTACAACTGTTTGGTATACTAATCTTAATTACACAAGATTTGCTGAGTTTATTTAATTTTTGTAACAATAAAGTAGGCTTGTTACCAGTTTTCTGATTACGTTTAAGCCGGGTGTCAGGCTTATGTGGGTATGGATGAGGAAGTACTGAAAGAAATAGCCATTTTAGTATATTGTGTGAGGAGATTCTTACTAACCTATCACTTGTTCGAGGGCTATCTTGGCGTAACACTTTCAATGTACGAATCCTTACGATAACACAAGGGCTGTGTCGTCAAGCTTTACGGAAAACTTCAAGAAATTGAATAAGGAGAAGATAAAGGTCGACTAACTTAGGTTAAAAACAAAGTAGGACCCAGTACATTTTTCTGTTGAACTCTGCTGTAGGTCACTGTTTCGTCACTACTGATGTAAGGACTCGATTTTGACCGTTTAAGTGCGATTTTCTAGGTAACTCTTAAGAATGTTGATCATCAATCCTCGAATACTAATGTGCTCCACTTTTTTTTAAGAGGACACGGAAACGTTATCAAACAGCTTTGAGAGATTCAGGAAAATGTCGATATTTGAGCTTTTTGACATAATAGCATTAGTGAGCAGTAATGGCATCCTCCATAAATATCTGAGATCTAGAACTAAAGTTTAGAAATGGTGGGACATTTTGGAAAATCCTTTCCTATTCTTAAGATACATCATTAAAGGTACCTCTGTGCGAAATTTCAGCGTTCGAGGTCCAAGGATTTGAACATTGATGATTCAGTGAGTTAGGCTTTTGTCGTTTATATATGAATATAGATTTTTAAGGTCGGTTTATATTAGTTGAAGATTAAAATTCATAAATAAAAATTTGCACAGGTTTACTTTCTAAATTCATAAATCTGTTTATGTAAGTACACTATGAATAGTGACCACATTTAACTATGTGAAAAAAAGGTAGTAAACTTGTGGTATATACCCAAATAATATGAGGTAGCAATTAAAACAATAGGTACGGCTAAAATGTGTTCCTACGTATATTAAAGTATTATATAAGAAATGGGATTGCTAGTCGGTACGTGGAGTATTATTAGTGAGGTGCGGAAGTTGAGGCGTCGGTTGCCGGGCGACGGCGGCCGCGGGGGAGCGGACCGGACGGGCCGGCCAGTGCCCGGCACAGCGCGCACACGAGCAGAAGCTCCACTAGCGTAGCATGGCGCACAAGACTCCGGCGACATCTCATAGAGAGAGCAAATTTCGTAACCCAGCGCTGGGTATGCCACCATCGTCGTGAAAAGTTCCCTCGTTAAGGAGTGGTATGAGGGGCGCCGTGGTCTCCTAACTATTTCCCTGGCGCAGGTCCTCACTGGTCACGGTCGTTTCGGTAGATCCATTTCGGATTCAGTGGAACACCCGGGTGATACTATAGTCACAGAATAAGTAATAGTACTATTATGCGGATCGTCCAAAGGTCTGGATCTTTCAGTGGAGATCTGCGCCACTTGTGTTGAGCACCGACGCGGACGTTTGTGGTGGAACAGAGAGGCGATCCTCATGCCCCAGCCACCGCGGGAGATGCTTTTGCAATCACAGCTACCGTAGCCGCAGGTTTCCGGACGTCGAGTAATGCAACTTGCTTTCCTGTACGGAACAGGGCCAGGTCGACGACACGTTGTGCCTCAATCAGATGTCAGCTTCATTGATGAGCTCAGTATATTTAGAGTAAAAAATATTGGCTCGAACATAAATATGACGCCATCTGGAGTGTGATCGCATTCGCGTAACTCCGCTTGTTGCGTGGAGTGGTAGTAGTGTGGTGAGTGTTGCGGAGTGGTGGCGGCTCGCGGTGGTGAGCGGCGCGCTCAAGGTTAAGTTCGTTGCCCCGGGGGCGAGCGCAGCGCCGCCCGCAGCGCGAGGGGCCCGGGTGGACAGCTTGCTGCTCGGCACCTACTCACCTACCTATGGGTATTTGGTGCACAAACCTTGCTGTTCTAATCTGATTGGTTTTTTCAAAGTTGGACAGCTAACGTGTGTGGATTGCGCGACGTGTGGTGACTGCGGCCGCTACTGCCGCGTGCATCACGTGGCCGGTGCGACATGCTGCGGAGCATCTGCGGTTGTGTCCGCGATAAATATGCTCGTGGTAGAAAGACGAATGAAAAAAACACAACATTTTATGAAGTGGAACTCACTTTTTTTTTTTTTTTTTTTAACTTTATTAGCAATTTAAATTACAGTTTACAAAAATAACAGTGAAGCCACACTAGGCAGAGCCTGAATCGTGGCTATCAAACAAAAACGATTGCACTAATAATAGAATAAAGATAAATCTGCATATCGTTCTCATGTAGTTGAAGTGCGAGTATGTTGTGTGTATGTGTGTGTAATGAGTAAATGAGTGTTTGGGAGAGTGTTATGTGTAATGGGTGTCTTGTATGATAGAATTTAGTGAGAGTCTTTAGCTTAGTCTTTAGGCAACTGTGCGTAGTATTCATCAAATAATACTTTCTGACTGTTGATGGTTGAGCTCTCGATGAAAATACCAAATCACTGAATGTATGTTACGTATCGTGGTCGTGGTCGTTACTCCAGAATCTTTCGGCAGCATCGAGCATCTGTTCTGTGAGCAATATGTGCTGCCCACTGCCAGTTAGTTTGGGCGATTCTTCGGGCTATATCGGCAACGACGGCAACCTTGGTTCTCTTTGCAGATTTCTTCATTTCTGATGTGATCATATACGAGTGACTTTTGAATAACTTTAAGCCTCTTGATGGGGTCCGTAGTAAGCGACCACGTTTGAAAGTCATATATCATCAATGGCTACACTGAATTTCGCTTTGAGACACTGTAATGTGTGGCGATCGGATTAGATGATTGGCCTCTCTTTCGAAGTTAGATTTACCCAACATGATGGTCTGTCCCAACTCCCAGGTAAGCATAATAGTCTACAACTTGGAATATATAGTTTCCAGTCTTGGTAGGAGTGGGTTACTAGTTATTTCCCATGACTTTGTTTTTCACTCGTTCAGAAGTTTTTCTAAAGTCATCGAGAATTGTACTGAGTTCCTCTATTGTCTCAGCCTCATGGCTGAGACAACAGAGGAACTACTATGTCGTCGACAAATCGAAGGTGACTAATGAACTCGCCATTGATATTAATGCTTAGCCGTCTCCAGTTCAGACTCTTGAAGATCTTCCATTGCAGCCGCAAACCGTTACGGAGGAATGAAGTCTCCCTGCCTCACACCCGCTGAAGAAGGATAAGTTCCGTTCCGAAGTCTGGTGTGAAGTTGGACTGATATGGTCGATCGATAGTCAATCTGGCACCGTTAGAGAGACTGCAGTACAGCCCAGTCTCGCCTGAATCAAAAGATTTCAAGTAGTAGTAGTAAACGCTAAGCAGAGAGGCAGATTATACTCTTACTTGGTCTTATATGGTATAACCTACCGCAGCGCATGTATGTGTTGTTAACATATTGTATTCGGTAACAATTATACCTTCTATTACGTATACGTCAAACAAACTGAATATATTATATTTATAAAAACATCCAGGCCGTATGTATGTAATGCCGCGAAGGTTTGGCAGAGCTGCAAGACCTGCGGTAAAGAGGCCTGGTGGCCCACAAGTTATGTTTAATTCATAAGAAACATTTCACCATGTCCTTAATATCGCTTCTAACCCATGACTACTTCCACTAATACCGTGTTCATCACTATCAGATTGATCGACTAAGTTTATTCTATCGGCTTGTCCTTTCTGTCGTAGATATCTTAGTAGAACCTAGTCGTAGAAATGACTGCGACTAGACGAGTTACTTTGTTGAGTTGTAACCACTTGAATTAATACTTCGATATAATAATATATCATTTGAAGTTATCACCATCTGTGAAAGAGGCGTGTGTGGTTTTTATGAAACCACGGTGAAAGTGATCCTTTTTTATTTTACTTAATTGACATTTAACTAAAAAAAATCGGAATATTCAATACTGACGAACACAAACAAAATAGCGTGAAGCACTGGCACAAATGAGTAATAGTCTATACTCTACACGATCAGCTGATGCGAACTATACGCGCCGCCATATTTGCCTCGGCTGCTTTGACGTCACCGTCACGCGACATGCAACACACAGACTAAAATGTTTGAGACGATGGAATAAAAGTTTCACTTAAAAATATACATATCGCGTTGAGATTTTAGTTGGTAATTTTGTATTGTAATTTTAATTTAGTAGCCTTCTTTGTACTTGCTTATATTGTGTCGATATATGAACTCGTCACTAGGTAAGTGAGAGCTACGACTAAGTACGAGTAGGTACTGGGTCGCGGCGGCGGTGTCGAGTATTAATAGCGTGGAGGTCAGGGCGCGGGTCGGCGCGGGTTCAACAGTATTTAGCGGTCGCTGATGAAGGACATTAGCTCGGCCTGACCTCTCACCTGCTGGACCAACCATTGGCACAGTACGTTACTATACATCTTTATATTTTACACTGTGGGTTTTCTTTTATAAAAACAATCCCTAAATTGTTTTATTGTATCATGTTATGGCGCCTAGCGTGGGGCTTACTGCGATTGAATCATTCACAAAGTGCTGCGATAACGTGCGGGTCGGGGGGGCGCGGGGCGGGGGACGCGAGGCGCGGCACGTCACCGCGCAGTGCCGCTGCACTCGGCGATGCTTATCACACAGCACGCCGTGTAACGTTGACCAGTCTCGATCAGATAGCGCTCCCCCCACAGTCAACATGTACTTCTCAGGGGCATTCAAACAAAATAGTCACTTTAAAATTATTATTTTTTATTCAGTCAGTAATTAACTAGATTGTTGGTGCAATGTATAGCGGCTTTGCTGTCAGTAGTATGGGTAGTAGCCGTAGCCGCCGTAGTTGCCGTAGCCGCGGTTGCCGTAGCCACCGTAGCCACCGTAGCCGCCGTAGCCCCCGTAGCCGTCGTAGCCTCCGTAGCCGCCGCGGCCGCCGTAGCCGCCCAGCCCGAAGCCGAAGCCCAGGCCGAGGTAGGGCTTGGCGAGCGCGGCGCCGCACAGCAAGCCCACGAGCAGCAGCAGCACTAGCTCCGTCTGCAACCGACACCTCCTCACATTACTCACACCTACTAACTAGGTATTGCATACTTTATACTGACAAGGGACAATCCACGCTGTAACCTGTTATAATACAATATATAAACTAAAAGATACGTGAATGTACTTACACGTATAAATTTTTTGTGCTAAAGGTAACTTAAAAAAAATAACAATGATGAATCATTTAATTTAATTTTTTTAAATTATATGAATATCTGGTTACTTTTATTACAGTCTTAAGTTGAATGTGTACTTACGTGTTTAAACATGGTCACTGATCAGCTAATAGCTGCCGGAGACACGTTTTCTTACTTTTATAAGTCGTTAATGGGCTCATCGCCTAATTGGGTTTATTCCATCAATAAGTCATTAGCGATGACGAATACCCAACCGCACTTTTATCTTATTGATAACAAAATCGTTGCTTAGACAGCTGCACTCAACAGAAAATACTGCATCAACTGACAATGATTAAAATACTGGCACAGTCACTTCGAGTTCGAGGCATATATTTTAGAACTTTTGTCCAGATACGAGTAGACTGAGGTGAAGAGTGGCAGTTTGGGAGACGACTGTCCTTTTCCCTCATAGTTGTCTCCTCATAGTTGTAAGTGTTAACAAACAGTATTAACGTAAACATTTGTCAATTTCATTACTAGCATCAACTAAGATAACTGCCCCACCAGATAATAGCTTAGCACTTATAAAAAGATTTGGAACATTTTATATTTTAAAGATATTGTAAAGGCTGTTTTATTTGAAGTTTCAGTAATATCACCAGGGGAAAAACGCCACTAAGTTTGGGAGCAGAGATCCTAAGACCAGATCCAGAGACTTCAAATAGCCCTTACAATATCTTTAGAACATAAAATGTTCTAAATCTTTTTATTGACATGGTTTTACACACCGTTGAAAAATATCTCAGTTGTTCTGGTTTCCTCACGTTGTTTTTCTTCATCTGTTTCAGCAAGTCAAATAAATAATAATTTATCATACGCACATGAATTCGAAAAGACATTGGTGCGTGCCGGGGTACAAACCTACGACCTGTAACTTGGCAGTCCAACGGTCATAATATCCTTAGGCTATTACTTAAACACTCACTGATGTACCGTTCTCTTGGGGAACGGTCTATGGGCCAATCGTTCTTTGGGTGAAAAGTTATTGGTCAAAACATTCTGTTGGTTAAGCATTCACTGACGTAGAGTAATGTTGGCGAAACGTTCATGGACCAATCGACTGTTGGTAAACCGTTTCAGTTTCTCAATTACCAGTATGTGTCCTCACCAAGACGTCCGACATAGCGTACAGTGCGCTCCTTGTGAGAAAAAAGAAGTAGACTTGTGTATGTTCACGCTGGATGCGTACGCGAAGCAGCGGGCTATTCTACATATGAATAAGACTCAATATTTGAAGTTGCTCGTAGTATTTCACAAACGACTGCTGAGTTCGCTCGTGGCGAGATGCGTCTGACTGTAGGTACTCACTGCAGTTTCTCGAGTGATTAATTCCCGCGGCGCGGCGGCGCTGAAATCTAACACGCTGTTACGTTCAGAAACGTAGCCCATCCACATTCGCCGCACATAGAAGCATACTACAGCAATCGGCTAACGAGAGTCAGTGACAACGCACTACGTAATAGCATATATGTGTGACTCGGTGTGAACGATAAGTCAATATACTCGTATAATATATCAGGTAGCTGACCCGGCAAACGTTCTACTATTTGTCCAGTGGCTGGGGTTTTAACCTCAGATTACAGTTACTGTGGATGAATTTTAAAAAGAATATAATGATATATGTGTGCTTATGTAGCTAATAATACGTATAAAGAAGTTTAGCTATTAAAAATAATTGTGGTTGAAAAGACGTCACGGCGTCCTCATCATGACGCAAGACCTCGTTGGATATGGTAAGTTCCATTCAATCCCCTCGCTGTCCGGCTGCGGTAATCATCCAGACCTTTTTTTTCGAGGTGTAAATGCTCATGAATGTCCTGCACCTTTTTTTATGGTTGGGGAATCATCAGAATGACTTCTCCCACTCTTGGACGGAGCGGGAGGGTGTGCCAGACTCTTACTGACTAAACCCCTACCCCGTTCCTTCGATCTGGGGGGGACTCGGTGACAACCTTTCGGAATACCCATGTTCCCCAGAGGCTTCGGCCCTGCCGGGCCCCTACAGTTTGCTGACATCTCCTTGAGGCGCGCGTGGAACAGAACGCGCCGTTGACGACTGGGCTCGGTCCAGATTATTTCCAGACTGCCGGACGGCGAGCTACCCAGTGCTCGCCGTCCGCGAACCCGCGCCTACGGTCGTCGGAAATCGGGATCGGGATCACGGCGGCGGCGGCGTGAGGATCGTTCCCTCACGCGCTCGCGGTCAGCAGCCTCCTTCACTAGCATTACTGCTTCGCAGAAGGAGGCGACCGCCTGCCACCCCTCCTCGCTCCGGACCATGGCCTGAACCAGGGCCCGGCGCAAGAGGTCACCGCCGCTGATAGCCTCCACAAGGATATGGCGGTGCTCCGCCCAAGCGGGGCACACCTCTACCGTGTGCTCCACCGTGTCCTCCGGGCGGTCCACACAGTGGCGATACCCGGGCGTCCTTTCCTGCTTGATACGATGCAGGAACCTCCGGAACTTAACTTAACCTCCGTGACCTCTTTTCAACCACTCCTCAAAGACCGCCTCAAATGTCCTGCACCTTGGGGTAAGTTGCAGATTTTTACTGACTAAACCCACCCGGGTGTTCCCTCGTACACTTGTATCGGGGGGTGCGTGCGCAATCTGACTTCCGCTGCACTGGACTAGTGGTGACCCGATCCCCATGGGTCTCCTCTTGTGTTCGAGAGTGACTCTTCTATGCGCTAAAGAGAGGCGTTCGTTGAACGCTACGCGCCACTTTCTCGGGTCCAGACTGATGGGTTATCAGATGTCCCCTAATCTGTCGACCCCAGGGTCAACGGATTAGGGGCCAAGACCCCGTAAAAATGTCCAGAACTTTTTACGGGGGTTGGAAGAGGGCGCTGTCTGCCCTTCCTCAACGCCCTGTGCGCCTGGTACGAGGCAGGAGGGAACTCTTTTCCCTTTCCCTTTCCACAGCCTCCTTCTGCGAGATGACATTCTCGCAGAAGGCGATCATCGCGTCCCAAGACTCTCTACTGCCGAGCATGGACCGAACCATGGCCGTTAGCCACAGGGCACTTCCGACTTGCGAAATGAGGGCACGGTGCGGCTCCTGCCATGCAACACACTCGGCCAGCTATGCCACGCCGTGTCCTCAGGGCAGTGGCCGCAGTGGTGGCACGGAGCATCCGGTTCCCTTTTTATATGACACAGGTGCTTCCCGAAACAGCCATGCCTCGAAAGCACCTATGTTACTTGAAGCGATAGGAAGCCTACTTCCTCCCGCGTTCGAGCACCGGACGGACGCACCGATTGTAGCGACGTTTGAGTCGGGAATTAAACTCAAGACCTGATAACCCTCAACAGTTACGCTTGTGCTACAGGACTAACTCAGCAGTACTATATAACCCAAGTTTGTGAGTGTGTGCATTTCTTCCTTCTTAGACCGTTTTCACATTTTCCGATCCGATATCGGTATCGGACGCCGATACGATATCGGGGTAAGGTAAATGTATGAGATATGTACCTGTCTTTCATATTGTCCGACCCGATATCGGATATCGGAGCACAGCATTTCATACATTTTACCTACCCTGATATCGTATCGGCGTCCGATACCGATATCGGATCGGATAATGTGAAAACGGTCTTACGCTCGTTTACTCAAACGGTTTTACGGATTTCAATATGGGTGGACATTGTTCTGGAACAGCACATAGGAATCTTTTATGCCGATAGAACACTCTCTTCTTTTGAGATGATTTTCTACAATATATTTATTATTTTCTTGTCGGAAGACTCAGTTGCATCAAAATAAAACGCTCAGCGCGCTTAAAGAAGTTTTCAGTTTTGTATAACAACTAGCTGCAGCCTGCGACTTCGATCGCGTGATACTGCACTACGAGCTATTCTCAGACCTATACCAAACACATATGTATCTCGTCCTAATAAAGTTAGAAGTTTGTTTAAATTGGAAACTTGATAGCATAACTTGGCTTTCAAGCTCCCAAGTTAAAAAAAATCAACTTTCCCATTCATTACACTATTACAAGTACAGCCATATCTACTAATATTATAAAAGCGAATGTAACTTTACCTGTATGTTTGTGATGGTTTTCAAGCTTAAACCACCAATTTATTGATAATGAGATAGACTGGATCTTATGGAAGGAAATCTAGGATACTTATTGCGCCGGGATGATATTCCCTTGGGATACATTACCCGAATTTCAGTCGTGTAACTGTACTGACTGTCAGAAGCTAGTCCATGTCAATTGACAAGTTATAACAAAAGCAAAAGTTTGTGTATATGCAACGGAGTAATGGATCTACTTTGTATTTTCATGTTTTGGGAAAACAGTTTACGTATAGTCCTCTTTCCTTCCGGAAAAATTAAGCTTCGTAGATGCAATAAAATCTAGTTCGACATATCCGGTCAGCCATTGGAAGCTCATTACAACTCACCACCGAGCAGGGGTAGCGGAGTGACATGTGGCGCACGCCGGACAACATTACTTTACAATACATTCCTACCTATCGATTTTGTAGCCGTTGACACTGTTTAGAATAGCCATGACTGGTGCAGGCGTATCTGACCAGCAGCTAGTGGCCGCATGATGGACACCGTCCTGCAGGAGGGGTCAGGCTCACTGCGTGTACAGGTGGAGGAAGCTTCCTCTTTACATTTACGTACAATTCTGATTGATAAAGTTTTAAGAACAAATTCCATTCAACTCATTGTATCAAATTCCATTTTACACCAATTAGTTAACATTTTAGTACCTTATACAGAGATAGACTCATAACAACCGATTTTTGACCCATTTGAGATTAACTGGAGGATTCTAAAACGACCTAGTTGTAACGAACAAATTCTCCACGTTTTCATAGTCATCATCATGTTAAACCAAATGACAAAAATAGTACCGAGATGTCAAAAACGACAATAATATAAAACGGCACAATATTATGTTTATGTAGCGCAACAGCCGCAAGTGTACGTACCAGGAAGGGTTAATCTTGAGCTTGGTGTTGTTGTAGAGAGCTTTCGGCGTGTTAGCATATGTGAACGGGCCCTTGGTCTTGGCGGGCGTGGGGCCCTCCACCGTGACGGAGCGCACGGACACGCTCATGTCGGCCGCCGCGCGCCAGCGCGCTCAGCAGCACCAGGTACAGCTCCTCGCAGGCGGCCAGCAGCATGCAGCACATGCGAGCTGTGCGCACTCCACGCGGTACTCCGGAACACTCCGCACTCGCTCGGGACAGCACTACAGCACGAGCGCGCCGCGCCTCACAGCCCGCTGGCCTGTTCCATCACAACTGTTTTTATTTTTACTGAAAAGCTATTAACAAGTATGGGTTGCCATGGCGACGCCTAAACATACGTTTCCGGACATAAGTGTTGACAAGTCGTTGTCCTGTTCCTCCGTCGCCATGGGAACTGACCTTGACAGATTACCAACACATCGGGATGGGCGAGCGTCGCGCGTCGTCGCGCCGTGCTGGCGTGCTGGCGTGGTCGCGTGGTGCTGCTGATGACGTACGTCCAGCACATTAACCTCGGCTGCAATGTTAACAAAAAAGTACATTTATCTTTAGTAGTTGGTTGGTTGCATGTGGAGGGCCGGTAGCGCGGTCCGATCGCGTGCTCCAAATAAACTTAAATAACAAAATGAAGGAAAGCTGTCTGTGCATTGCAGCGCGGCTGCTGCACATAAAGCGCACTGGTACGATCAGCAACGAAAGTGAACTATTTATTAAAGTGTAGATTAGCACTTTTCCTGCGACTCTATTCGCAAAAATGTTTTCATAAAAACTTTAATACCAGAAGGTACTTAGTTATTAAAGTTTTGAGCTGATGATACATCGTGATGTATTGGGATCGATCTATCATCACGGACGGGACTATTGTTGCAATAAAACTGTTCTTTTTTAGTGATGATTAATCAAATAGCGAGTCGCATAATGATAGTTGATATAGTGGTCGCTCATGATGAGAACCTGGTGAAAGCTAAGAAGGATAAACTAGGTATCTTGATTTGTCTCGCGAGGTTGTCGACATGTGGGAAGTGGACACAGATGTCATTGTGCCGATAGTCGTGACGGCCAATGGCTTAATAGCCAAGAGCCTCGACCAACATCTGAGGGGGCTCTCGTTAGGCAGCTGGATCAGGGGCTTGATTCGAAGAATGATGTACTCCTGCACACGGCGCGTATTGTTCGGAGATTTCTCTCTCTGGTGCCCTGACCACCGGTAGCTTGAACCCTATTCCCGATGCCGCATGCCGGTGGGCTATTATTTTTTATATTTTTAAATGTAAGTTTTGTAAAGAAATATTTAAAAATGAAAAAAAATGGACTAAAATTGATATTTTTAATTTTGTTTTCTTAATTTTTTTATTGAAATATTTAAAAATACTTACAATAGACACATATTTTCTAGGTTTTAAAACGAATACAGATATATTAACATTTATTGCACCAAATGAATTACGTAGACTTATCTATATATATAAAAATGAAACCCGTTTTCCGTTGTCACGACATAACATGAAAACGGCTTGACCGACATGGCTGATTTTTTTTTTTAAATGTTCCTTGAAGTTCAGTGATGGTTCTTACGGAGAGAAAAATTCTAAAAAAAAAAGTTAGGTAAAGTAGGGTAGTGTAGGGTAGTGTAGGGTAGTGTAGGGTAGTGTAGGGTAGTGTAGGGTAGTGTAGGGTAGTGTAGGGTAGTGTAGGGTAGTGTAGGGTAGTGCAGGGTAGTGTAGGGTAGTGCAGGGTAGTGTAGGGTAGTGCAGGGTAGTGTAGGGTAGTGTAGGGTAGTGTAGGGTAGTGTAGGGTAGTGTAGGGTAGTGTAGGGTAGTGTAGTGTAGGGTAGGTAGGGAAGGTAGGGTAGGGTAGCGTAGGATATGAAGGTTAGTCATTTGACGGGAGCGAAGCCGCGGGTAAAAGCTAGTAGGCTATAATATACTAGCCTAGTACACGGACGAAGTTGCAGGCAAAGCTAGAGACGAATAAAATACATTTTAGACCTACAAAATGTCCATTTCAAAAGCGATATTATATCATATCGCTTTTGGAATGTACAGTTTTAAAAACGCATGTTGGCTTTCATTTTTACTTTTGACGATTAGTGACCCCACATTATCAATTCATTTAAGTATTTACATCATGTGTCCGTTTGGTTCATGTGACTCATGTGTGTTGACAACTCAATCGGTTCGAGAGATTGGGGAAAAAAGTAGATGTGCCAGACGAACAGCTAGAGACACGAGTGTATCTATAAGGGCTGAAGCCTACGCACCAGATTTAGTACTTATTCATTCGGACGTTTGGACCCTAAAGAGAGACTTTCGAAACACAGTTAAGTAGCAAAGCACTTTTTTTTAGGTGGGAAATCATCCAATGACTTCTCTCGTTCTAGGCTGGAGCGGGAGGTCGTCTGACTTTTACTGACTAAAACTCACTCGTATGTTCCTTCTTCGCCTTTCGCCAGGGCCCCGGGTTATCCTTTCGCTTAAGCGAACCCTTTGCTCCAGTAGGCCGCAATCCTGCTGGACCCCGACGGTTTTGCTGACATCTCCTTGAGGCGCGTGTGGAACACTACGCGCGGTTGGCGACTTGGGCTCGGTCCGGATGGTTTCCGGATAGCTGGACGGCGAGTTACCCACTCGCCTTCCGCTAGCCCGCGCTTACGGTGGATGTCAGTTTAGGTAATACCTTCTTAGTCTTGTACCACTACCAGAATTTGTATTAGATAAGGAGTGGTGTAACAATACATTAAATATAATGTACATTACCTTTACTTATATGAAAACTATTTAGTATATTCTTTTTTCATTTTCACTCATTTTGATAATTTCGTCCCCCTTACTTTTGAAACAGATAACCGTGACGCGGAGGATTGTGGGAAGATCAAAGAAGTAGGTACGCTGTCCTCTAAGTTCATCAGAACTCAGAAACCATTACGGGACAGTTTTTACAAAAATAATTTTATTACTTCGATACCTTTGTGTAGAAAGGTCGTATAAACCAAAACCCGACATTTTAATGAGCTTGTTCATAAAATCAAAAATACTCAAATGAATGAGCAGACCACAGTGGTACTTTTGGTTGGAAATAGTCATAACGTAACGAAAAGGGACATTGTTAAGGGTATTGAAACCCTCCTAAAATTAAAATTAGGTAAATTAATATTGTGTGCTCTGCCATACTCTAATACTTTAAATAATCATGACAATGACTTAATTTTTAAGCTAAATAATGTGATGCATCATCTGTCATGCCGTCATTGTGACCGACTATTATATTTTGATACTAACAATTTTGTTAGAGATTTTATTTTAAATCGGGAAGATATGTTTCTTCCCAAGAAAAGTCGACGTTTATTGGCTACTTTGTTAGCTTTTAATATACATACAGTTATTGATGATTTAACTGGGATTAGGTTAAGTGACGAGTCAGTGTTAACTAGGATACCTAATGATACTGATAATAATTCTTTAAACTAGTAGATACGACCAAAGGGAAGCCTATTAATAAAATTCTATTATTCCATCAGAATATAAATCGCTTCTCGGGTAAAATTCTAGATGTGGAAATGTTAATAGATAAATATCATATGGATATCTTATGTTTTTGTGAAACGTGGTTAAAACCAGATAGAATGCCTTTTAATGTTAATAATTTTTCAGTTGCCAGTGCGTACAACAGATCATCAATAGGGGGTGGTACTTTGATTTTATGTAGTAATTCCTTCAGATATAAGGAAAGAAAAGATATCACTGCTTGCTCTGTTGATCGCATATGTGAGGTAGCATGTGCAGAGGTGGAAGGCCAAACTTTCTTATGTGTTTACAGACCACCTGCATCAAACTTGACATCCTTTTTGATCACTATGGAAGAAATACTAAATAAACTCATTAGAGATAACAAGTTAGTTTTTGTTTGTGGGGATTTAAATATTGATCTATTATTGAATTCACCAGAAAAATGTAAACTTCTTTCGTTATTTAGTTCTTTTAATCTTAAATGTATATTTAATGAAGCTACAAGAATAACAGCTACTTCAGCTTCATGCATAGATAACATATTTACTAATTGTAATATAAAAGACTCATCCTTAATTAGTGGCGTGAGGTCTGACCATACTGGTCAGCTCGTATCTTTTGAGTTAGTCAAGAAGTTTCAATTAGATTCAACTGCAGAGTTTAGACCGCTTACTAAAAATAAATTAAATTCTTTTAATAACAATGTTCTCAGTAGTCTCTCAACAGCCAATTTTGATTCGCAAGACCCCAATGTAAATTATGATACATTATTCTCTACAGTATGCCAAGAATTTAATAAGTCCTGTCCAATTAAAAAAGTTAAAATAAATAATAAATCCAAATTTAATGAATGGGCAACTGCTGGTATTAGAAAAAGCAGAGATACTTTATATCAGTTATACTATGAAAAATCATTGACGTCTGATCCTAACTTGCATAACCGCGTTAGACTTTATTCAAAGATATTCAAAAGAGTCTGCGCCCAAGCTAAATCTAAGTCAATAAGTAAGACAATAGGAAATTCCAATAATAAAATTAAAACTGTTTGGAAGGTAATAAACAAGGAAACTGGAAAGACAAATCAACGAGATCGGAATGATTTGTCACTAAAAATTGATAATAGGATCATCTCAGATAAGTCAGAAGTGGCGGAGACATTAGAAAACTTTTTCACCAACATCCCAATAGAAGTTACGAAATCTCTCCCTTCTTCATCTTTGCTAGCTGAATCTTTTTTGAAAGAAAATTTCACTAAGGATATACCAACCTTTGAATTCAAGCGTATATCTATTGATACAATCAAGAAAACATTCCAAAGTCTTAACGTAAAAAACACTGAGGACTTATGGGGTATATCCGTTAAGGTTCTTGGAGATATTATTGACACAATTGCTCCTATCCTAACAGGAATATTTAACCAATGTTTAGACAGTGGTACATTCCCTGATTTAATGAAACATAGTAAAGTAGTACCAATTTTCAAATCAGGAAGTAAGAGTCATCATCTGCCTAGCCTTTTCCCAACTATATTGGGGTCGGCTTCCAGTCAAGCCGGATTTAGCTGAATACCAGTATTTTACGAGGAGCGGCTGCCTACCAGACCTCCACAACCCATTAACTGGGGTAACACGGTACTTCATGGCAAGACTGGAGTCAGATTTACTGGCTTCTGACTATCCGTAACGACTGCCAAAGATCTACAAATGACAGCCGGGACCTACGGTTTAACGTGCTATCCGAGGCACGGAGGAAACTCGTTATGTTAAGACCACATTCACATTCACCCATCCACAGACCAACCTAGGCAAGCGTTGCTTAACCTTGTAGATCGACCCGTGCGGCTGTTATTATCTAGCCACGAGCTCCTCAAATCAGGAAGTAAGAGTGATCCCTCTAATTATAGACCGATATCTGTGCTTCCAGCATTGAGTAAAATCTATGAAAAAATCATGCTTGACCAGATGTTGTGTCATTTTAATTCTAATAGGATCTTGCATAGTCATCAGTTTGGTTTCACGAAAGGAAGGTCAACGACAGATGCAGGAGTGAAACTCATCAGTCACATTTTGGAATCCTGGGAGAAGTCCCAGGATGCTATTGGCATATTCTGTGACCTGTCAAAAGCATTTGACTGTGTTGATCATAATACTCTGATCTGTAAATTACATCATTACGGAATTCGTGGACGAGCTGCTGATCTTGTTTTTTCCTATTTATCTTACAGGCAGCAGAAAGTAACCATTAATGGGGCGACGTCCTCGGGGTCTTTAGTAAAGATGGGCGTGCCCCAGGGGTCAATTCTTGGCCCTTTCCTTTTCCTGGTTTATATTAATGACCTTCCTTACATGATGGCTAGTTTAGCTGATATAATTTTATTTGCTGACGACACTTCTCTTATTTTTAAAGTAGACAGAAAAGATGCGGATGTCTTGCATGTAAACGAAAGTCTGGCTGTTCTTTCGAAATGGTTCGCAGCTAATAACCTCTTACTAAATGCGAACAAAACTAAATGTATAAAGTTTTCACTACCAAATGTTCCTCAAGTGGGCCTTAATTTAATGCTTGACGGCAAAAAACTTGATACTATTACGGAAACTGTATTCTTAGGTTTAACTATTGATTCTAAACTTCAGTGGGGCACTCATATTAGAACTCTTTCAGGTAGATTAAGCTCAGCTGCGTATGCAGTAAGAAAAATAAGGCAATTGACAGATGTAGCTACAGCTAGATTAGTATACTATGCCTATTTCCACAGTATTATGTCTTACGGCGTCTTATTGTGGGGGTCTGCCGCTGATGTGGAATCAGTCTTCATACTGCAAAAGAGAGCAATCCGGGCTATCTATAAAATGGGTCCCCGTGAGTCCCTTAGAAATACGTTCGGAGAAATTGATATACTAACTCTGCCCTCGCTTTATATTCTGGAAAGTATATTGTATGTACGCAAAAACCTAGGACTTTTTAAAATTAGAAGCGATTTACATGACAAAAATACGCGTAGCAAACACCAAATCGTATTACCAAAATGGAGACTAGCTAAGACCAGTAAGTCATTCCTTGTCAATAGTATACGCTTTTATAATAAGTTGCCCAAGTCGGTTATTGAACTTAGCGAGGGAAAGTTCAAAACCCATATTAAGCGTGTCCTAACCAAAAAAGCATATTACAAGGTTAGAGACTATGTCGAAGACGCGCTTGTTTGGAAATAACTGCTTCTGCACATGTGACCCCCTGGTAACATTATTGTGTAAATTTGTCTATTAACTGCTCCATGTTTGTTTTATTTCATAAAATATTACTCATAAATTTATTTTTTACACAACACGTTGCTTTTGCAATATTTTTATATTATTTGGATATTAATCACCTTAATTTCATTAAGTCGTGATTTCATTTTGATAAAAACTAATTTGTTGATAGGTTTGATTTCTTTTCTCTCATATTTATATAGCCTCTCTTAAAGTGTGAATGAGAGAACACTGTAGACTACGAATTTTAATTACTACTTAATTCAACCCAGTTTTTGATTGAATCTATTTTTATTTGGGTTACAATTTTGATTGGTCTACACTGTCCTCGCATATGTGTCTGTTTTGTAATGTGAAAATATTGTAAACCCAATCATTTTTTTTGAAAAGAGTAACCATGGAGTTTCTTGCCGGTTCTTCTCCATAGGAAACGACCAATTTGGAACCGTGCACTAGCTTCGACTTTTTATAAGTGCCCATGTAGGCCTATGTAAAATAAAAACATTTTTTATTTATTTTTTTTATTTATTTACTTTTCAGTAGAGCAGAAAAACTAATTTTTTTTTACATAAAAATTCATAACTTTTTTCCTTTTGAAGTTATAAAAAAATGATCTATAAGAAAGGTTCTTACATTTTGCAGATGAAAAAGGTTAAATCATCAAAACCCAGCTATCTTCTTTAGTTTTAAAGTAAGCTTGCATTTACGTCTAAGAAAAAATCAATGTTTGGTTTATACACCCCAAGAAAATGTACTTTGAAAAACCTGTGGGGGTCGTATATCCATTTTTGGTAACCATAAGGGTCATATTTAATGTCGTAAAAACCCATATATGTATTTTTTTTTGTATTAAAAACCATTTATAATCATAGATCAATTGAATTCTGGCTAATGAATAATCCTGTTACACATAGAATTAGTAGGAACTCAATTATTATTATTCTAATACCCAATAATGGTCGATTCAAATTGTTTAGGGCGATAAGGTTGTGTTTTACTTGATCGGATTTTTGAATGAAATAGACGTGTGGATTTCACTAAGATTTATTTCGAACTGAACACCGTACATATTATAATAGTGGACTGTATGATCTTAAAGTACCTACATATATAGTTATATTAATTCATTCGTTTAAACATTCCGCCCTCCAAAGAACGGAGTTCTTTAATATGAACTTACACAACAACATGTGATAATACCTATACACATCTAAAATGCGATAAATAAAAAAAAATATTTCTAATAATGCTGAGGTAAGTAAACAATGATACATTACGTAACTTAAGTAAACATTATACCTATCTGATCTATACGGCTATAGGAGGGCTACAACATACTTGTACACAGCTGCTTGGTAAGTACTGAATGTTTCTAATAAGTAACTCATTAATAGCACATAATAGTAAAAGGTAAGTATTTTTCTATTGGTAACATGGTAGGTAATATATTTTTCGGTAAGTACACATTCTATATTGTCTTATTTCTAGTTAGTCTTTAGTTCTGTGGATACAATTTTATTATAAGTCCAAAGACTTATAACACTACTCATACACAATTTTGGTTTTTACTTAATACACAAATTTTATTTACAGGACGTTTAAAGATATTGTTTTTAGTTCTTATTGATACTACTCTAGTCAGCTTATCGGGACCGATATGTTTTTCAATTATTTTTCCTAATATCCACTTACTAGGTGGGATATTATTATCCTTTATAATAACTACGTCATCGATTTCTGGCTCAGGCTGTTTTGTGTTCCATTTATAAGTTTTATTAAGATTTACCAAGTATTCCTTATACCACCTGTTCCAAAAATCGGTGACCATTTTTTGAACTAACTTCCATCGTTCGAGATTAGAAATCTGTTTACATAATGTGTGATTTTCATCTGTTAGATTTAATAAAGGTTCGCCAACCAGAAAGTGGCCTGGCGTCAGGGGAAGTGGGTCATTAGGGTCGTCACTTAGAACCGAAATAGGGCGTGAATTTAAACAAGCTTCCACCTGCGTTAAAACCGTAGTAAGCTCCTCATAAGTGAGAGTACTATCCCCAATCACCTTTTTAAGATGCGTTTTTGCACTGCGTACTCCAGCCTCCCACAAGCCCCCAAAATTAGGTGCGTGTGGGGGTATGAAGTGCCATGTGGTACGTTCTAAACTTAACAACTCTGCTATTTCACTTGGTATAGAAGACTTGGCCTTATCAAACATGTCTCTGAGTTCCTTGTCTGCTCCCACAAAGTTTGTGCCATTGTCACTAAAAACATCTTGACAGTGTCCGCGTCTCGCTGTAAAGCGCCTGAAGGCTGAAATGAATCCCTTGGAAGTCAGACCTGTGACTGCTTCCAAGTGAATAGCACGGGTTACCATACAAATGAAGAGACAAATATAGCCTTTGTAAGATTTAACTCCTCTACCTGGAGAGAGTCTAATGTTAATGGGCCCTGCATAGTCTACACCAGCTGATCTGAACGGTTTGCTGGGTTTCACTCGTACCTCTGGTAGTTGGCCCATCAGCTGTACTGAATTGTTCCTTGAATAACGGATACAAGTTACACACTCTCGATAGTATTTTTTTGCTTGATCCTTAGCTCGTAGTATCCAGTACTTTGACCGCAAGTAATTAAGCATTACTTGAGGTCCACCGTGCATAGTCTTAAGGTGAGCATCTACAATTATTAGTCTGCTAAGATGACTCTTAGCAGGTAAAATTATAGGATGCTGTGTATCGTATTCAACTTGCGACTGTTGAATACGTCCGCCGACTCTTAGGATACCATTATCGTCAATAATGGGACAAAGATTGCGTAATTGGCTCTTTTTGAGAACGGATCCATGAAGTTTTAACTGCTTTATTTCTTGATTAAATTCTAAACCTTGAGTTTGTTTAACGCAATTATTTAAAGTTTCATTAATTTCCTGTGTAGTTATATATTTAGGATTCCCCACGTCTTTAGTTACTTTAAATTTTAACCATCTTCTACAGTATGATATAACTCTTAACATTTTTAATAAATTAGAAAACTTAGTCCAAATTAATTCTTCTTCAGTTTTTAATAGAGCAGTTAAAACTCTGGTCCTCTCCTCTTCTTGAGTATCTTCGACATCAACTGAATGCATCTTTAGCTCTATTGCAGACAACCAAGTTGGGCCATTCCACCATAACAAGTTGTTCACCAACTCCTGGGCGTGTAAACCTCTTGAGGCACAGTCAGCTGGATTAGTATCCGTAGTTACATGACCCCATTGTTCATAATCTAGAATATTTAATATTTCAGATACACGGTTGCTTACGAAAGTATTCCATCGACTAGACCCACCTTTCAGCCAGGCTAAAACGATTGTTGAATCTGTCCATGCGTGCAAATTTTCTTTGGCTATGTTCATTACTTGGGATACTTCAAAAATTAATTTAGCTGCTAATACCGCACCACACAGTTCTAATCTTGGTATCGATATTTGTTTTTCGATAGGAGCGACTTTTGTTTTTGCTGAAATTAAATTTACATAAACTCTCTCTTCTTCTATTACTCGAATATACACAGCCGCACCATAGGCTGCCTGTGAAGCGTCTGCGAAGACATGCAGCTCTTTTGTAGATGTCTTACGACAATGTAACCATCTTGGTATACTGACATTCCTTATAAAGTTCAGGTTCTCTCTGAAATGTAGCCATTCCGTTTGTAGCTCTTCACTTATAGTTTCGTCCCATCCTAGTCCTGCTTTCCATAACTTTTGTATCAACATTTTTGCTATGACAACAACAGGAGCTATCCACCCAAGTGGGTCGTATAGTTTGGCCACATCAGAAAGTACCTGTCGTTTAGTAATAGGTTTCTTTAATTCTGGTAATGTTAGAGAATAAACAAAGTTATCTGTGTCTCGATTCCAATTGACTCCTAGTACCTTCATTAAACCGTGAACTTTAAGAGGTAGCTCATGATCATCTCGCTTATTTTTTCCCATATGTTTTATTACAGTCTCATTATTACTGCTCCATTTTTGTAGCTCAAAGCCACCTAAGTTCATTAGTTTGTTCATCTCATTGTATATAGTAAGTGCTTCCTCTTCTGTCTCACATCCTGTTAATAAATCATCCATGTAATAATCACTCTTTGTTATTCTAGCAGCCACTGGACATGTTGATTTTTCATCATCTGCTAATCTCTGTAACGATTTCACAGCAAGGTAAGGTGCACAGGCTGTACCAAAGGTCAGTCTTACGAGTTTGAAATGTTTAATTTCTTCAGTCGGTGATGATCTCCATAATATCCTTTGAAAATCAGTATCTTCCTTTGCTACACACACCATCCTGTACATTTTTATGATGTCTGCTGTAATGCAAATTCTGTGAGTCCTCCATCTCATAAGTATGTGACGTAAGTCTTGTTGAAGCTTAGGACCCACGAGCAAATTGTCGTTTAGCGAAATGTTGTTAACACCTTTGCACGAAGCGTCAAACACCACTCGAAGTTTCGATGTATCTTTGTCTTCTCTCACTACTGCGTGGTGAGGAAGGTATACCGCTTTAGGGTTGTTAATATCTGCCGAGGGCACCGGAATCATATGATTAAGATCAATATACTCGTTTATAACTTTATTGTATTCTTCACGGAACTTTTCATGTTTCGCAAATTTCTTCTCTAAGAACTCGAATCTCTTTGCAGCTATTTCTCGTAATCCAACGGCTTGAGCTTCGGGGTTATCGTTCTTCAGTGGTAACTTCACCACGTATCTTCCCTCCTTGTCTCGAGTCGTTGTAGCATCGTAATACTCTTCACATCTTTCTTCTTCCTTTGATAATCTCTTTTGTATAGTGTTGGGTTCGTTCTCTAACTCCCAAAACAATTTTAGCATGTCATCTTCTTTAAGTTGCACATACAAGCTTGTGAGATTCTTCTCTGCTGCAGTAAATTCCCGTGACATTCTCCCTGATAAGACCCAGCCTAGAATAGTGTTTTGTGCTAATAGGTTGCTCTCAGGATGTTTGATGACGCCGTCTAACAAAACGTCGCTGTATACTTCAGCTCCCAGGAGAATGTCAATTTTACCTGGTGTTGCAAATTCTGGATCAGCTAACTCCAAAACCTTTAAAGTTGCCCAATCAGGAATACCTAGACTCGTAGTGGGTAGCAGAGTTGTTAATGACCGCAACACGTATGCCTCGACTTGAACTAACGCACTAGGATTGTGACACGATTTAACGTTAAGTGTAACTCTGTGTTTTATTTTTGTTTGCTTTTCACCCACACCTGAAACCCAACCACTTACTGCTTTGCGTTTTAAGTTTAACAATTGTACTGTTGCCTCTGTTACAAAAGAAGCTTGAGATCCCTGATCTAACAATGCTCTTACAACGTATTTACAACCATTATTACTAGCTACTGATACCTTCGCGGTAGCTAATAGGACACATTGAGATTGTACATTATGTTTACTAGAAAAGTTAGTAACAATTTGCTCATTATTTGGTACAGAAGTAGACATACCTGTTGATAGCTCGTTCGCTATACCTGTAGGCGAGGTTCCACTTTCACTAGACTTTTCGATCTTCTGTTCCTTCTCGAAGTGCAGAAGCGAATGGTGCCGCCGACCGCATTTCTTGCAACACGTGGACTGACGACACTTGCTCACAGGGTGTGTTGGCGCTAGGCAGTTGAAGCACAATTTATTCATTTGCACAAATTCTTGTCTTTCTTTGGTAGATTTATCTCCAAACTTCTTGCAGGAAAATATGTAGTGATCTCCACTGCATAACGTACATTTCTTTTCAAACCTTTTCTCGTTGCTGCTGGTAACATTGGCATGGAACACTTTAGGCTTAGCTACAGATTTTGGTTGCACAGTCTTTGTTTTAGTACTTTCAATCATTTCTAAAGTTCTAAACCTTGCTTCTAAAAAGTCTCTCAATTCTGACCAAGTGGGTAAGTCATTGTTGCACGTACTAATTTGTTGTTCCCATAACTTTATGGACTCAGGTTCCAGCTTTGAGATAACCAAGTAGTTTACTATCATGTCCCAAGTATCCGTATTCACGCCAATATTTTTCAACGCTTTCAAACAAGTCGAAGTTGTATCTACTAGCTGTTTGATTAAAGTTGCCGATTCAGATGATATAGGTTTTTGCGTAAATAATGTTTTTAAAATTGCGTTGCAATTGTATCTTTTATTGTTGTACCTTTTAATCAACTGATTCCACGCTTCGTCGTAGTTGGCATCTGTCATGGAAAAGTTACTCAATAATATCTCCGGTTCTCCAGACAAATTACCTTTGAGATAATGTAGTTTCTGTACAGGTGATAGGTACTCATTATCATGAATAAGAGTACAAAACAAGTCGTAAAACGGTTGCCACTCCTCGTATTTTCCCGTAAATGTGGGTAATTTTATTGTGGGTAATTTGATTCCTCTGTTCTTAAAATCTTGAACGTCACCATCTGGTGATGCAGATGACGAAGGTTGAAATGATGATCTAATCAGAAAGGGCTGAAGGGCTTCCTTCAGTGCTGATTTGTAGTTTATATATAATTCTTCGAAGATTTCGAAAGTGTCTTCTTGAAAATATGTTCCTTTTCTATCTGTTTCAGTAGCCTTCAAAATAATAGATTTATGACCTTCTTTAAATTCTTGCCACAATTTTTCTGATTGTTCTAATCTCGTTTCCAAGTATGGCCGTTTTATTCTGTCTTTTGGTGATTTCTTATAGTTTATTTCTGATTTCATCAGGTTTTCCAACAGCTCATTTTGATAAACAATAAGATCTTCCATCGTAAATCGTAATATATTGTCCGTAGATTTCGTATTATAACTAAATTGCACAGATTTTTTACACTTCAAAGTATGGAGGTAAGTTGTTAAAGTTCCGAAAGAATGTTCTAGTCGTTTTAGTTTGTTGGTTTTACTGTAATAAAACCGATCACTCACTCAAATATTACTAAAACAACACGAAAGTCAAATGTCAATACGTATTTTCAAAGTTCACAAGTTCACAACACGAAATAATGTCTATTTTATTCTATTCACTAATTGACCACTTCTCAGAAAAATCTTATCGCACAGGAATGTCTTTGTTCTCGCGGCGCTCGCACCTGGGTCAGTCGGTGACCCAAATCCGGTTCGATTTAGGACCATATGTTTAGGGCGATAAGGTTGTGTTTTACTTGATCGGATTTTTGAATGAAATAGACGTGTGGATTTCACTAAGATTTATTTCGAACTGAACACCGTACATATTATAATAGTGGACTGTATGATCTTAAAGTACCTACATATATAGTTATATTAATTCATTCGTTTAAACACAAATAAAATAAAAGTACCTGAAATATGAAATCAACATTTATTAAGTATTATAATACATTCTAATCAATGATATCTGTCCGGTACCTATCATTTATCGCGCTCGTTCTTCTGCTTGTCGCTGCGCGCAAATGCGAGCCTTGTATGTTGATCGTAAAGTGCTTCTTGCAATCTTGTTCTTCCTGCCCTTATACCATATTACTTGGAGTCGGCGCAACACGTTTTCTTCTTCCATTCTGTCCTGTCGTCCGTAACACTATCACTAACTTCCTCTTCTTTCTTATCGATCCTTACGCAATCTATCCATCTTTTCTTTGGTCTCCCTATCCACATGTAAATTCAGAACTCTTTTAGTAACATGCGTTTCATCCCTTCTCTTCACATGACCATACCAAGACAAACGATTTCCTTCCAACTTTTCAGTCACTAGCACCAATTTCAAACTTCCCCTAATACACTCATTTCTCAGTTTGTTCATTCTTGTCACACTACACATCTCAATATTCTCATCTCCACTACATGCAATCTTTTTTCATCCATCTTTTTCACAACCCAACATTCTGACCCATACAGTATTACAGGTCTTATCACGGACTTGTAGATCCCTTCAACTTGAGGGGCATCCGTGGATCACAAGTTGTTCCCGTGACCTGTCGCTATTTCATCCATCCTTCGTTGCTCGGATGTGTTATGTCCCGGTCTACCTCACCATTTCCTTGAACAAGCGAACCGAGGTACTGAAAGTCGGAACAAATCGGTATGGGCGTCCTAGCGAGAACTAAAGGTGAAAGATTGGAGGGACCGCCGAAATCGCAGAACAAGTACTCTTTTTTTGTTCTACTCAATTTCAGGCCAACACTCTCGAATCTTTGCCACAACACCTCCAATCTGCTCTGAACCTCAAGGCCACTCTCGGCAACCAGCGCAATGTCATCGGCAAACAGCATACACCAAGGGGCATCTTCCTGAATGTCTAACGTCAAAGCGTCCATTATCAGCAGGAAAAGTTAAGGGCTGAGAGCCGACCCCTGACGTGGGCCGACCGCCACATTCAAACTGCCACTGGTGCCTACTGTAGACCGGACTTGGATACTACACCGACTGTACATCGATCGGATCAACTGCACATACTTCACAGGCACACCTTTCTCCTGAAGAGCCCACCACAGAACCTCACGAAGTACCCGGTCGTATGCCTTTTCGAGGTCAATTAATACCATGTGCAAGTTTTTATGTGCACCTCTGATTTCTCGCACAGCTGGCGTATAGCGAAAACGGCATCCGTTGTACCCCGACCAGGCATAAAACCGAATTGGTTCTGTGAAATTTCACTCTCTTCTCTCAACCGCCTATCAATACTTCTTCCTCCCTTACTTTCATAGTATGTGACATTAGCTTTATTCCTCTATAATTGTTGCACTCAAGAACATCACCTTTGTCTTTAAAGATGGGCACCAAAAAACTTTTGTACCAATCATCAGGTATGAATTCTTCTTTCAACAACTTATTGAAGAATAAAGCTAACCACACCCATCCATCCACTCGCAGTAACTTCCACACTTCAACTGGTATTCCAAACTGGGCCAATGGCCTTACCATTCTTCATTCCATTTACTGCTATTCTGACTTCATCTATACTAACCATTCTCACTAACCCCACATTTTCTGGTTTAGTTTCTAAAATCCCACTCCAATCATTTTCCTCATTCATTAGTCTTTCAAAATATTCTTTCCACCTCTCTTTGATTTTTTCATCATCTGCTAGAACCATTCCAGGTTCATTCTTTACACATTTTACTTGACAAACATCCTAAAGTAAGGTGCGACTTGCAATGAACATGGTTTATACACCAACGCACTGTGTTTCGTCCAGAACAAGCTAGCTGGACAAAATTATTTTTTACTTGATATAGGTTGCATAGCCTCTGCTTGTTAATAATATGACTGATTTCGTTGTTTAAAATACTTAGAAACTCATAAAAATGCGAAACTCCGAAAATAAAATGAATTAATTAAAACTAATGGTGTTTATGGCACGATTCGTAAGAAATATCAATTAAATTAGGGGTATTTAAAGCTAATTACATTATATAACGATTACACTAATATTATAAGAATAAGTAAATAAAACTTATTTATATATTTTACAACAGTTCCGATTTGTACACAATAAACCACACTCGTAAAAATCAACCTGTTTTAAATAACTTACGACTAGAAAACGACTATTCATTGAATTATGTATAATGAGAACAAACTCAGGAATTATTCATTCTCACTAAGTTCATCCTCAGAAAAATTCTCCACATAATAATCTTCGGTATTAATATTTATAGTATTTACATTTTTACAATATTTACGGGTGGGGTTACAAGGTCTAAGACTGCAGGAGGGAGGCTACCTGATTTTTTTCTGGGGATATCACTGAGACTGTTAAGAATAAAAAGATCATATGTGATGATCAACATATTCAGGAAATCTGTATTCGTGGCAATACGAGACCGTTTCCGGGTATTATCCCTTCGGAACCTTCTGCAATCTTCAGAAACGATTCTCAGGTTTCTCACTAAGTTCTCGAATCAGTTTTGCGACGTTGCGTTTACCTGCTTGACGAGAAGCTATTTCAGCAGCAACCAAAAGTACCTCAGAGCTTCGTAACTGAACCGAATCGTCGATACCTCACCGTGTGGTTTTGGCACTTGCATTTGCCATATCCACTGGCGGTCTTCCGGGACCATGCTGTGAATGTGAAGACGTTGATGCTTCTGCAAAGTCATAAGACACCTTAAACTGTACGTCTTCACCTTCTAGCCACGTAGCATTACAAGCTAAGAACCGATTCCGTATTCGGCCAGAATTCTCCCATTTCTCCGAAAATTTCGAAGAAAAACGGGAAATAATATTTTGATCTCCTTCACAGATGCTTCTGTTACACCACTGAGATCATGATTTTGTGAAACAAACATGAAAAGCGCCTTATTTCGGTCATTTTTTGTATGTTTCCCCCATTCTTCGAAAAAATGCATTTTTGAAACTGTAAAACTGCTACCTGTAGAAAAATTAAAAACAGCTTTTCGAGCAAAAACGAGCAAAAAAAGAAAGTTTCATTATAATTTAGAAGCATCTGCCTATCAACTGAAAAACATACAGACCGGGGATACGAGGGGGTTTTTAGTTACCGTCTTTTGAATTTGAATTGTTGAATAAAAAACTTAATTTCTGGATTTGCGACGCTCTGGTTCTAGTTTAGTATGAATATTATTTAATTGTAACTAAATAAATATAATGTACTCACCCTTAGTAATAGAATCCATCACTAAAATTTACCACAACTATTAATATAACCGCAGGAGATGCAATCGTGTCAGTAGCAAAAAATCAAATAATATTATGCATTTGACCCAATTTATTTCTATACTTGCCCTTATTAACGATGTTTTGTATGACTTATGCCAAAACAATAGTTGTGGGTGTAATTACCAACTAATAACCTACTTACCACCATTAATGATTTTAAGAAATCTTAACGTTGTTTTTGTCCAGCTAGCTTGTTCTGGACGAAACACAGTGCAACGTTGCGAACTGTGTTTGGATTTACGACGTAAAATTTAACCTGTGTTTAGGTAATGCATTTAACACTTTAGGGCGTATAAACCATTTATAAATAATGCATTTAACACTTTAGGGCGTATAAACCATTTTCAATTAACGACTATTTTTACACCCTGAGTTATTTTAAATTATGGTCATTACGTCATAACAAAATTACAAAAAAAAACTATTTGGCTTTTACATTGAAAATTTACCTTTTTTAAGAGGCTATGACCGAAAATTTCTGGGTCGTATTAACCATTTTTGAGCGAATTTCTACATTTCGTATATACAGATCGATAGAGAAAAAAAATCTGAGAAAAATGGTATATATAACTCAATTTGGCCAAAATGGTTTATACGACCTTTCTACCCAAAGGTAGCGACTTAATCTTGTTAACCTAATAAGTCCCTACCAAATACAAAAACTCTAACGGCTTAAACTTTCATAAAAGCAGATAATAAAATATATAGGTAGTAGGTAGTCTATTATCAGTATTATATTATAAGGTACAGCAGCACCACCTGTACTAACATGTACAAACTATTATAGCGCACCGTCGGCTACGACGCGGCGACCCCGTGGCAGAGAGTGCGCGCTGCGGACCACGTTACACAAGAGTTGCTACGAGTTCGAGCTAGTTCTCGCTTGCAAGGACAGATGGCAGTTTAACAACTATCAAAAATGTGGGTATAACCACAGATAATATAATATACTAGCATGAACAGAGGGTGATTTAAGAGTACAGTGCGCTAGGTTTTACCAAATATTGACATACAAACTTATAACAAATCTCAGTATGCATATTAATAAATATAATCTTTTTTAATAAAACTGGTGTAAAAAAGAAAACAATTAAATAGAAAAGTATTCTAATGTCAAAATATTAAATGGAATGTCAAAAATATAAAAAGAATGTCAAAATCATAAAAATAACATTACAATAGTAGACAATGTCTACTAAAATATGTTCATAGTGTGTGTAGACATAGTTAATTTAAGCCAAACTCTTTAGAAAGCCCTACTATTTTTTTTAAGATGAGAGTAGGAGATCGTCAAAATGACTTCTTCCGCTCTGGGCGGAGCGCAAGGGCGTGTCAGACTTCTACTGACTAAAACTCACTCCTGCTCCTTCTTAGACCTAATTCCAGGGTCTCGGAGTTCATTTTCGTCCCAGTCCACAGTGGACTTCGACCCTGCGGGCCCCTACGTGGAAGTAGGTAGGTACTTGGTTGTACGATAAACTAACTGCTGCCAGCGGCTTCACCCACGTGATAGTAGAAAATTATTCCAAGGCAATAATATACCCCCAGGATAAAAGGTATCCTATGTGCGATTCTATCGCACATAGTACTGTACTGTGGTGTACTTACCTATCAAGTTAGTTTTTGCTTATAAGGGCCTATTTCACCACCTATGATTAAGATTCGAGTATCTTACTTGACAGATAATTTCATACAAATTCTGTCACATTTTTGAATTTATTCAGTGAGTAGTGCCTACTCGGATATTGTGAAACAGGCCCTTAGATTAATAAACATACGTATGGATGTAGTACAATATCAAGTAACGTTACACATCTAATTAATGGAGCGCATTCTTATCGGTTTTGGTTTAGCACGCTACCTTCTGTGGCGCTTGTTGTGCTCTGACTGTCAACAGTAAATATATGTACGAGTATATGTAGGTTTTATACAGGGTATTTGGCGCATGGACTGACACAATTTTTCCAGGGATTTGTGAGATCATTCGCTAGGCTCTACCCATACACACTTTGTCCCAAATGTCACGGTTGGTTACGTATGATTTTTTTTTAAAGAAAAAAATACCCAAAATGTTTCCTATTCCAAATAACTTTTTTGTTTGTGGGATGTGTAGTAGTGGCACAAAATATTTTTTGTATTCTCTAAAGTCTCTTAAATTCAAATACATCTTTGTTTTAAACAACTGGTTTCAAGAAAATTCCTTACAAGCTTCCAAAGTTTATTTTTTTTAAATACTAAGAGCCATTTTGAACTTAGCTTTATTTTTAAAAAGTTCTTTATTAGATAGATACCCTTTCTAATGGTATGCTACATGTCATAGAAATTATTTATTATGTAGTCAAAACACTAGTTAGGTTAGGTTAAGAGAAGACTTATTAAGGTTATTATATTTTTATTAAAGTTATAAAAAAGGAGCCAAAACACTGGGAGAGATGGAAAGAAATGGGGGAGCCTCTTGCCCAGCAGTAGGTCAGAATAGGCTAGTTAAAAAAAGTTATAAATTACCTCTGACTAACTAGAGGACTTTGGACCTCCTCCATTTCGTATGCATGCACGACATCTGTTTCTTATTTCAACTGTCGTTGTACCAAGTCGCATTTCATGTTAAGTTTTGAGCTGGTGCTATTAAACGCAATCTCATCGGCCCATATATTTTGCCAGAAAGGTTGAATGGAGACATTTATTTATGTAGATCTTATTATCAATGCTCTACCCTAAATTGTTGTGCATTATACGACAGGTTTCTATTTATATGTATCTAAAACTATTTGTGTAAGTACATGAAAGAAGTAACTGTGTAACGTAGTACCTACTTAGAAATTGTTCTTGTGCAAATAAACTGAATATCGAATAAGTAATTTTTTTTTATTTGTCTAAAACCCTAACCTTTTTTTTTAACTGGGCTCCATCATAAGTAACGATGGGTCGTGCGAGAAGGAAGTTCGCAAGAAAATCAGCATGGCTAAGAGCGCTATGGCTCAGCTTGATAAGGTATGGAAGGATCGCAACATCTCCGTTAAGACCAAAACCAAACTGATACGGACACTAGTCGTTTCGATCTTTTTATATGGTGCTGAGACTTGGTCTCTGAAAGCTTCAGACCGCAAACGCATCGACGCATTTGAGACGTGGTGCTGGAGAAAGATGCTCCGTATCCCTGAGACAGCATTTCGGACCATCGTATCCATCTTGCAAGACCTTCAAATCTCGTCACGGCTGTCGTCCAAGTGTCTTCGCAGGATTCTACATTACTTCGGTCAGATTGAAAGGAAAGACGGTGGGAGCCTCGAAAGGCTCATTGTGGCTGGTAAAGTAGATGGGAAAAGGCCTCGCGGGCACAACTCAATACGTTAGTCCGACCAGATCCGCGCCGCTCTTAATTTTACGATTTACGATGCCCTTCGCACCACCAAAGACGGGAACAGATGGAGGAACATCATAAGGGCTAAGGTGATGAAGCAGGGAGGTCACCTCCGCATTGAGGAATATGCCGCAAGGAGGAGAGAAACCTTAAACTATTAATTAAGTTGAGTTTCGTCGTGTGCGCGACAGATCTGCGAGAGAGAGAAATCTAATGTGATGATGATATTTTCACGAAACAGCCAAGATCAGCAGGAATCAAAATGTAGGTACTGCATGAAATATTGTTAGGTATAGTCTTTCTAAAAAGTCAACCGACTTGGCTAATTATTAGGGTACAATGAAGTCTGATGCAGGCGACACTGGTTGAATAGTCAAGCAAGGTCGATTGAAAGCTCTTGATCGTTGTTTATTAATAGAACCTTATAAAACTATATTTTTGATGTATTTTTTAAAATTATATAATATTATAAGGGGTATTTAAAATAATAAAAAAAGTAAAATATTTTCATTTAGAATATATTTCGGTCTCTTTAATGATATTCTTTATTACAAAAGTAAGTAGGTATAAAGTAATAACATAAATCTGTATAAAGTACCTAATATCATAAAAACTGTAAATCTTTTTGCTTTCTTTTAGTAAACAATGATCAACGTGTTTATCAACCCTGATTATTCACCCAGTGATATATCACATTACATTGTATCTAACTGCACTACATTTTCCGACATGTATCTATATTTTCTTTCAGCATCAGCATGGAGTATGACGTTTGGGAGAAAAAACCGCATTGACAATTCTTAATTTTTATGTTTAAATAGGCACAATTAAAAAAAAATGTGTAGATACGTAGATACATAGGACATGCATAAGAAAGCAAAAATCGATCGAGTTAACTCGTCGGTTTTATTAAAATATAATAAGTAGGTATTATGAAACTCCGATGAAGAACTAATCGAAGAGCCTCATTGTGTATCTCCGAGATACACAATGAGGCTCTTCAGTAAATGATAGCTAGAAGATCTTCAGACATCGTGGCAACTCCATGACTGTTTATTGTTTGCTCATTTCATAATATAACATCACACCGGTACGCTCTGAAGAGATATGCAGCTGTGTACCTATAATGCATACTGGTGCACCCTTATTTCAAAGACAGCACCAACAATGTGTAGATTGGATCGTTGGGTATTTTCATATTCCTATACGCGCCTTACCAAAAAACTGACTCAGTATAACTAATCATTTATTTCAAAGAAAAAACACTACAACTTGCAAAATAAGTTTAATTCCGGAAGTGTAATACTTATAATTTTTTGTAAAAATTGTTTTTTAAGAAAGTAGGGACCTCATTCGACAAGGTGTATCTCGGTATGTTTATTGTCAATACACCCCCGCACGAGAAGCCGCACCGAATTCTCTCTTAAGTTCATGAGTTTTACTGTTGTATTTGCACGTAACCAATCCCTGTAGGTCATAGGGACCTATAAAGCAAATAACGTAAGTGTTAGGGGACAAAGTAAATACTTTATCCCCGACATTAGTTTCAAATAAACCGCCTCAGCTTGTGAACTTTATTTTATAGCATGAGTACACGACAGAACAAACAATAACGGCTTTCTGCCCTCTTTGGAAGCACTCTAGTATGAACGCCGAGCTCGGTGGCGCGCGCGCCGTGACCGATGCGCCCTCGATGAAGACGTCATAAAATAATCACTATATAACTTTTCACGAGATCATTCTTGGGATCGACAACCCTCCGCGAATGTGTCGACTCCACGTCTAGCGTGCCAGCGAACAAGCGACTGTAAGGCTGCGTTCTTGAGGTCGAGAGTGCGGTGCGCGGCGAGGCGCGGGGGAGTCGCCGCCGCCGGACAGGGTTGTCAAAGCGTACTGCAATAAATATAGTCACGCTTTCACTTAGGAGAGGAGAATGGAGTTTAATGATCTGTGCGTAATGTCCTTGAAACATAGCTTCCGCAATGTTTTGTTGTCGTAAAAAAGTCGCCGGATCATCCGTCGGTCGCGTGACTCGGATTGCTGTTTTCCGTTCGGGTATCTCTTAATGTTTGTATTATGGGAGCTTTTTATCAAATGTTATGGGAACGCTCCGGCCACTTTTACTGAATATAGTAGAAAGTTCCTACTTCATGACAACTAATTATCTTAGATGTAACTAACTGCTCACTGAGCGCTCGACTGAAACATTGGTGTAGTAACGAACGATTCGTAGTAGCGGCTTAATAAGAGTACTTAGATACTAATCAAATATCTTTTATTTGCGTAAAATGTGGTAGGTACAAAGATCTTAACATAGAAGAAAAAGACAAATTCCACCATGTATATAGTGATGGCATACAAATATATATAATTAGTCGTATTAGAGTGCTTGAGTAACAAACAATAACTCACATAATTATATAATTATCTAAGTTGAGTTCTACAGATAAGGGAGGAGCTCGTGGCTACATAATAACAGCCGCACAGGTCGATCTTCAAGGTTAAGCCACGCTTGCCTAGGTTGGTCTGTGGATGGGTGACCATCTTAACATAACGAGTTTCCTCCGTGCCTCGGAAAGCACGTTAAGCCGTTGGCCCCGGCTGTCATTTGTAGATCTTTGGCAGTCGTTAAGGATAGTCAGAAGCCAGTAAATCTGACTCCAGTCTTGCCATGAAGTACCGTGTTACCCCAGTTAATGGGTTGTGGAGGTCTGGTAGGCAGCCGCTCCTCGTAAAATACTGGTATTCAGCTAAATCCGGCTTGACTGGAAGCCGACCCCAATATAGTTGGGAAAAGGCTAGGCAGATGATGAGTTCTACAGATAAGGAAAATAGAAATAAGAACAGATCTTCTTCTTTCTGCCTTTATCGACGCAACACGTTTTTTTCTTCCATTCTGTCCTGTCATCGGTCACACTGTGATAGTGTGACCGATGACAGGAATAACTCCCTTTTGTTTTATATCACTCTTCACACAATCCATCTATTCTTTTGCCTCCCTCTCCCTCTCCATCCATCTACATGTAAACTCAGAACTCTTTTGGTAACATTTGTTTCATCCCTCCTCTTCACATAACCATATCAAGACAAACGATTTCCTTTCAACTTTTCTGTCACTGGCGCCACTTTCAAACTTCCACTAATATACTCATTTCTCACTTTATCCATTCTCGTCACACCACACATCTCACCACCCATCTCAACATTCTCATCTCCGCTACATGCAATCTTTTTTCATCCATGTTTTTCACCGCCTAACATTCTGAACCATACAGTATGACAGGTTTTATCACGGACTTGTAGATTTTACCCTTCAACTTGAGGGCATCCGTGGATCACAAGTTGTTCCCGTGACCTGTCGCCATTCATTCATCCTCCGCTGATCTGACGTGTTAAAACTTGGTCTACTCACCATCCCCTTGGACAAGCAACTCGAGGTACCGAAATTCGGAACAGATCGGTGTGAGCCGTAGGCGCCCGGTGAGGGCTTAAGGCACAGGATTAGAGAGAACGCCGAAATCGCAGAACAAGTATTCCGTCTTGATTCTACTCAATTTCAGGCCAACACTCCTCCAATCTGTTCTGGATCTCTAGGCCACTCTCCACAACCAGCATAATGTCATCGGCAAATAGCATACACCAGGGAGCCTCGTACGTCCAACGTAAGAGCCTCCATTATAATAATAATAATAACATATAATTAAGGACGGGACGGTGGACGTGTGTCGGGCATGCCATCGTCCAGGCGAGTCCATTAGACATATTATCTCTGGTTGTTCTGGTCTGGCTAACGGCGAGTATTTGCACAGACACAACCAAGTGGCCAGGATTTTACACCAGCAACTTGCTCTGAAATACAAACTTGTGGAATCAGAGGTACCGTATTACAAGTATGTGCCCGACCCAGTTCTCGAAAATGATCATGTCACGCTGTACTGGGATCGGTCTATCATCACTGACCGGACTATTGTAGCCAATAAGCCGGATATAGTGGTGATAGACCGATTAGCGCGCCGCACAATGATAATCGATGTCACCATCCCGCATGACGAGAACCTCGTGAAAGCCGAGAAAGAGAAACAGATTAAATATCTCGACTTGGCACATGAGGTTGTCGACATGTGGAATGTGGACTCGGCTGTCATTGTGCCGATTGTTGTGACCGCCAATGGCCTGATGGCCAAAAGCTTCGACGACCACCTGTCGAAGCTGTCGTTGCGCGGTTGGATCAAGGGCCTGATACAGAAGGCAGTACTCCTGGATACAGCTCGTATCGTGAGGAGGTTCCTGTCTCTGGAGCCCTAACCACCGGTAGCTTGGACCCTGCTCCCACTATCGGTGGCATTCTATTTTTTATATTTTTAAATGTTTTTATTTTTGTGAACTTTTGTAAAAATATTTAAAAATGTAGTAGATATGATTATAAGATAAATAAAGAAGATAATAAATAATAATAATAATAATAATTTATTTGACTGCAACATTTTGTACCAGCAAACACTTACAAACACACAAAAACAAAGACATATTGGAAAAAAACAAAAATAATATGTTATAAATGTTCGTAATGAATTCTGGTACCCAAGGAAAGATTTAACTTGTGTTATGGGTACCAGGATTCTCACATAAATGTTACACCAGAAGGAACAAAGTAGATAATCGGTCAAAAGCCAAAAAGTTCAAAAAGGGCACAGCCCTTTCATGTGTGTGAGTAGTGACTTGTAAAGTGTCCAATTTTTAGAGAACTATAACTTTAAATTATCATCAGGAAGAGGTAAGGGCTGAGAGCCGACCCCTAATGTAGCCCGACCGCCACATTGAAACTGCCACTGGTGCCCACTGTATACTGAACTTGGGTACTACACCCACTGTGCATCGCTCGGATCAATTGCACATACTTCCCCCAGGCACACCTTTCCCACCACAGCCTCAGGAGGTCGTATGCCTTTTTGAGGTCAACGAATACCATGTGCATGTTTTATGTGCACCTCTGTACTTCTCGCACAGCTGGCGTATAGCAAAAATGGCATCCGTTGTTGCCAACCAGGCTTACTCCTAAAACCGAATTGGTTCTGTGAAACACTCTCTTCTTTGTGCGCTGTAACTCCAATGCACAATTCGCAATGGTATGGGGCTGGACTGTATTAAACCGCTTCGATTAAATGTGTTAAATCTTTATTGTAATCAATCGTGTATAAGAACCAAGGCCCGAACGTGGCTAATAGGCGTGGTATTCAAGCCACTTGTAATGTGTAACTGATAAGGTCCTGTTGACCGATAGATGATAGATATGTATTTATGTAATGTGTATGTATGCACACTCCCCGTGATTTAGGCTTTCCGTGTGCTCGTCTCGGGTCAGAACTTCGAGTTACGCCTTTTTCAGTGACTCAGCCTGAATGGACATTCTTCAGCGAATAACGTGTTGATTATACTTAACCATAACAAGGAGCTCTATCATCTGACAACGATTCACGGTGTTTTCATGCGTAAAGTATATTGTTAGTGTTGTAAACACTTGGGCAGGCTACGCGGCTGACGAGTGCTGCAAGGAGTGAGTAATTAATTACATCCATGATGAGCCTCGGCGTCGCACATGATGCGGTGCAGCTCGCGAGGAGCGCCGCGGACCAGACGACGCGCTAAAAACTCGGCTCCGACCAATTTATTAGAGCGGCCCATACATATGTATGTATTGTTATGGTGACCCGGCGACGTTGAAAAACTTCAACTAATGAAATCGATTGAATTATACATTAGAGTAGGGGCCATTTTGGGAATTACTCGGGGCCACGGCCGGCAAAAAGCTCCCGCGCGACGCTCGCCAACACGCCGCAATTTTCTGATTGCCGCCGATATCAGCTGAATTACTTGTTCCTACCACACAATATTGTCTCTACATCCATGTTTTTTAAATCTTCTGCTTTTAATGTTCTGTTCATTAATCTTGAGCGTAGTAATTAAACGTTTGTTACGAGACAGACGTGTAACGCGTCACATTACTTTGTGTTTCAAGTACGTTTGGCCTCGTTTTTTCAGGTCTATCAGTACTTGATATATTTTGTATTTTTTATTTATTGCGTAAAATATAATATTGGGTCATTTTCCTGTATATGCTATGTAGAAACACATGTGTGGTACCTATATGCAACTTTACGAGTAGGTACCGCTTACTGTTGGTAGCACGTTCCTCCAGGAGCCGGAGTACCTAAGCAGTACCCAGATGTCAAGGCGTAGAGTCACGCGGCGAGGTAGGTACCCTACAAGTAGGGCACGTAGCGGGTGCCTGAAGGACTCGCCTCATGCCTATGGAACACTATGGATTATTCTGGAAATCTCCGGGCGCTGTCACTCAAGTCTAATGCATGGTAATGGGTCACGTGGGCGCACGTGACGCCGACACGCGTTATTTTTCATTGACAGCGGCTCCAGCCCCGCGCAGTACGTACCTGGCGACTACCTTCGATCTCACACACTCGATCACGTGTCCGGTACCTAATGGTACTGAACACTTTTGATTCAGTAGTCTTTTTATACTTTATTACACTAAGGGCCTGTTTCACAATGTCCGAGTAAGCACTACTCACTGAATAAATTCAAAAATTTGACAGAATTTGTATGAAATTATCTGTCAAGTAAGATACTCGAAACTTAATCATAGGTGGTGAAACAGGCCCTAAAACAGACAACTTTAGTCAAAAGATTGAATACGTTTATTTGTATTGCGTATTAGGATAGGAAGGAAAGGTAAACTGATTAGTTGCATAGTTGGTAGCTAATTAATAATAGGACCCATCCAAGAGCTTAGTGCTACCGAGGGCCCCAGGCGGTGCGTGGATAAGTGGCCATCCGACATCTGTTACGTACATACATGCTGCCACTGCGTCGGCGGTGTTGCTTTCTAAATCTCGAAGGTTGATCTGAAGTCTGACAGTTTCAGTCTTACCACCGGGTCGTCTTATCTTGTTACTGGGGCATCCATCGGGATCAGACAGGCAGTCAGTACTTGTAAAACCTGGTATCTCTCTGACACCATTACCTTGCCATTACTTCAGTGCTACCCAACTTTAGTAAAATATTGAGAAGTTTATGTTAGAGAAATACAGAGACTTATAATAGACAAACTATTACATACTAACCAGTTCGATTTTAACAAGTGTCGTTCCATATCCATGTTTAACTTTGAAGAAATATTTATAATGCAAGGAAGACAATTACGATGCTCTAAACATTTTTTACGATTTATCCAAGGCACTCTACTTCAAACTGCGTTCATACATTCATTTGGAAACTATAGTATTTCGGGATCCGGAACTCCTCCCTGGATATTGTTACTTCATAAATATTCTACTTATTATTATTAATGTAGCTTAGGATAGGAACTACATAATAAAGACGATTTATTTTTGATAAAACTGTTGGCGCAGAGGTTGAGCGATTGACTGGTGAGCTGAGTGTCACGGGTTCAATTCCCGCACGGAACAAAATATTTGTGCTGCCTTTAGATAGTTGTTACGGGTCTGTGTTTCTTATGTATGTGAGTCTACATGTTTGTGAATGTGAATGCACCGAAGATACAGGAAAAAAGAAAGAAAAATTAAAATGATAATAATTTTATATATTTGAGTGATAGGATTCGGAGAAATGTTGTGAACGGAAATTAAAAACGGAAAAAAAAATTATATAAAACTTTTGGTCTTCTAATTCTCGATTAGTGTACGGTGGGTAGGGTAGTGTAGGGTAGATAAGGTAGTGTAGGGTAGGTAGGGTAGGGTAGGGTAATGTAGGGTAGTGTAGGGTAGTGTTGGGTAGTGTAGGGTAGGTAGGGTAGGGTAGGGTAATGTAGGGTAGTGTAGGGTAGTGTTGGGTAGTGTTGGGTAGTGTAGGGTAGTGCAGGGTCACTACCCTACACTACCCAACCCTACCCTACCCTACACTTAGGGTAGTGAAGTGTAGGTTAGTGTAGGGTAGTGTAGGGAAAGTAGGGTAGTGTGGGGTAGTGTAGGGTAGTGTAGGTTAGTGTAGTGTAGTGTAGGGTAGTGTAGGGTAGTGTAGGGTAGTGTAGGGTAGTGTAGGGTAGTATAGGGTAGTGTAGTGTAGTGTAGTGTAGTGTAGTGTAGGGTAGTGTAGTGTAGGGTAGGTAGGGTAGTGTAGGGTAGGTAGGGAAGGTAGAGTAGGGTAGCGTAGGATATGTAGGGTAATCATTTTACGGGAGCGAACCCGCAGGTAAAAGCTAGTATAGTTATAAACGTCTTGCCTTATCTATTTATGGATAATGTTCAGGATCAGTTGAAGGTTCGATTTCCGTTTTGGAAAAAATCGGCAAAAAATGTAGGCTAGACTTCAGTTTTGGTTGTAGAATAAAATCTTGCCCGACCTTGGCCGGACTGAAACTGGTTCGTGAATTATAATACGTATATTATACGTCGGTCAACTGATTATGGGCAAGTTCATGGTTCGTGTGCTATCCGCCATGGTTGAGTTCGGCAGTTACCACGTAAACCTCTGTCAGTTTCAGCATATCCTGCCATAACGTGGCGTGCAAATATATTCACAGTCAACTTGCAAATTACAGGTTTTATTAACTTGTCTTCTAAATAGTTTTTTACGGTATATTTTTTCTTTTTAAACATTACCAGTCTAGTAAAGTATATGGTAAATGATTATAGATAAAATGGACATGCAAAATACATTTTTCTTAAATAATTTTATTTTAATTGATGGCAGGTAAAAACAGCCGCACGGGTCGATCTTCAAAGTTAAGCAACGCTTGCCAAGGTTGGTCTGTGGATGGGTGGCCATCTTAACATACCGAGTTTCCTCCGTCTCGCCATGAAGTACCGTGTTAACCCAGTGGTGGGTTGTGGAGGTCTGGTAAACAGCCGTTCCTTGTAAAATACCGGTATTCAGTTAAATCCGGCTGGAAGCCGACCCGAATATAGTTGGGAAAAGACTAGGTGATGATGGTGGCAGTCGAAGTCTGTGTTTATGCCGTGTTCAGCTATTTGACCTGTCAGTGTTTGTATCGAATTTATTGTAGTTTCTCTAAACTAAAACACATATTTTGAATTATGATTGTTAAGTAAACATGGCAAATGTAACAAATTAATTCATGAATCCCCGACCGGTCTCATAGGACCGCGCTGTTATTGTCTTACTATTGTGTCTCGTTTCGCGGGAATTGATAGGTTAAGTTTTTGAAATAGCAGCTTACAGATGTCTAAAAAGTTAGAGCTCCACTAATTGCTCGAGTGCCTACTACCTTTTTTTAGCCAAATACTCAAAAAAAAAATAGTCTCTCCCTAATTTGTCAAAATCTAGTGAGTAACCTATTTTTCGACACACTTGCTCATAAAATGGCTGTTATTGCACTGCACTTAGGTATATAAAGGGGCTCGTTACCAAACTGTGACATTTTGATTACTATTATGCACATGTGCGGTAATGTAGTTAGAACCTTTTTGTTTAACCTCTTTTTTGTCAAAAAGAGTTTTAAGACAAAAAAGAATAAAATTTGTTATTGCGTTCAATAGCATAAATTAGTGTTTTACTTACTTATTTCATGCAATTTCGTGTTTAAATAAACTGTTAAAATTTTTTCGACACACTTGCTCATAAAGTGGCTGTTATTGCACTGCACTTAGGTATATAAAGGGGCTCGTTACCAAACTGTGACATTTTGATTACTATTATGCACATGTGCGGTAATGTAGTTAAAACCTTTTTGTTTAACCTCTTTTTTGTCAAAAAGAGTTTTAAGACAAAAATAATAAAATTTGTTATTGCGTTCAATAGCATAAATTAGTGTTTTACTTACTTATTTCATGCAATTTCATGTTTAAATAAACTGTTTAAAATTTTACATATTTAATTAATTAAATCTTTCATCAAAAGCGATGGTCCAAAAAAAACCTAGAGTCGATTCAGACAAATTAGGTATCAATACCTTTATTAAAATGCACAATTTACCCCACCGAAAAAAAAATGCCTATATCCATGGGGTATATGAGTTATAGACGAACAAAGTATATATGGAAAAATCGTGAATAACTTGTTATTTTTACCAGTTTTTTCAACATCATTATATTAATAATAATAATCATAGGACAATAATAAATATAACTAGCGATCATATGCAACTATCAAGTTCAAAGTCCTTTATTAATGAGATTACGTCGGGAAAAGAACATAATATTACTGTTATGTTTTATGAACACGTGATATTCCGAAAGGTTGACACCGAGTCCCCCCCAGATTATAGGCAACGAAGGAACGGGGTAGGGGTTTAGTCAGTAAGAGTCTGACACGCCCTCCCGCTCCGCCCAAGAGCGGGAGAAGTCATTCTGATGACACCAGAAAAAAAACTGTTATGTTTTATATAACACGAATAGGATTTCGGAATACTGTTGCAGCTGTATTCATTGTCGCCGCACATTGGGCAGTTGTGCCCACATATTAAGCATTATACATTATCTGGCCTGGGCCAGGTACCAAGACGACCTTATGCAACCTACTGGGTTCTTAGATGATATATTAATAGACATTGAAAATAATTGAAATAAATATTTTTCCATTTGTTTTTTTTTTAAATAATTGACTGAAAAAATAAATAATCTGAGACAAAATAGGCACATTCAACTGTAAAAAGAATTCACGACAAAAGTATCTTGACAATTGATTTACAAGCTGTGAAATATAAGATTTCAACTTGATAGGTCCATATAATCGCTACTTATATTTATTATTGTCCTATGATTATTATTATTAATATATTGCTGTTGAAAAATCTGATAAATATAACAAGTTATTCATTATTAACATACTGCTGTTGCAAAAACTGGTAAAAATAACCAGTCATTCATGATTTTTCCATATATACTTTGTTCGTCTATAACTCATATACCCCATGGATATGGGCAATTTTTTTTCGGTGGGGTAAATTGTGCATTTTAATAAAGCTATTGATACCTAATTTGTCTAAATCGACTCTGGGTTTTTGGTCCATACATTTTTGGACCATCACTTTTGTATTTTCTGTTTATATGCAACCTCATTCTTATTTTTTCTAAACCAAGAGCTAGAGTAGCTAGTCTATGGCCGCCATTTTTCGCGCATGCGCGCGTTTAAGAAAAGTCATTTTTTTAGCCGCCATATTTAAAAATAAAATACAGATTTTTACAACAACTACATATTTATGAGGAAAATAATTTGTGCTGTACGCCTTCAAGTAGAAAATCTATGTCATGGGACCACTATACAGTCAAAATAGTTAATTATAACTTTACTGACTGCACATTTACACACTGTTTCTTTAAATAAACTTTCTATAATTATACCTACTAAATAAAGTTGATTTTTAATTTATTTTCTTCACAAGTGTGTCGAAAAACGTCGTATGATACACGAGAGTAATTAGCCATTATCGTTCTTGGTTCTCTTAAGACCCTCGCCATGGCTCGGGTCTTAATACCACCGCGACGATAATGACCCACATTACACACTTGTATCATAATGTACTATTACATATTTAATAAATTAAATCTTTCATCAAATGTATTTTCTGTTTATATGCCACCTCATTCTTATTTTTTCTAAATCAAGAGCTAGAGTAGCTAGTCTATGGCCGCCATTTTTCGCGCATGCGCGCGTTTAAGAAAAGTAAATTTCTTAGCCGCCATATTTAAAAATAATATACAGATTTAACAAAAATGTCTACAACAACTATTTATGAGGAAAATAATTTGTGCTGTTCGCCTTCAAGTAGAAAATCTATGTCATGGGACCACTATACAGTCAAAATAGTTAATTATATCTTTACTGACTGCACATTTACGAACTGTTTCTCTAAATAAACTTTTCATATACCTACTAAATAAAGTTGGTTTTAAATTTATTTTCTTCACAAGTGTGTCGAAAAACGTCGTATGATACACGTATTACTCACGTGTAATTATCGTTCTTGGTTCTCTTAAGACCCTCGGCATGGCTCGGGTCTTAATACCACCGCGACGATAATGACCCACATTACACACTTGTATCATAATGTCATCATCATCATCATCATCATCATCATCTCAGCCGAAAGACGTCCACTGCTGGACATAGGCCTCCCCCAAGCGCCGCCACAGCGACCGGTCCTGTGTTATAATATAATGTACTATTATATTATAAATACCGTATCAAAGTACAGATGATACATGTCATAACCATGGTAAGCTAGCATTGTAGTATCGCAGTTTACCGTTTGTCTAATTATTTTCAAAGTCATACGAGTATTTATGACGATCTATTTTTGCAAGAATTTTATCAATACGAGTATGTATGTGCTTTCCAATTGGAATTTTTGTCGATCGTTTTGATTGACAGTTATCAAGTGAGAATCTTTTTAATAAATGTCTAGTTAGTTTATGTTCGACTTGTATGCCTGAAATAGCATTATGTTTGCTTTAGTCGTGTTTTAGCCATATTAATTTTCTAGTTATTTTTTTCGAGCCTATCGATTACATTATCCAATCTATGGGCGATTCGTACAATGGTGACACGCGAGCGTTTCTTCTCGCTGAATCCGACACACAAAAAGGGGCTTTATCGTCTCGATAGTGCCATGCCCAGCGCTGGGTTGAGACAGTAGCTGCTTCTATACCCCGCCCGGGCTCTGTCCGCCGCCGTGCCGCAGTCTGTAGCGGCAGCGCAGTTTCAAACCGATGCGGCGACGCGTGACGCACCTCTACGCGTTACTCGTATTTGAGAGCGAGGATAAATTTCTAAATGTCACGGTGGTTGGCAAGCATAGCCTATACTAACGTACCTAACAACCTGCGAGGAGGCAAGCCTCCTCGGTTGCTAGCGGAATTCGCACACCATACGGATGGCGTTTTGGGACATATTTAGCTGAAGGGCTGGTCACTTCCGTCGCGACTGCACCCATACGGTATTTCCATAAGCTGACAGACTGGACGTTGGATTTATATCCGGATATTTGGTCTTCTGCTATAAAAAATCGGACATTATATTTGTGAAAGGGTATATTTAGGTAGGTACTTCAAGCTGGTAATCGATAAATAGGTATATTTTATTTGCGTTCGGATGCTGGGCCTAATAAAAAGTACTACAAATAAGTTGGCGAACAAAGCTAGTGAGAATATCGTGTGCGCCGCGATACGATAAACAAGTATTGTTGTATTTGTGCCGCCGCCAGGGCTGGCGCGGCCGCCCCCGACTGGCGTACGAGTCGAGAAGAAAAACAAGCAGTTCATAAGCATATTGTAAGTACCTACTATCGGAACAATTCTAACATCGTGAAAAAGAACGGCTGCTTCATACATTCAAGTTCGCGTAATGTTTAATGAATTATTTTAATTGCTCCATCTTTGGCTAATCCAGAAATCTTACGATCTAAAGTTTGGATTTATCGCTGAGTCGGTAGTTCAGTACCTAAATCTAGATTTTCGAAGCAAAACTGAGAGTGCATAAAGTATCCACACACACTGTTCTAATTAAGTGGTTTTTTAGGCCATACATAAAATAATGTGCTATTACTGTTACTCAAACCCAGAAACTTGTTTGCGGCTGCGTGACATTAATTAAATTTTACAAGAAACAAAACAGATTTTTCTTTCTATGATCCCTTCCTTCACTTGTGGTCGGCGCCCTTTTTCAGGTGCTTGAATGTTGTGCCTGAGTGCTGTGCTCGTCTTTATTCTTGTGCTTGAATCTTTGGTAGCAGTTGCCTACTATGTGGGCAGCGGTTCCTCAGTCACTTTGTTTTCTAGCCCCTACTATCCCATTGCTGGGTAAAAGCTTCTTCCAAGTTCTTCCGAACATTCTGATCCCGCGCTGCCTCGAGCCAGCCCTCGTGGTGCGTGTCTAAGCCGCCTCGTCCCCTCTTCCCGTGCTGGCCTCTTAATGGTGTTTTCGAGTGTGCACGCAGTGGATTTCTGCTTATCCACCTTTCACTGTGCAAGTGGTTGATATGACCACTGTTTTGTTGTTTGTTTCTGTTCTGTTGAGCGATTGTTTTTATTTTCAATTATTTATTCATTTAGTACAACTTTTGACTGACTAAGGTCCTGTTGCAGCGTAGTTTGTTAGATATGTTGAATGGGTCACAGGGTATGACTGTACCATTGCCAGCAGGGTGAGAGTGCGGTGCTGTGCTTCAGAACATGCGCTCTGAGTGCCAGCGCCACCGACAACGCCGAGGTGGTGGTAGCAGTGCGGCGCAGCCCTGCGGCCGGGGCGGCTCGGGGCTGCCCGGGGCGGCGCGGGACTCGATGCGCGATATGCTAATGCGCGCTACCGTATTGACCGCGCTATTGTTCCGCCGCTTCTCTTTTATTTCCTGTAACGATGCGCCGCTCATACGCATGTAACTTATGGCTCCCGAGCCACCCGCACAATGAACGCCGACCGTTTTGTTCATATAACTCATGTTTTTTGTTTTAAATCCAAGGTATTGTCGATTGTTCACTCATACCTTTCCTGGGGATATTTTAACTTCCACGCTGCTATAGACGTCCTTTTTGTGGTAAAGAGCCTCCACGCGACGATATTGTTATCTTGCTCGGAGGAGGCTGTGCGAGGCAGGTGCTTCCGTCCGTGTCGTCGCGTGCTGCAGACGCTGCAGTGCGCTGTGCGTGCGGAGCGTTATCTTAATTGGTGACCTTGTAATTTATAGTTAGTTAGGCAGTAACTACTCCCCCCCTCCCCGCGCCCTCCCGCGGCAGGATGACAGATGTGGCGCGGCTAACTACCACGCGGCCGGGACCTCACCAGAGATGATGTTACTATTCTTTTGTAATGAACAACTTTTTCCAAAAGGTTTGTACTGAAGTCAGTTGCTTACGCCTAGCAGTGGCTAAGTAGAAATACTTAGCCACTGCTAGGATACATTGTTTTATTCTGAAGTTGCCCTGCCTTTTTCTAACTTCCGGCTTGATCATCACATCAGTTCTCTGAGCATCGTGACAATTCATCAATGATACTGCCAAAGTGGATCTCATGACAATTCTGAATGCGGAATTTAAAATGATACATTACTATTAATTCATCAAGTGTTACTTTTTCACAGTAGATGTTTGAGTTCTCGGTGAAAATATCAAAACCACTATAGGTATATTTGCCTATAATATTTGAGGAGTTTCTTGCCTTATAGATCCCGTATGAACTGTATTTTGACAAAAATGAGACTAATCTGAAAGATATGCTTTCAAACTGGACTATAAAAGAAATAAAAATACAAATCGGCCCATAAATGATGGCGGTAACAAACAGAAAGATGCAACTGTATTGATACCCTCCTGTTTTTTTTAAGTCGGTTAGAAAAGGGACACAGCTCTCGGAAACCGAAAGACTTGAAGATGAACCAAATATTATCTTCAAGTCAATTAGATTTTAGCGATACACACCGCGGAACAGCTGTTGTAATAACTGTAAGTAGAGCACTGCTCTTGTACCGAATTATAAGTCCGTGTCTTGACATCATATTCCACTACGCACAAATAGGAAGATAACTTTCCAGACCGCAGTAATATAAATCCGCATGGCTGACCGCAGCCACCGCGGCTGGAGGCACGAGCCACTCTATGCACATCCTCGGCTAATGTAATCACAGATCGAGATGAGCAATACGTAAGACAACATTGATTTACTGGATCCCGCCTAATCATAACACGCTAGATACGTCGCATGTACGTACAGCTATGTGCGGCGCCGGTGATTACGTGCAATCACTGCGCGCACGAGTTACGGCCGAACGATGACGCTGTAAACCTGCCACGCATCACTTACTCATCTTATCTGCCGCGCTCACGGGACACTTCTCACAGAATTACTTACAAGTACGTATCTACGTTTAGCAGAAATATCCGAAATTATGGCCCTAATTGCTCTCAGTCAACGGACAAGAACTAAAGCTACGCAAAGATGAAATATCGATTGTATAAATGTAGGATTATCGTTCAAAAGAGCAGACAGTAAAAAACTCTAAGAGTATACGAGTACATAGGTTGTAAACTCATTGATAAGTCCATCACAGTCATTATGGCTACGGTCCTCAAAGTCCATGTGCATATTGTACGTGATGGTGCGGCAGACACAGTGGCACATGCGACAGGACCTGCCTGCTGCTCCGCCTCGCCTCACGTTATGAAGTGCGCGCCAGTGTGTATGTGTGTATAAATCACGGCGACCGCTCGCCATATATCACGCTGCGATCCTTTTATATGGGGAACTTAAAGAAATTGCTCCTGTCACATATTTTCAACTGGTTTTTTTCCTAAAACATAATTTGTTGATTTTTTGAGGTAGCGTGAGACGAGGTCGGGTCAGCCATTGTGCGAGTGCTTTGTGCGGCCGCCGCGGGCCGCGCGCTGTGCCGCGACGAGAAAACTTTTGTTTAGATGAAAATAATAAAAAACTAAACGATAGACAGACTGACAATTTTAAATGAACTGACGACAAACCATCAGCCTAATTTATCATAGTGTAACGTACGTGTAGTCACTCTCTCGGGTGCTGTCCAGAGAGCAGTCACGCTACAAAACGTGCACAAACACTGTCGTACTGCGGATGATGCACAATTGCACATACCGTTGTCGTCCTGTAGGTGACGCATATATATATTATATATATGTATCGTTGTAAAAGTCTTAGTAAATATCAGTTGAGACGTGTAGCGGCGCGGAGCCTGGTAGCGCGTCAGGTACCGGGGTGCTGGCGGGGTCTACCTGGCCGGGTGCTCGCGGGGTCTACCTGCTCTCGCGGACGCTTCACGCGTTTTTTGCGGGCTCAGCTGAAGGTCGGTGCTTCCGCGAAGCCGCGCACCCTGCATGCGCCGCTGACATCGCCATTCGTTTCTGTAATAACGGTTATCTCTCACCGTTGTAAACAATGCCATTCTCCGAACTAATCTTTATAGTAGATGGCGTGGGAATCTGCAATATATTGTTTTGATGGTAAATCAGATTGACAAATAAATTGGAAGGGGAATCATAGAAACATGTTTTTTCGCATAAATTTCTCGTGTCAGACACATATGTGCGATAGTTCATACGATCATGATTAGCAAGCCCTTTTATTTATTTAATTAAAAGTACATGCACATCATTACCAATCAGGAAATCCGAGGCGTTGCACGGAGCTAATTATCATACAAAGATCTCCGTCCACTCTCTTCATCGGCCGCGGGTTCGCGTTTCCCTCTAGCAGTATTGGCGAGATCGGTCTAGTTCGCCGACTCGCGCACTGTGGGTTCAACATTTCAATACTGGAATTGAGTCTTGAAAATTTTTCGAAATTGCAATTTTTTTACGTGAAAACAAATTTTCGGACTTTTTCTTATATTTGTGCTATATGACCTTGCTTCATGCCAAATTTCAGGTTAACGAGAAGTACCCTATCAATTTTGATTCCATTGAGAATATCGAAATGTACGTTTTTAGTGACATAAACGGCCGTATCTTTTTTTTACAGACAGACAGAAAACCGAGGCAAAATTCTGCAGTGACAAATGACCATGTGTATCAAACGACGTTTTTCAATGCACTTACGAAGAAATACACTTAAGAAAAAATAAAATTACGACAGAGAAAAAAAAAACACTTTTCTCACAAATAACACAAATGAGTCAGATAATATTTCTTTTCCTAATATTTGCAGGTTGAAGGAAAAGCAAAGGTAACAAATCAATACATCCTAATATAGAAAGAATAAATATTTTTGAATTTAGAACACAGATAAATGTTAATTCGTTGGTAACAACAAATTATTGTGTAGGTAGATCATATTTATTTATGATAATTATTCTGTTTATCACAATTTAAATTTTCATGAAATATTAAAACCTTAAAAATATGCGCCACTGTTAAAAAAAAAACAAAACACCGCTGACCGTGACGAAATCAGAAAGAAAAAAAGGTTCTTGTGATAAATGAAAAAAATACGAGGTTGATGTATATACACGGCATGTTGAACCTAATCGTAGTGCGATAAGAGTCGGTTTTCGAGAAAATTGAAAAAAATATTTTTGAAAGCAGAGAAACTGAGAACGTTTATCATGTATGTATTGCAAAAATATTCAACTATAGCTATTTATAAAATTTAAATAATATAAGAAAAAATATATCTATCTATTCCATAATGGAGTAGTCGCTACGCCAGCTCGGCACAGTGTTAAGAGCTGTCAGTAGGTGAAGTTATAACGGAGTAGTCCACCTCCAGTGGTCGCTACGCCAGCTCGGCATAGTGTTAAGAGCTGTCAGTAGGTGAAGTTGTAATGGAGTAGTCCACCTCCAGTGGTCGCTACGCCAGCTCGGCACAGTGTTAAGAGCTGTCAGTAGGTGAAGTTATAATGGAGTAGTCCACCTCCAGTGGTCGCTGCGCCAGCTCGGCACAGTGTTAAGAGCTGTCAGTAGGTGAAGTTATAACGGAGTAGTCCACCTCCAGTGGTCGCTACGCCAGCTCGGCATAGTGTTAAGAGCTGTCAGTAGGTGAAGTTGTAATGGAGTAGTCCACCTCCAGTGGTCGCTACGCCAGCTCGGCACAGTGTTAAGAGCTGTCAGTAGGTGAAGTTATAATGGAGTAGTCCACCTCCAGTGGTCGCTACGCCAGCTCGGCACAGTGTTAAGAGCTGTCAGTAGGTGAAGTTATAATGGAGTAGTCCACCTCCAGTGGTCGCTACGCCAGCTCGGCACAGTGTTAAGAGCTGTCAGTAGGTGAAGTTATAACGGAGTAGTCCACCTCCAGTGGTCGCTACGCCAGCTCGGCACAGTGTTAAGAGCTGTCAGTAGGTGAAGTTATAACGGAGTAGTCCACCTCCAGTGGTCGCTACGCCAGCTCGGCACAGTGTTAAGAGCTGTCAGTAGGTGAAGTTATAACGGAGTAGTCCACCTCCAGTGGTCGCTACGCCAGCTCGGCACAGTGTTAAGAGCTGTCAGTAGGTGAAGTTATAACGGAGTAGTCCACCTCCAGTGGTCGCTACGCTAGCTCGGCACAGTGTTAAGAGCTGTCAGTAGGTGAAGTTATAACGGAGTAGTCCACCTCCAGTGGTCGCTACGCCAGCTCGGCACAGTGTTAAGAGCTGTCAGTAGGTGAAGTTATAACGGAGTAGTCCACCTCCAGTGGTCGCTACGCCAGCTCGGCACAGTGTTAAGAGCTGTCAGTAGGTGAAGTTATAACGGAGTAGTCCACCTCCAGTGGTCGCTACGCCAGCTCGGCACAGTGTTAAGAGCTGTCAGTAGGTGAAGTTATAACGGAGTAGTCCACCTCCAGTGGTCGCTACGCCAGCTCGGCACAGTGTTAAGAGCTGTCAGTAGGTGAAGTTATCATTTGAGGTGATGTTGAGGATAAGAACGTTAAGAGGAGAGCTCGAGAATTGCTAAGCTATGCACTATCGATTTCGTGATGGTTGAAATGAATCATAATCATCTACCTAGCCTTTGGGGTCGGCTTTCAGTCAAGCCGGATTTAAATGAATACCAGAATATTTTACGAGACCTCCAAAACCCAATAACTGGGGTAACACGGTGCTTCATGGCAGGACTGGAGTCAGATTTACTGACTTCTGACTATCCGTAATAACTGCTAAAGATCTACAAATGACAGCCGGGACTTACGGCTTAACGTGCTTACCAAGGCACGGAGGAAACTCGGTATATTAAAATGGTCACCCATCCACAGACCAACCTTAGCAAGCGTTGCTTAACCTTGAAGACCTGTGCGGCTGTTATTATCTAGCCACGAGCTCCTGAAATGAATATAGTAATCTCGGGTTTGTAGGCTATTAAATCGTACTGGAAACTCTTCGAAGTGATAGTACCCGAGTGTCAGAGAGTAGGTACGGCAGGTAGGTATCTGGTCGGTTAATTTGACAAACAAGAATAATAATGAGAGGAGGGAGGCTGCGGTGACCGGCGCGGGCGTCAGCGCATCTGCAAGGCAGATCAGATCAAATATTGATGAGCTCTGCCAACCCCGCCCCTCCCGCACACCGCGCGCCCCGTGCCTCCTGCCGCCTGCGCCCGCGCTCTGCTTTTAAACAAGGTTGATTATATTACAAACAACGAGCTAATGAACTAAGTATGCAATGTTATTGTGATCCACAACCCTTCGCGTCCAGATTTCGTGAATCTTGTTTAAATGTTAAAATTACAGCATACAGTCATCCAGCAGAAAATCATCTCATTCTGAGCGTGCCCGTGCAAACTGAGCATACTGTATAATGAATGTCTTCCAACTTATTCAGTAATAAGTGGGCTAATAAGACGCCAGTGCTTCTTATGCTTAGTCGTGTTCTGTTGCGGGATAAACCCATATCCATTGTAAATAGATACCAATGCAGTCACAATGAGTCGTGCCGCTCCTACAGATTGGTGCTTCTCGCAGCTAATTAACACCGTGAACTTATTTCTAACACCTTTCTAGCGTTGTATCAGCTCCGTGTCCCACATAAATCATAGAACAATGTGTCGCGCCGGAGCGGCCCGTGGCGTCCGTGGAGAATCGAGCAAAGGGTTCCTGCGACGCGATATGATTTAGGAGGACACACAAAGACACAGGTGCACGTCTCCGAAGCCGCGGGTCGCGACCGTTTCTATAGAAGTGATAACATCGCGGGATCGATGTCTATTAACACGTGCAGGTCGCAGGGACCTGTGAGTGGCGGCCCTGCGCGGATTTATTGCATCCTACGTGACGACTGCCACACTTTGGGTCACGAAGTATCTGTTGATTTACTACTAGTGGCAATATTGTATACCGATCTCTACGGTCTGTTAAATAGGAACATTTTGATGATCTTTTAGCTTGGTTCAGATAGTAAAGCGTAGTGGTAGGAAAAAGAGCCATCATAGTTTCGCACAATAAAATCCTCCGCCCTGAACAGTGCGGAAATGTATGAAACGACGTAGTAATGGGATTTAATTTACTGTTTCGTGGTGCACTAGCAGCCTCTCCCCTGCACAATAGAGGAACCATCACCTGTACGTTCAATATCAGTAACAGCAAAAAAAGAAAGATCACTGAAGCATATCAAGCATATATGCTGCTGATGAGCTTCGGTGCTTGCTTGTTTTTTGTGTTTCTGAAGAGATACGGCCTCTTAATTGAGCCAAATCTCACTTAGTTTGTCCGACTTTAGGAGCAGACCTCGAAACCTCTCCTTCTGCAGCGAAGTGCGAGGCAGGCAGACGTCATTCCGTCGAAACTTTTTACGGACGCTGTTTTTACGGTCGCTGCGAAAGACGTCTTCAAGGTTCTAGAGAACTGGGCTTTAATGTCGATGGTGAGTACACACACTCACCTTCGGTTTGACGACGACATACATAGTAGTCACAGCTTAGATACGGAGGAGCTCAGTACTTTGCTCGAGGACTCCAGTAGAACTTCCACAAGAATGGGTCTTAAAATGAATATGGACAAAACCAAAGTCATGGTAAGCAAGGTGTGCTCCCTCAGAGATAAATTTAAAGAAATTAATTTAATGACTGTGCCTTCACAGTATATTTATGAAAATATCTTGTACGCCCATAACAACAAAAACATGTTTAAAAAGTACAGTGATATTCACAATTTTAATACCAGGAACAAACATAATTTTGTTGTTCCTGCAACCAGGCTCAAAAAAATAGGGGGTTCATTTAGATGTCAATGTATACGCTTTTATAATAGGCTTCCTAGTCATATGCAAGAACTAAGCCTTAATAAGTTCAAATCTTTTGTTAAGCGAAAACTTTGCCAAAAGGCTTATTACACTGTAAAGGACTACGTTGAGGACGTAAAGGTTTGGGATTGACCCGCTCCAGTGCGCACTACAACTGTTGTCTTATCTTCTTATTTTATTTTGTTTTCGATTGTACTATTTTACAATTTGAAATTTATTTATTACAATTTGACATTGTAAAATAATTTTTACTTTACAATTTGACATTTTTTAATTATTATTTTTTTTATTTCTGTTTGACAAAAATGCTTAACTTGTTAAGTATTACACTTTGTATTATTTTGTTTTTCTTTTTTGTGAATGTGAGGACTATGTGGATTGCTTTTTTTTATTTTTCTTTTTAGTCATTTTAACTTATGTCCGGCAATTCGAGTGTTTTCTGTGGCCTAACCATTATGTCCTCTCTTTGGTATTGTTCGTCAAGTCGTAGAGCTCCTTAGTAGTCCTGAGTTGAGCTTTGCGAATAATGACAAATGCTTGCACTGACTGGACAGGTCCACTCAAATTTGCATGGTTCTTTCTTCAAAAGGCCATCTCGGACACTAATCTGCATGGTTCGCATATGACTTACTTACATGTTGTATGGACTTTAAAAGAGACTGTGACCCCTGAGTTTGTTTCGGTGTTTCTTCTCAGGGTAGTCAGTTAGGAAACACCGGCCTCATCTAGTAACAAAAAAAAAAGTCCAAAAAAAAAAAAATTGACGTGTAAAAGAGTTTGAAAAAACCTATTTGCAGAATAAATATCATTTATCATTTATCATTTAGCAACCATGAAGCACCCACTGCTAACAAGATCGGAGACTTCACTCGAAGTTGTGGACGATTACGTCTACCTAGGACAGATGGCCCAGTTGGGTAAGTAGCTCATAACTGCATTTTCTTGTAACCATTTACTAACTCATCAATCTTTGTTTTATGGCATTTTTTATTCAAGCCATTGTTTTTGTATGTCCGTGTGAATGTCGGTTATTGCAGACACGAAGTTGAAGCCAGATAAAAAGTAGCCTGTGTCATTTATTTTTTTATTTTTATTTTTTTTTAATCGTTATAAACTAGCGCTTGTTCAATCTTACTTCGCATCAGATTTTGTCAAAATCGGTTCCATAGTTTATGCGTGAAAGCGTAATGGACAGACAAAGTAACTTACACATTAATAATATTAATGCAATTAGTGTCGATTCTTAGTTTATTTTTGGATTCGATTAACATTAAAAAATATATACATATTTTTGTACTCAACTAATACTGGTCTAATGATTAGAATAGAATTATTTTAGGAGGGTTAAACCTACTTAAATAAATGTTTGATTAGTAAAATTGAGAGAGAAATCGTTGTGCTGCGAGGCGGTCATAACGCGCCGTAAGTGTCGCGCGTGTGTGCGTGACGCGAGGACGGCTCGCGCCTCGCCGCGTTTTAATTACAGCCGCGCCGCGTCCATTGTCGCGCGTCGAGGGTATCTCTCAATTATCTGCCATCACGTCTGCACACAAAACATTTTTATAAGCTTTCGATGTTTCCCCGATGTGCTGGAGCTGACAGATTTTATATGCAAATTGTATGTCATTCTCAACTTATTTAGGAAAAAGAAAGGAAATAGTAATGTTTGATATTATAACCATATTGTTATAACGCTTTTACTTGTGTTTTTTTTACATTTTTTTTTTGTTTTAATACTTATGTCGGCTTCATTAAATTAAATAACTGCTAAGAAATTAAATTTTAACTAAAAGTAAGCCTTTTTGTATTTAATAGAAATATTGGGGTAACATGTGCGACGGGCCGAAAGTAATAAATGTCTAATTGTGTAGGAGGCGCATGTCCGAGCGGGCGCGGGCTCGGCTAATGTATTCGCGAAATAGTTTAATTTAGCGGCGACATCTATCGGGCTTGTTTGTCGGCGACAGTTTTCATTAGAGCGGTTGATCCGGGCTTATTGCCGCCCGGGATTACCCCGCCCTCCGGCCCGTCAGCCCGCCAGCCCGGCCGCACCGGACAAATTAAAAACTAAGACGATTGAACGAGTCAACCCTACGTTATTAAGTTGCATACTGATTTGAACAATACTGATTTGCTTTTCATTGCCCTATTATTTTTGCACATCACATGGACTGCGGAATAGCGAATCCAAAGCCTTTGCAAGAAATCTGTCTTGTAGGTAGAGCCTCGAATTTAAAGACTGACGGCATATTTGTCGAAACACTCCAGGAAATCAAAATTCATTGGGTTACTTCCCGTTGACCTAGAATCCTTAAATATGGCAATTGGCATAAAGCAAGGTCTTGTTGCAAAAGTAATATGAAAAATCTGAAAAGCTTTTTTTGAGATTCGGATTTAAAACTTCTTTTTTTTTAAGTCTGTTGAGAAAGGTTTTAACTACAAGTGCGTAATGGTAATCACACTATCTGTACATATACTAACATAATCAAGGCCAGAGAGTACCTATAACCTTCTGTCCAGCTTAGCGTTCGTGGACTACGAGAGAGCTTGCGGTTTGATCGAGACTAGAATAATTCGAACTAAAATAAAAACTGAAAGTCTTTAGTAGGTAAGCCTGTAAGTAGGGCACGCCAAAATTATGGCAGTAGGTACCCTCTTTGAGGAGTGGCTAGAAAGACGTTACTTTCCACATGACGTAGGTCCTCACCGTACACGGTAGTTCAGGAGGTCCTGAACAAAATTCATGCAGAAGAAACGCCCGGTACGGTAGAGGAGTGCCCCGCTTGGGCAAAGCACTGCCGTGTTGTCTGGAGGGCGACCTCTTGTGACGGGCTCTGGTACAGGCCATAATCCGGAGCGTGGCGGCGGTAATACTGATGAAGGAGGTGGCTGTTCGCGTCAAGGAACTGACGTTCTTATGCCACAGTCGCTAGGATTCGGACACGACCCCGATATCATGCCACTTGAAGACGGTGAGCAATGGGTAGCTCGCCGTTCAGCCATCCGGTAACCATCCGGATCAAGATCAAGTCATCGACGGCGTGTGGTAACCTGCGCCTCAAGGAGATGTCAGGAAATAGTCGAAGCCTACTAGGCCATGGGCTATGTGGAAGTGAACCTCAGGGCCCTGAAGCGAAGGCAAAGAATGAGCATAGGAATAGGTTTTAGACAGTAAAAATCTGACACGCTCTGCCACTCCGCTCGAGTGCGGGCGAAGTCGTTGGATGATTTGCAACTTAGAAGAAAAGCCTGTAAGTCAGAGTGTGTACTTGAGTTAAAGTTAAAGATAATAAATAAATGTAAAAATGTTGACCTTTTCTATTTTATTAATATGTCGAGCCATTATGTTCGCAAATCTGCTAAAATTGATAAACAAATACAAACGGTGGTCGTCCTACTTAAATTTTCTTATAGACGGTATAATAAAAGTTCTTTTTTCAATTCTTATGTGATACGAATCTTAAACAAACTAAATCAGCACCTTTACATTTTTTTTAAATATGGTTTTTCTCTTAGAATGAGGTCAACTGAAATAAAAATAATTTGGGGTGTCTGAGGTTTTGCGCATTTAACTTTACACGTTGTATATAGGTTACGAATAAAATATTTGGTATTTTAGCGAATACAAACAATTAATTAATAATAATTATAAATACTTGGTTAGGGACCAATTCCCTTTTGTCGATATAATTGTAATTGGAGGAACAAAGCGGAAGGGGTTGGCAAACAATCGGCGCGTCAATACGCGACGAGTATTGACGTATAACGATCATTAGGATCGATTTAATGGCATTAGTGCTGCCCTTTGATCGCGGCGCGCGGGACCCCGCCGAGACATTGTGCGGCCGCCGCGCGCCGGCGCACCACCGACAAACACTGTCTAGTGGCAGTCAGTAGAACCATGTGTGCTGTGACTGTTGCACTTTATTTGTTGTATACCTTCAAATACACATATCCGCGCCAACAACAAACAATCACAGATAAGCCTTATAACTCGTAGTTAATAAATAATCTGGTCTGTGCAATAAAAAGTAATACCTCCCAACCCACTGTGTAATATTCTTTAATGTAAGATAGTCCCAAAAAGTATGCAGTAAATAAGTTACTGGTGTCCTTATGTTATATTGCGTAAGTAATAAAATACAACAACAATCTGAGATACAGTTTTGCTGTAGCTCACGCAGTAGTCTGTGACTCTTCTGTTTGACTGAGCCATCGTAAGGTTTTCCGTTCGTAAATATAACCACAAATTCATGCACGGACCGGAAACATAACTTATTTATAGAGACGTGTATTTCACACGCTTGTGGCGGCTTGTACGTAGCGGACCTTCTGCAGCTGGTGGTGTGGCGCGGTGTTTGTTTACTCGGTGCGATATTGTGCAAACAATCTGCGCCGACGACGCCGGCCGCCACGCGACTCCATGCAACGCCGGCCGGAGACTGATTGACACCCCTACTGTGCACACACCACCGTTCAATACTGTTTATTGGGAATATTTCACTCTAAACTCTTTGCAGTAAAGCCGCCCTTAATTCGCACGGTGTGTCGTAGAACAAGGGATTGTTGGTCTTTGTCTCAAGAACTCTGTCGTGCAGAGCCTGCGGTGTGGTGTCGGTATTGTACGAGTGGCGGCGAGACTGCACAGCGCGGTCTACTGCGGCGGTGGCGTAGCAAGTGCTACGATTGCTACAAAACGTCTACGGTCTACGCCAAACTTTACCGTAAAAGTGTTACCTAATTCCGAATCATTACTTCAACGATATCTTCAACCTTTGTTGATCGATTTTAAAATCTTGTAATACACATAATTATTTGCATTTCTGTAACTGTTACCTGTCGCCTGCTTGAGCGTTGATTCGAGCCAGTTTAGCATACTGAAGACAAGCTTACGCAGCCGATGTTGGGGAATATTCTTCCATTATTTTTTCAGGTGTACGCCCTTTGCCTTGTTCAACTTTATTCGGCTATGGACTAAATTCTTGCTAAACAACACATACAGTGGGCTTAAGAGAAAGCCTACTGTATGTGTTCTCGGATATTAAGTAGTCTTGCTACTTGATGCTACACTCTTGATTTGGGGCCACTTGCTACGCTGTAGGGCTTCAGGTTTGCTTATGTAAGTCTTCTTTTCAATTTGCTGTCACTAATGTATTCTCTTCGGGTCTGGAGCTTAGGATTGCTGGACTCTACATTGAAGTAGTAATTTCTCAAGACTGGGTTTCCCCGGACCTGACCCAGCGTTCTTAAAATTACTTCCACGATACTGGTAGTACAACGTATATTATTTTTTGCAAATAATTCAGGTAAAATAAGCGTGATAAATAAAGTTGATGACGGTCATAGGAATCTGATGGATGCGAGACGCACAGGACCGGTCGTTGTGCTGACGCTTGGGGGAGGCCTACGAGTATGTCCAGCAGTGGATGTCTTTCAGCTGAAATGACGATGACGAAATAAGGTTTGCGTGCTCTGGAAAACTTGGGTTTTTATTCAGAATTCATCAATGAAGAAATAAATGTGATAATATAATTCATAGACAAAAAATATTACCTATTCGTCAGCGTAGAGCACTAAGGGCCTTCACTGACCTATTTTCTTTTCTAGACAAGCCGTCTTCTCCTTCCTATCTGACTTTTCAAATTCAGTTCGTTTGCTCCGACCATAGTAAATTAAAAATCTCCGGTCTACGAATAATCGTTTACTACGGTATCCCTCGCATCGCTCTGGGTTTATCCATTCCTTCTTCTTTGTTCAGGCGATTGCTCTTTGAAATGCGCTCCCGTTGAACATCACGATGGCTTCCACTACTAATGGCACGTGAACATATTCGTAAGAAGTGGGTAGAATGGATTCGTTTCTCAATTTAAATGGCTATTTGTTTGTCATGTATGCATATTTTTAAGTTACCTATTATGTTGTTTCTGCAACATCCTAAGGAAGACTGGTAGAAAATGCTTAAGGCAGTCCGCCTTTGTACGTTATGTAGTGTATAAAGTTTTTAAAATAAATAAATAAAAATAATATATATATTTTTTAATCTGTACTAATATTATAAAGAGGTAAAATTTGTAAGTTTGTATGTTTGTAAGTTTGTATGTAGGGGGTAATCTCTGGAACTACCGGTCCGATTTGAAAAATTCTTTCGGTGTTAGATAGCCCATTTATCGAGGAATGCTATAGGCTATATAACATTACGCTACGACCCACGGGAGCGGAGCAGTAACGAAAAATGTGGGTGAAACCGCAGGAGACAGCTAGTATACCATAAACTACTACTTGACTGCAATCCCACCTGATGATAAGCACTGCGGCAATCGTGAAAACAAAATAACATAAAAAGTAAGATAGCGATTTGTCAAGGATTATTTTTGTTAAAAACCTTTTTTTGAGACTTTTTTTAGGCGTTATCAAGTTTATATTTAAAAACATAGTTTCTCTTTCTTACACATTTCATTTCGAATTATAGTAAGTTATTGCAATTTCAAAAGTGTGGTAATAAGTTTTAGAGGCCAGTATAGTGCAATATTTAGATTAGGAAGATTATTTATTATATTTTCCTCTTACACATAAATACAGACTATAAACATTTATATTAACAAAAGATTTAAATAAGATCTGTGACTATCGTCTTCTATGGGTGTGTTGTCAATGTCTGCAGTCCTGCAGCTGCATCTATGTAGATGTGGCAGTTGAAATTAAATTTAATGACAAAAGGATTGTATTCGGCAGTCTGCCAATTAACGCGTCCATCACACCGTGCTCGTGTTGTGTTCAAGTGCGTCTCGCCGCCGTAAGAGTGTTGATCTGAGCGCGAGGGGGGTGGCGGGGCGCGAGGTGCGGGGGGGGGGGGGCAGGGATCCGGCATTAGCATCACAAACACGCCACGTGATTGTTTTAATAACATTAATTGACAATTGAACGCGACGACTCCAAGTACTTAGCACATCACTTGCTTTGTTCGCTCTCACCGACAGATGTTAACGAACGCAGGGCTACTTCTGGTACGTAGCTCATATGTTTGCTAGCTAATCTGTGGACCGCTTTAATGGCAGGTTCTTCCTGTACGGTTTGCGAGGACGTAACGAAAGTGCCTTGTTACTGTTTTGTTTTTGCAGGAATTCATTGTACCTGTACCTAAGCAAAGTGTTATGAATATCGTCATGGAACCCTTCAATCAAACTGAAGTAACGTTATACCTGTGACTTTAAGGAAATAAAGACCATTAAGTATTTCACGAGTGGGTCTGAGCGGAGGCTGCGCTCCTCTCTCGCCGGAGTACCGGAGTGGCGCCGACGCGACGAGACAATTACACGGCACAGGGTACAGGTGTCGAGTGGCTCGCACCGCCCGCGCCGGATAATGAGCGCCCCCTGACCTGTGCTGCGGAGGAGGAGGCGGGTTGAGGCAGCTCCGAGGGCTCGGGGTGGCGCTGAGGACCCTCGCGCGATATTAAGTTTGTTTTGTGTCACGATTTCACGAAGGGTGACGCTGATTTAAATGCGAAACACCCGTATTGCACTCCTTTGTAAAGCTGAAGTTTTTCTATTTTAAAAGCCAGCTCTAGGTACGCGGTATTCGGAATGACGAGGTACACGCAAGGGTTTGAATCACAAAGATACTTTGTATCGATGGGTGCCAGCGTAGCCGAAGCCTCCAAGGGTAGACGGTACTGAATACCTATAATATGTTTCATATACTCATAGTTCCTGTACTGCTATATAATATATATTTTTGTAGCTGCTGTTCACTGTTCCCCATAGCGTGATTCTATAAGTCCATATTAGTTTCAGTATGGCTATATAAATCGTCACGTTGTTTGTTGAAGATAGCTGTGACTTCCGCCCCATCATCCAATACATTTGCCTAACTCTGGCATCCAGTAGTTTCCGTTTAGTCTAATGTTTTCGCGATGTGGGTCGGCGGCCGGCGGTCTGTGTGGGGACAGGTCTTTCTTTTCAGAGTAAAGGTAACATGCTCCGCCTAACTTTGGTTTGCTTTTATGTGTCATGCGCTTAGCCACACTTCAATTTCTGATAAATAGGTTTGTAGGTTCTTAGATCCCAAGTGTTCGTTTTCGTCTTCGTGTATTGATAAAAGAGCTCTTTCGTCTGCATAAGTAACGATTTTTATTGAGTGGTATGGTAGTTCAACTGCGAAAGGTCGACCCAGGATGCTTCCTTGTGGTACACCAGAACGAATTTTGCAAATTTTTGAAGAAGGGATGTTTAAATATGAATGAAGAAGTAACTGTTTAATTTTGTACCTTTTAAACTTCTGATATTTATCTAAGCTTATTTAAGCTGTATCTTTATCTTCTATTTACTAGTTTAATAAACAAAACAGATTTCAATACAATTTAGAGCTTTCAGAGCTGCAGAGGTGAAATATTATGTAACACACCAAACGAAGGGAGTTTACCAGAGACTGCTGTAACAAGGAAGAGAAACATGATTGAACTCAATTTAACATGGTATATGTGGTGCAGTACATACCACCGCTTCGTCCACGCCGCTCTACGCGCGGCAAGCGCTGGCGTGCTGTGGGAACCTGTTGCGCCGCGCACGCCAGCAGTCGTGCGCCGCAGCACGACGCCGCCGGTTCCGCCCGCGCTATCTTTACGACCGATCCTATCGAGAGATGCTTCCTGTCGCATCACGTGTGGTCTTGGCGTCACCGACGCCACACGATAAGTGGAACATCACATCATACACAGCCTGTCATCTTTGCCGATGCTGAATTTGCTTGGGGCCATTGCGTTGCAGAAATAGCACTTCTTTTGTACAATGTACTTATCCGATGGGATTTTCCACAGATTATTCTGAACTTCTACTCAAACTTTGTTTTTCACATCTCTGTTAAGGTGAATGCTTCAGGTAGCCCCCGAAATTCAAATTTTCTTACGTTTTTTGCAATTTGCAAGCCAGTGGTAGGTTGTATGAAGTCAAAAATGCTTTAGCGACTGTAAAACGTAACTAGTTATATAATTTTATTATAACCATAAAAATCATCAATACAAGCCTCCAAGCTCACTTAGTTGCAGGAACGTTTTTGACCTCGAAAAAATCGTTCGTACACTGTACAATGTATAAGTTACTTCTAGGTAAGCATACACTTGCCTAGAAGTAACTTATACATTGTATATCTGATTACAGATTATTATTAAAATTTGATATCCAGAATAATAACTAGGACAAAAACTTCTAGATATCTGTAGTACCTACTTATATGTGTGGGTTATGATTACAATGCCAGAACCCCGCGATACCTATAGCTTGAATCAACTAGTGAACACTATCCTGGATCACATCCAACATACTTATGCTTGACAGCCTGCAACTGCTGAAGTTTTTAATTTTTACGATATTTGTTCACTAAGAGAGACCATGCCAAGAGTCTTCGTAAACATTGTTCATAACCATGGTAGCTAATTGTGTCTGCAATTTCCATGAAATCTTGACTGACTTACGTATTCATAATAAGGCAAGTAGGTAGGTATATAGATATACCTATGAAGTATGAACGTAGACGCACTTTGCTTTCGTGTGTTTAAGTAAGTATAAGATATCTACATTGTACACTTGTCAAAGCAGTGCAGTGCTGTGCGTCTTAATTACTCACTAGTTTATGCTGTGGTACGAGTAATAAGATCCATATTTAATAAATGACGTCGATAAACAGATAAATAAGGAATTTCTAGAACCGATTCAAGTTATTCTACAAATATCCAGCTTTTATGACATTAATGATAAATGTGGAGAAAAAGGAAATCCTGCATCTTATGATTATATTAATATCTATAGGTACAACCGTTCACACAGGAAAACACTGCTTGATTAAACTGGTAAACGCGACCGCTTCTCAGTTAGGTTATCTCGTTATCTTTCGTTAATAGATAATACTTGCGGACCTTATATTACACCTATTTAACTAAGGTGTAGAAATATGTAACCTATTTAAGTACCCTATCGCTGACATTATGCATTTTATACTATTTGTTAACTTACCTAGTATTCAGTTGTTATTTTCTAAATTGTTAATCGTTAATTGTTAGTTTTGATTGTGAATTTGTAGTGAGTACACAGGTACAAGCTTTGTACCGTGTCTATGAGATGGAAGCCATTATATTTTTGAAAACGGGATGTATTCTAGAAACAAACAGAGGAACGTCGCGAGCGGATCGCGAAAAGGCGCGAAGAATTGGCGAGTGCGGCCCGCCCACGCGCGCTCCGCCAATGAGCGCAGCGCGCGCACGCCATTGGACGACGATTGCCACCGAAACGCGAGGAAAAAACGCGCCACAGGAAAAACAATGGCACTCACTTGCACGGGCAGCACTCGAGCCTGCTCATTGTGCGGCGGCCGCTGTAACGTGAGCCGGCGGCGCGCACCGCCGCGCCCCGCGCGCGCCCGGCCGGCTCGGCGCGCGGGGGACGCGGCGGCTCAGCGCGCTGGCCGGCGGGCCGTCGATCTTGTTCAATGTAGTATACATTGAAAGTAAAGTGATGTCACAGAGTGACACGCGAGTGTGGGGGCGGCGGACGCGCTGTGTGCGTGCTGCTGGTGCGGCGCGCGCACAATAGGTGGCGGGCCTGCTCGTGCGCTCGCCGCAGACATCCACTACAACAACTACAGCAGTATAATATGAAAAAATACATTTATATCATGTTTCATCATTACTCATAACAGTCATAGCCATTCACTTACAAAATAATAGTCCGCCATAGGTTTTCTTATTAGCGAGTGTTCCTTGATAGATGATGTTAGTGGATACCGAGATGCTAGACTCTATGTTAATCTGTCTCACGACATGTGTCTTGCGGAGTGGCGGCATGGACGGAGCGCCACCACCAGAGGCAGAGTAGAGCGTCTCTCGCACTTCTGTGACAGTCCATGCGTTGACATGCGTCGTCAGAAAATTATGTAAAGTACAGTGAGGTATAAAATAAGTCATATGTCCTGATTTGACCCGAGTGACAATGAGTCATATTTGTATGATATATTGTCTGATTGTTGCCTGTCAGTTTTATTGAATAGACGATCAGTAGTGTCATCACGTTTCTTATGCAGTTCTTATGAAAATTAAGCTGAGATGATGATGGAGGCTCATCAGCTCAGCTTCAATCTCACAGCACAGCTCGACTTGGTGGAACTATTGGGTATCTGTTAAAACTTGCCGATCAGTTAGTCTTGTCTTTCCCAACCCTGCTGGCTTCCAGTCTTACCAGAAACAGCTGATCAACAGTCTTTCCATGGAGCGTCTGCTTGTCTTTAGTCCAATAAAGTACTTATTATTGGACTGATGTCCACATCATATTTAGCCTCCAAGTTTGTAACGACTATCTCAGATAAAGATGTCTATTAAACTGGCATGATTCTCTTTAGGACAAAGGCTTTCCTCTCCCATTTCCTAACGATGTCTTCTATTAATGTAGGCCAGTGCCTGCTATTCGTAGACTTGCAATGGATTTGCCTACTCTAGTAGTAGTAGTATGGTATATCGGGCTGGTATCTTTAAGTCTACGATTAAAGTGCGTTTTTTGCGTGCGGGACTTTACTCTAAAGTCTAGATGAATGCTTTAGCAATCATCTGCATATGCAAACAATGTAACTATAATGGTAATATGACATACCTACAAGGATTACCGTCAGTGCATAATTCGTATTCGTTTCAAAGTGTTGTTTTTTGGTTCGTTATGACAATTGGTGTGAAAAATAGGCGTGGTAAAGGATGATAAGACTGAAACCACCAATGATAGGTCAGGTGTGGTGATCATTTCCCATGCTTTCTTTGTACGAGATGAGGTTCTTGTCTTGTTGGTTGGTATGTCGTTAGTTGGTATGTTGTCCAGTGCTAGAAATAGGTTTTCAAGAGTGGCTTTCCAATTGTCGACAGGTTGTACTGGATTGAAAATCAGGTTTTCTTTTTGACAAATATCTTTATAATCTGCGTAGCTTTACAACTTATTTTTCTTTTTAATCAGATGCAGTGGGCATCAGTATCAAGTGTACATTGAACGAAACAGAAGTTTTTTAATACACTCGGTTTCGTGTGTCGGTTTTGAAAATAATAATAATAAAATGTCATAGAATAAAGCCTTCGCATAAGGCTCGGGGAAAAAGATCTACTTGTACAAACGATTACGAAATCAGCAAAAAAGCATTTCTTCTAAAAATACAAAATACTTCTTAGAAAAATTAAGAATTATAGGAAAGGATTAAGTCGAAAAAGTATTATATTAAATACTAGCTTTTGACCGCAGCTTCGCCCGCGTACATAAAATAAAGTCTATGTCACTCAGGAATACAGCAGCTTTCTATTGGTGAAAAAAGTTTAGCAATCGGACCAGTACTTCCATAGATTACCCCATACAAATAAAAAAAAAACAAACTACCTCTTTATTATATTATAAGTGTAGATGATAAACACATATTTCTCGAAAATTTACACTTTAGATTCGGTAGTTAAAAGAGAACTCTTTCCGTTTCCCCCAATGCCAAGCAAGCAAACCCTTACAAACTAAAAATTTAAAGACCGCAGGTACCTAAAGAGAAACAACAAGCTGAAACCTTTCCACTCTTCACTGTGAAGATTATCTAGCAGTTCATTAGCCTTTTAAGCTAAACTATTCACAACTTTACACATTTGAATCGTCAAGGTCCGTCAGTCGAAACTATGTATAATGTTATGGTTACATCATTATTATTAAAATTATACAAATATAGTACAGCACTCAATGCTTTCTCTTTTAGAAAATAGAAGAAGTACTGAACGGTGACGGTTGGTCACCGTCACCGTGGGGCCAAAAGTCTACAAACCCTACAAAATTGAGAAAAAAAAACAAAGCTATAAGCTCTTCATTGCCTGTTTTAATGTAAGTTCCTAGGAAATGAAGCGGGAATTCTGGATTTTGAGCTATGTCATCACTAAAAGAGAATATCAATGCAAATCATAGCAGATAGAAGCAAATACTACTTCTCTCTACGACTACGGGTAAATTATGGCAAATCTATATAGAATTATATAATCTACTAGCTTTTACCCACGGCTTCACCCGCGTGGAAGTCGGATAACCAAGTAAATTCAGAAAAAATAATAATAACGTAAGTGGGTCGCATAAAATATAGCTTATAGCACTCAGGAAGAAAGCAGTTTTCTATCAATACCTACATTTTTGTTGTTTGACCAGGATCTTCAGAGATTACCCCCTACAAACAAAAAACAAACTTTGCCTCTTTATTATATTAGTATAGATATAAATCTATAATCTATACATCTACATAGTTAATACATGCCTTCGTGAAATAAAATAAAATTTTCTGTTTGTAATATTAAAATAGCATTTTTGTGCATCGGTCTATCTGTTCAGTGTGACTAGTCACTGAAATGTAAAAAGCTGAGTTTATAAGGAGTACCTTAGGCTAATTTAATATTAGAAAATGTGCTGTTTCACGAGTCTGGTGCGGACAAAGTTATCAGGCTAGTATGAATATTATTTAAAAGAAAAAACAACGTAAGATGTGATCCTAGAATTTATTGGAATATCAAGCGGCATGGCGTTTATTAGTATCGGTCAAACTTACGGATCTACCCAAAAAGGTAGTTACAACAGCCTTGATGTTAATGAAAAAAAAATCGCATTATCTCATTCTTCTTGGAATGTCTCCAAGAAGAATGAGATAATGCTAACATTAGGCAACCATCAGACGGTATATGGGCAGGGTGATGGGCAGTTGTGGATACGATTATCTAAACTAATAAGAGAGGTGATGGGTATTTTAAAAAAATAATTTTGGTGTTTTTAAACCTTTAAGGATCATTTTCATTTAACAGTAGTTCACACATAATTGTTTGAAAGAAACAATTATGGAATATAAGTGCTGGTTTACCTACCTGGTTACCATTTACAGGTTAATTATTGTTATCCAAAACAATATTTTAAATGTAATCATCATCATCTTGCTGCCCTTGTTCCGTGTTATTTGAGGTCGGCGCAATACGTTTTATTCTTCCATTCTGTCCTGTCACCTAGTCACGCCTAATCTATATATATAAAAATGAAACCCGTTTTCCGTTGTCACGACATAACATGAAAACAGCTTGATCGATTTGGCTGTTTCTTTTTTTTTAATGTTCCTTGAAGTTCAATGATGGTTAAAATAAAAGTTAGTAAAGTAGGATAGGTAGGGTAGTGTAGGATAGTGTAGGGTAGTGTAGGGTAGTGTAGGGTAGTGTAGGGTAGTGTAGGGTAGTGTAGGGTAGTGTAGGGTAGTGTAGGGTAGTGTAGGGTAGTGTAGGGTAGTGTAGGGTAGTGTAGGGTAGTGTAGGGTAGTGTAGGATAGTGTAGGGCAGTGTAGGGTAGTGTAGGGTAGTGTAGGGTAGTGTAGGGTAGTGTAGGGTAGTGTAGGATAGTGTAGGGCAGTGTAGGGTAGTGTAGGGTAGTGTAGGGTAGTGTAGGGTAGTGTAGTGTAGGGTAGGTAGGGAAGGTAGGGTAGGGTAGCGTAGGATATGTAGGGTAGTCATTTGACGGGAGCGAAGCCGCGGCTAAAAGCTAGTATTTTAAATCAAAACAGAATTTAAAATACAAAATATAGTTGCAATTTTATAATTTATTTTTATAATTTTATATAAATTATAGTTTAGAACTTAATGTTTAACAAACACAACTAAGAAGGAAGTGATCTGACACAGTCGTAAGGCAGACTTCTAGTTAGCCTTCGGTCGTGTGACAGCGACGGTAATGGTTAGATTAACAATATGATTTAGGGCCTGTTTCACAATGTCCAAGTAGGCACTAGTCACAGAATAAATTCAAAAATTTGACAGAATTTGTATGAAATTATCTGTCAAGTAAGATACTCGAAACTTAATCATAGGTGGTGAAATAGGCCCTTACCCTGTAGGTCGTTCTGGTTACATTAATATTATCTACTGGCCTGCTAGACCTTATTAAGTAAGTAAATCATAGTATTTGCGTGTTATGTTCAAAAGTGTAAGATCATTTGCATTGTATGTGAAAAAATAAGAATTCTACCTACATGGAAAAAAGTGGGTTTAAATCATCGTGATATCAATTTAGAAGATCGTCCGTCGGCCGCGCTCGCCGGCGCACGGGCTGCAGCGAGTGACCGCGCGCTAACCCGAGCCGTGCGAATGTGACGAGACGACACAGCTCTAAAAACACACCTGACTGACATAAATATTGTATAGACGAGCGAGGAATCACTAATGAGCTGCATTTTCTTGTGGAGCTTCAAACTTTCCAGGCAGCTTTACGTGCGCCTCGTAAAATAGGTTGTGTTTATTAGCCGAGGCGCCGGACGGGAGACGTGCGGTAACCGGCGCCCGCGCGACGTCTGCGTGTGGGAGATTTTGTGCATGCTACGCACTGTAAGCTCTTACCAGCACACTGTAAGCTCTTACCAGCACACTGTAAGCTCCTACCACCGCACTGTAAGCTCTTACACCGCACTGTAAGCTCTTACCACCGCACTGTAAGCTCTTACACCGCACTGTAAGCTCTTACCACCGCACTGTAAGCTCTTACCAGCACACTGTTAGCTCTTACCACCGCACTGTAAGCTCTTACCAGCACACTGTAAGCTCCTACCACCGCACTGTAAGCTCTTACCAACGCACTGTAAGCTCTTACCAACGCACTGTAAGCTCTTACCAGCACACTGTAAGCTCTTACCACCGCACTGTAAGCTCTTACCAGCACACTGTAAGCTCTTACCACCGCACTGTAAGCTCTTACCAGCACACTGTTAGCTCTTACCACCGCACTGTAAGCTCTTACCAACGCACTGTAAGCTCTTACCACCGCACTGTAAGCTCTTACCACCGCACTGTAAGCTCTTACCAGCACACTGTTAGCTCTTACCACCGCACCGTAAGCTCTTACCACCGCACTGTAAGCTCTTACCACCGCACTGTAAGCTCTTACCAGCACACTGTTAAATCTTACCACCGCACTGTAAGCTCTTACCACCGCACTGTAAGCTCTTACCACCGCACTGTAAGCTCTTACCACCGCACTGTAAGCTCTTACCAGCACACTGTTAGCTCTTACCACCGCACTGTAAGCTCTTACCACCGCACTGTAAGCTCTTACCACCGCACTGTAAGCTCTTACCAGCACACTGTAAGCTCTTACCACCACACTTTAAGCTCTTACCAGCACACTGTAAGCTCTTACACCGCACTGTAAGCTCTTACCACCGCTCTGTAAGCTCTTACCACCGCACTGTAAGCTCTTACCACCGCACTGTAAGCTCTTACCACCGCACTGTAAGCTCTTACCACCGCACTGTAAGCTCTTACCACCGCACTGTAAGCTCTTATCATCGCACTGTAAGCTCTTACCACCGCACTGTAAGCTCTTACCACCGCACTGTAAGCTCTTATCATCGCACTGTAAGCTCTTACCAGCACACTGTAAGCTCTTATCATCGCACTGTAAGCTCTTACCAGCACACTGTAAGCTCTTATCATCGCACTGTAAGCTCTTACCACCGCACTGTAAGCTCTTACCACCGCACTGTAAGCTCTTATCATCACACTGTAAGCTCTTACCACCGCACTGTAAGCTCTTACCACCGCACTGTAAGCTCTTATCATCGCACTGTAAGCTCTTACCACCGCACTGTAAGCTCTTATCATCGCACTGTAAGCTCTTACCACCGCACTGTAAGCTCTTATCATCGCACTGTAAGCTCTTACCACCGCACTGTAAGCTCTTACCACCGCACTGTAAGCTCTTACCACCGCACTGTAAGCTCTTATCATCGCACTGTAAGCTCTTACCACCGCACTGTTGGCTCTTACCACCGCACTGTAAGCTCTTATCATCGCACTGTAAGCTCTTACCAGCACACTGTAAGCTCTTATCATCGCACTGTAAGCTCTTACCACCGCACTGTAAGCTCTTACCACCGCACTGTAAGCTCTTATCATCGCACTGTAAGCTCTTACCACCGCACTGTAAGCTCTTACCACCGCACTGTAAGCTCTTATCATCGCACTGTAAGCTCTTACCACCGCACTGTAAGCTCTTATCATCGCCCTGTAAGCTCTTACCACCGCACTGTAAGCTCTTACCACCGCACTGTAAGCTCTTACCACCGCACTGTAAGCTCTTACCACCGCACTGTAAGCTCTTACCACCGCACTGTAAGCTCTTACCACCGCACTGTAAGCTCTTATCATCGCACTGTAAGCTCTTACCACCGCACTGTAAGCTCTTATCACCGCACTGTAAGCTCTTAACATCGCACTGTAAGCTCTTACCACCGCACTGTAAGCTCTTATCATCGCACTGTAAGCTCTTACCACCGCACTGTAAGCTCTTATCATCGCACTGTAAGCTCTTACCAGCACACTGTAAGCTCTTATCATCGCACTGTAAGCTCTTACCACCGCACTGTAAGCTCTTACCACCGCACTGTAAGCTCTTATCATCGCACTGTAAGCTCTTACCACCGCACTGTAAGCTCTTACCACCGCACTGTAAGCTCTTACCACCGCACTGTAAGCTCTTACCACCGCACTGTAAGCTCTTAACATCGCACTTTAGGCTCTACGCACTGTGAGATCTTACTGTGGAACCGCAAGCTCTGCGCACTATAAGCTCGACGCACAGTGAGCACTTACCAGCGTAGTGTAAGTACTTACCATATTACTACATTATGTTTAATATGCATTTTGTTATATGTACACTTGATTTGAATGTTTATCTAGGAAAGGATAAAAAGAAAGAAAAAATAAAGGAAGAATGTATTTGTTTTTAATGTATTTTTACGTCACACCATTACACATAGGGTAGGGTAGGGTAAGTTGCATTGCTACAATACTGCTGCGTGCGCTGTCCAAACTCTGGAACAACGGTTAGATTCGAATACAATTAGTTTATAAAGAAACGGTATAAAACGTCGTAAACATTAATGGGCTCAATTAATTAGTCGCGATAAAATCTCCGAGCGCAGTACGTTAGTCGAGGAGATCTCGACAACGTTCTCAACAAAAGAAATTGATAAAGAAATCAACATTTCAGATTCATTCGAAGCGCGATTGTTATCTAAGCAAATCCATGTCCGAAACTCGTACAAAGACCGTCAGCATTCACAATTGATGCCTGCGATGCGATCTGAACTCGACTCTATAGTCTTGACTTTAAAGTCTATAGTTGATGTGGCTGTCGTGGGATGAGGTTTTGAATGACAGTTTTTTCCTGAGTTCGCGTTAGTTTTGGAAAGATTGTGCATCAGTCAGTCCTCAGAGCTGAGTCGCAGTCGTGCGCTGGTGTGCGTGCGGGTCGCGATGCGAGCGACGTGTGACAGACGTCCGCGGGTCCCGCGCACGCGCATTCCTCTGCGCCCGCGCACCTTGTTGGTATTCCGCGGCCGCGTCGCGCGCGCAAACCGAACGCGCAAAAAAGACAATGACTTCGTATTTTATACGTCCCTAAAAGTTCCATCAGCGTATTGATACGATTCGTCTGTCCTGCCCTTAAATGATGAGTCCGGACGGCTTTTGTTTTTGAAGGATTTCGTCGTTCTCGATGTCGTGGACATTTTTTAAAGAGCTGCGTTCGCTATATTTCATTAAATGCGTCTTTAGGAGATAACATCGTCCCTCATACATTAAATTTATAAACACAACTCTCTCTTTTGTTTTCTAAAAACTTGGAAATTAACGAGATACGGATTGATTCCTAAAACTGTCGAACGTTTTGTCGTATGCTGTCGAGTTTCGTAATCCCAAGTGATGTAGTTTAGGAAGCAGGTATAGACAAACAGTGACGGGGCTGGTGCGCGTCGCTGGCAGCCGCGCGCGGTGCGGTGGCGGCGTCGGGTGCTGGTACCGGGAACTGCGTGTTTGCTCGTCTCTTGTTCTATATGCAGAGCTTTGTTTGGGCGATGTTTGCCGTGGTCAAAGCGGCCGCGAGTCAACACTGCGCCCGCGCACGCTACATGTTAACAAGCGCAGCAGCCGCGCGGCTAAGTACACGGAGTTGTTTGTCGCGCGGCGGCCGGGCGCGGGACACTGGACGGTGTCACTTCTCCAATTCCGACGCGGCACCGTATTGTGCATCCGCTCTACATGGCCCAGCAACATATCTATCTGCTGACCAGATGTGGCCAGACCAATAGTCCTCAAGTTGCCATGCCTTAGCCAATAGTGTTATTCCTGAAACATCTCACAATGAAAATTTGGCTGAAGTGAGCTTGGAATGACTGTTCACTTCATGCTTACTTCATCTAAGTTTCGCCAACAGAACAGCACTACTCCACAACAAACAAAATTGTTAAGATTCAAAAGTAAATGCCTTGCAGGCTCCTCATATCTTTTAGGCATGTACAAGCAGGTTCCGTTGGTGTTTGAGACTTCTGGTTTACAGCACATCTATCAAATGTATTTGGTTTGTTCCACGATGAATTATGTTCTTAATTAAAAGATTTTTATTGATAAAATAATAATTTTGACAACAGTAAGAGGTTCCTACCCGGTGTGTGCCATTGCTCCATGCAGTCCTTGTCATAACACGAGGTAGTGAGCAGTGGTACACAATGTAGTGACTTCCAGCGAGCTAGACAATGATGATGTTATGATTATAAATAGCATGAGGCGCTCTCACGACTGCCGGCCGCTGCAGAAGTTAAACTCAATGTGAATACAACCCAGACGCAGGTAAGACTAAGGTTTGAGAAGAAACTGCAATGAAATGGTTTTTATTTTTTGTATTCTGCAGTGGAGATGCTGCGGGGTTATTGTAATAATTATATTTAGTTAGTCAGTGATCAAAATCGGTCTGTATATTTCACAGAACAGTTGAAAGGTATATATTATTATATCGATAGGTGTCAATTCCTTGCGTATTGTAACCCTGAAGGAAGATCTTCATCAGTCAATCTTCGACAGTTTTTTCGGGCAGTCAGAAGCCTCAGAGTATGAGCAAGTGATACCCATGTTACCATTGAGTATCTGTCATGTAGCCCGGACTAGGTTGTGCAGGTTTGATGTGCATGAGTCACTCCATGTCCAAAACTGGTATTCAACTACATCCAGTTAGAGTGAAAACCAACTCCAATACATTAGGAACAAGTCAGGTTGGCGAAGAGGTTTTTGCAGAGCCAAGTAATTGTGTGCAGTAAACCTTCTGCTCAGGCGGCGTGCGTGGCACATGTGATGAGCGGGCTCGTGACGCCGGAGCTCGCCTCACCGTTACTTTTATGGCCACCGTCGGCAATTTTGGCGCCACTCTACTAAATGATGTTACTCTCAATATGTACCAACTGTTGTTTTGGCTTGTTTGCTATTGTTTTTTTTTTTTGTGTGGAACAAAACCTTCTAGTTGATATACAAGTGATTACCTAGTATTTAGAGGTAACACCTCTGGTAATCTGGCTTTTAGAAGTCATGTGCTGAAGCCTGAAACAACCCTATTTAAGGCACCGGCTAAATGCGCGAATGACGTTCAGTTAAAAGGTCTCAATTAGAACAGTATTCCACAGATACTATCTGTGGTCGCTAGAATTCGGCTAGGAATACTTCGACTCATCATCATCTGCCTAGCCTTTTTAGGGTTCCGTACCTCAAAAGGAAAAAACGGAACCCTTATAGGATCACTTTGTTGTCCGTCTGTCTGTCCGTCCGTCTGTCAAGACCCTTTTTCTCAGGAACGCGTGGAGGTATGAAACTGAAATTTATATCAATTACTCAGGTCTACTGTCCCTTGAAGCTGTGAAAAAATCAAACTTCTAAGCCAACGCAATCAAAAGATACAGCCGTATAAGCGGCAAATTTTCGACACTTGCAAGGGAATCAAAACCTACAGGGTGCTTCCCGTGAACTCAGAATCTTGAAATTTGGTACGAAGCAACGTCTCATAGCATAGATAAAGGAAAAATTACGAAAACCATAAATTTTTAGTTACATCACATAATAATTTTTTTTTAATAATTTTAAACTTACTACCCATTTCCTCATAAACGCGTAGAGGTATTAAATTGAAATTCATACCAAATACTCAGGTCTATAATACCTTTAAGCTGTAACAAAATCAAACTTCTACGTCAACGCAATCAAAAGAAACAGCAATTTAAGCTGCATATTTTGAAACTCGCAAGTACTCGCAAGGGAATCAAAACCTAAAGGGTACTTCCAGTCGACCTAGAATCTTGAAATTTGGCATGAAGCAACGTTTTATAGCACACATAAAGGAAAAATTCCGAAAACCTTAAATTTTTAGTTACATTACAAGATTTTCTTTTTTGTAAAATCTTTAAGACTCGATTCGAGAATTGAACTGTTTTCATCTTGATAAATTGGTACGGAACCCTCAGTGTGCGAGTCCGACTCGCACTTGCCCGGTTTTTTTCAACTACATTGGGGTCGGCTTCCAGTCAAGCCGGATTTAGCTGAATACCAGTATTTTACGAGGAACGGCTGCCTACCAGACCTTCACAACCCATTAACTGGGGTAACACGGTACTTCGTGGCAAGACTGGAGTCAGATATACAGGCTTCTGACTACCCGTGACGACTGCCAAAGATCTACAAATGACAGCCGGGACCAACGGCTTAACGTGCTTTTCCAGGCACGGAGGAAACTCGTTATGTTAAGATGGTCACCCATCCACAGACCAACCTAGGCAAGCGTTGCTTAACCTTGAAGATCGACCCATGCGACTATCACAGTATTTCCGAGTTAACCTATAACACTTGCACCCAGTGACAAACCTTTTCTTTATATCAACGTTACTTAATGGTCGCATAGAGATCGGCCCTGTTTTGAGGTCATCATATATTTTCTCTTGATATTGGTGGAGTGAGAGGGAGTGTCAGATTTTTACTGACTAAACCCCCCCTCGCCCCCGTGTTCCTGAGTTACCCTTTGTGTTTTGGATTCACGGTTACTCTTTCAAACCGCCCACAGCCCTATGGCTTTACAGATCCATAAAGGCATAGCAGGCAAGGCAGTGATGCTTGGAGTACTTGCTCACTTAATTTGATTTTTAATATAATTTTTGACCAAAATGTGCAGATAAATAGCAGAATCGAAGCGGAACAGACATCGGAGTCGAAGGCTGTCATCTTCTTAGACTTTCTAGTGTGTGCAACATTGTCGCATTTCTCCTCGGGTACGTACCTCGAGGAAAGTGATTTGAAAGCGCCTTCATCATTATTCCGCGGAGACTAGACGAGGCTTTCCCTAATCAGCGCGGTTCGGCACGCTCGTCGCGTGACGTCACTTGTAGCTCCAATGCGCTGACCTGATGGCTTCCCAAATATTAACTTCATAACCACTGCCGCTGAGATCACCGACAAGTTAGCTATATGTATGAACTCAACTCTGTAGGTTTCTTAGTTGTTACTTGTCACAGGCGGTAAAAAATAACAAAACAAGCTTAGTGTTTGCGGTAGTCGATTATCTTAATCTCATGATCAGCATACGCACACGCTTCCTAATCTGCCGCGAGCAGCGCATCAGACGCGCACGGCAGACAAGAAGCGCTGTAGATGTCGCACAAAAGAATATTAATTAGTTCCAGTTCATCGCCGACAGGTGTGAACGGAATCCGAAGTGGTTCACGTCTCCATTCAGCTTAGAACATCGCTCTCAAATTACATCGCGCCGCATAGACACAATGTAGATGTGACAACGGACATTATTAATTCAATTACAAGCTTGTAATAATTTTAGTTAATAGTTTAAACCTTTGTGAAAGCAATCGCCTATTACGAAAACACAACAGGAATTTGTGTGAATACACACTTGTTGGCAGTAAAGAGACAAAAATCACTCCCATGGGATTGGCAGTAAAGAGACAAAAGTCCCGTATGGTGGAAGATGGGTCTGAGTAGTTGTGTTGCGATGTACGCCGGGTATGATGCGCTATTTGTTGTTGTGTCGGATGGTTGATCACGGAGGGTAGCGGGATCCGAAGCACGGTTACTCCGCTGGCCGACCGCAGACAGTTGGGGGCCCAAGTAGTGTGCCAGCCACACACGAAAGGCTGCCCCGCCATCTGTGAAAAATCCTAGGGTGGCCCCATCGTGCCGGTTGGCGACCGGACGAGAGGACCCGATGGCGATCCCTGGGGGGGTTCGGGCGTCCCCGCAGTCTCCGTATCAACCCTCCATTGGCGCAGCAACGCTGACCGTGTTGTTGGGCCTAATATCGCAACACCTCACTCAACTGCCATCTTCCATCGATCCTATTCACTCCGAATTGGAAAAAAAAAATCTATGAAAGGTCCAAAAAAGAAAGGTAAGTCTGTACAGCGGAGGCACGTCCTCTCTTTTCAAGTGCAGCTCTCGAATATTCGAGGGCTGCACTCAAATCTCAATGCGGTTCACCACCATCTTGAGACCGACATGCCTCACTTGCTTTTCTTGACGGAGACCCAGATCAGATGTCCACCAGATGCGGCGTACCTCAACTACCCGGGATACTCACTGGAGCATCACTTCCTGCAGCGTGCCGGGGTCTGTGTGTACGTCCGTAATGACATCTGCTGTCGGCGTCTCCGTCATCTTGAAGACCCTTCACTATCCACCTTATGGCTATTGGTGGACACCGGTATGGACAAAATTGTCTATGCCTGTGTCTACCGATCGCACAGCGGGGATCAGGAGACAACTCGGCTGTTTGACCACCTCAGTGAGGCTGCCGATATGGCTCTACATCGGCACCCTGACGCGCAATTCGTCGCTCTGGGGGACTTTAACGCCTGCCATCAAGACTGGCTTTTCCCATACCAGAGGACCGACCACGCTGGGAGGGAAGCGCGAAACTTTGCAGTAGCGATGGGCCTTTCCCAGCTGGTTAAGCAAGCGACCAGGGTGCCCGATGTAGTTGGTCACACCGCCAATTGTCTGGACCTTCTGCTGACTACCGACCCGGACAGATGTATTGTAACAGTCTCCTCGCCTATAGGAACTTCAGATCACTGTCTGGTGAAGTCTGTGTCGACCTTCTCCCCACCTGACTGCGACTCTCGCGGTGAGCGGCGAATGTGGCGATACAAATCAGCAGATTGGGATGAGATGCGACATTTCTTTGCGTCTTATCCTTGGCAGCAGGTCTGCTTCTCTTCAGAAGATCCGTCGAGCTGTGCGGATGCTATATCCGACGTGGTGCGTCAAGCTATGGAGTATTACATTCCTTATAGTGACGTACCCGTCGGTGGCTCAGCTCACCCATGGTTCAACGCCGATTGTGCTGAAGCTGAAAAGCGTAAGCATTCGGCGTTTCTTGCCTGGGCGGACGCTCGTGATCGTAAAGCTCCGGATCTGAGCTCAAAGAAGAGAGCCTTTAACCATGCTGCCAAGTCCTACAAAAAGGCACTAAGGAGGGCTCGCTTCGATCGTATTACTCATATTGGCAAAAAACTCTCTGCACAGCCATCTGGTAGCAGAGCATTCTGGTCCCTTGCCAAATCGGTCGAAGCGAACTTCTGTCGACCCACACTGCCTCCGCTGGTTAAGCCTGACGGAACACTGGCTCATACGGCGAGAGAGAAGGCAGGTCTCTTTGCATCTCTCTTCGCCCATAATTCGCGTCTTGACACTAGCAGTGCTACTCCACCGAGTTTGCCTCATTGCGACTCTTCAATGTCCGAAGTTCGCATAAGGAATAAAGAGGTTCTGAGAGCGCTGTGTCGTCTAGACGTGAATAAAGCTAGTGGCCCAGATGGTGTACCAGCGATAGTTCTCAAGGCTTGTGCGCCCGAGTTGTCTCCTGTTCTGACACGCTTGTGTCGCCTCTCATATAGGACTGGAATAGTGCCCAAGTCCTGGAAGCTTGCCAACGTGCAACCCGTGCCAAAAAAGGGCAGTCGTGCCGATCCTGCCAACTATCGGCCGATTTCAATAACCTCCATACTCTGCAAGATTATGGAGCGTGTATTGAACTCGCGCCTCATGGCATACCTGGAAGGTAACGATCTCCTCAGTGACCGACAATATGGGTTTCGCCACAATCGGTCTACTGGGGACCTACTAGTGTATGCCACTCACTTGTGGGGCGAGGCCCTCGAGAAGAATGGGGAAGGTCTTGCCGTTTCCTTAGACGTCTCGAAGGCCTTCGACAGGGTATGGCACGCAAGCCTTTTGAGTAAGCTTCCAGCGTATGGCATTTCTCCTGGTCTGATTACCTGGGTAAAAGACTTCCTGAGTGAACGGTCTCTCCGAGTTGTTATCGATGGATGTTCATCGGAACCCATGACAACGAATGCCGGGGTTCCTCAGGGGTCTGTTCTCTCTGCAACTCTCTTTCTGCTGCATATCAACGATCTGCTAATGCCCGGTATCTATGGGTATGCAGATGACAGCACAGTTGTAGAGAGATACCTGCCGGGTGCTCGGGCTAGTAAGGAGCTAATCCAGTCCGAAAGAGAGGCTATGGTAGAGCGTGTGAATGTCTCCCTCGAGGCAGTCTCCAAATGGGGTGAAGCCAATCTGGTAGAATTCAACGCTGCCAAAACACAAGCGTGTCTAGTCACTGCAAAAAGGAGTCCGTTCACCTTGACTCCTACTTTCCGGAATGTGTCACTGGAGTGCACCGACCGTCTTCAGCTTTTGGGTGTTGAAGTTTCTTCAGACCTTAACTTTGGGCGGTTCATTGAGTCCAAAGCCAAAGTGGCTGCAAAAAAACTCGGCGTTCTGGCAAAGGTCCGGCGGTACTTCACATCGGGACAGCTTCTTATGCTATACAAAGCACAGGTCCGATCGTGTGTGGAGTACTGCAGCCACATATGGGCTGGCGCTGCAAAATGCCATCTAGCAGCTTTGGACTCGGTGGAAAGGCGTGCGAAGAGGCTAATTGGAGACCCTGATTTGGTTAAATCCAATCTGCAAAGCCTAGAGCACAGGCGTAGGGTAGCCAGCCTATCGGTGTTCTACAGGATGCATTTCGGAGAGTGTGCGCAGGAATTACATGAGTTAATTCCGCCATCTCGCTTTTACCATCGGACAAACCGTCGTACGGCGAGTATCCATCCTTACGTTGTCGAAACCTGCACGGTCCGGACAAAGCGGTTTGCTTCATCGTTCATACCGCGTACATCGAAGGATTGGAACAATTTGCCTGCTGCGGTCTTTCCGTCCGATTATAATTTGGGTATCTTCAAGACTAGAGTGAATAGGCTCTTAATAAACTAGTGCGCTTCACCATCAACGATTGCATCACTGCTTACCATCAGGTGGGATTGCAGTCAAGCATTAGTTTATGGTATATTAAAAAAAAAAAAAAAAAAAAAAGGGGGAATACTCTTAATTTTTTTTTATATAAACTAGTGCTCGAGTGCCATCCCACCTGATGGTAAGCAGTGAGGCAACCGTTGATGCTGAGGCGCACTCGTTAAGAGTCTATTTACTGTAGCCTTTAAGACAGTTGACAGCAGTGCCGGCGTGTAAGGGACAGTCTGAGAGAGAAGTGTTGCCGGCGTGTAAGGGACAGTCTGAGAGAGAAGTGTTGCCGGCGTGTAAGGGACAGTCTGAGAGAGAAGTGTTGCCGGTGTGTAAGGGACAGTCTGAGAGAGAAGTGTTGCCGGTGTGTAAGGGACAGTCTGAGAGAGAAGTGTTGCCGGTGTGTAAGGGACAGTCTGAGAGAGAAGTGTTGCCGGCGTGTAAGGGACAGTCTGAGAGAGAAGTGTTGCCGGTGTGTAAGGGACAGTCTGAGAGAGAAGTGTTGCCGGCGTGTAAGGGACAGTCTGAGAGAGAAGTGTTGCCGGTGTGTAAGGGACAGTCTGAGAGAGAAGTGTTGCCGGTGTGTAAGGGACAGTCTGAGAGAGAAGTGTTGCCGGCGTGTAAGGGACAGTCTGAGAGAGAAGTGTTGTCGGTGTGTAAGGGACAGTCTAAGAGAGAAGTGTTGCCGGTGTGGCTGCGGCAAGGGTCGTGTGCGGCGGCCGCGCTAATCTCACGTACTCATTAAAGCTCCGCGCCGCTGGACTGCGTGCTACCCTGTTACTTCCTGCAGACTGATAGTATCAAGTATATTGTTGCAGCTCATACATAACATAAATAATTTTATATTAGCTGTCACTTTTCCCTCCCACTAGGTAGGCCAATAAACTAGTGAGCGTCACGAGAATCCAATGGATGAGAAACGTACAGGGACCGGTCGTTGTGGCGACGCTTGGGGGAGGGCTATATCCAGCAGTGGATGTCTTTCGGTTGAAATGATGACGTTGATGTCACTTTTCAGTAAATATTATGCAAGTAATCGTAATGGTTCTGTTAAATTCTTACCCTGTCATAAAGGATACCCTGCTTGAACCGAGAAGTGTACCTGTGTCTCGTATCTGACAATCGCTCGTTCATTTGTATACACCGTCGTATTACCTCGTGCCGCGTTACTACGCAGCACGAGCTGCCTGGTATTACTATACCAGGCTGCTACATTGTAATAATCTATACTAATATAATAAAGCTGAAGAGTTGTTTGTTTGAACGCGCTAATCTCAGAAACTACTGGTCCGATTTGAAAAATTCTTTCAGTGTTAGATAGCCCATTTATTGAGAAAGGCTGTACATCATTTCGCTAAGATTAATAGGAGCAGAGCACCAATGGAGAATGTTTCAAAATCGGGGGATTGAGCAACTGCGTGCGTTGCGTAAACGGTTAAAGTTTCGCAAAAATCATATATGACATAATTATTCCCCTTTAAAGTTACTCGTATGTCTATTTTTTTAAGGTTAGCTCACTATAACCTTTTTTATGCTAACCATTGTTAAAAAATCATGCATTATTTTTGCGTAGGTGTTTTTATGAACATGATATTAATCCTTATCCAAATAAATGCGTTATCATCACAAATATTTCATTTAAAACAAAAATTGCCCTGTACGATTCAAATGAATATCTTAGGAGATATCGCAGTTTTAACCCGTGAGAAGGCGCGCTATGAGCAATTGGCTCACACAAAAATTTAAAGCAAAATTTTTTGGTGATACCGACGCCCTAACGTCTCAAGCTCCTAGGTACCTTCCTAACTATTCATCCCCTTCCCTGTGACGCAAATTTCGTGCCGATCAGTGCTGTTGCGATCACGCAATTAAGTGTTTGTGGAGGCCGCGTACCATTGTGCGGTAATTTGCTCATCACGCGCCCGTCCGTGTAAGTATTTATTTTTCCAATTAAAAAAGTATAATTGTATTTTCTAGATTATATTATGTTATTTATTTATATTTAATGGGTTAATATTACGTAAATACTCTATAGTAATATTTTAATAATTATAAAAATTGTTTTTAGCGACAAAACACATGGAAAATGGCCGACCGCGCGACGTCAAGCACAAAATTGTTCGTGGCTGGAAGAGGATTCTGGTGATGATGGTGGCATTAGATGCGAATATTCTTCTTTTCTTTCTTCTTTCTTGTAATCGAAGGCTCCTAGACCTATTTCAGAGTCTAGGCCAAGCGGATTCTATTCTATACATATGTTTTAGACGTAGAAATAGACGGCCAAAAAAGCTTGCACTTTGTGCAAGTAATTACTCTGCACCGAACATATCACATATATGTGTTTATTGTGTTTCGAGAGGCACACTTGTCCAGTTCACCATGAAAGAGTCATTGTTTAAGTTTTTGATATGAAAGTTTTTTTATCGTGATTTATATGAAAACTGTCAAAATTAGAAAATAAAAATTAGTTGTTTTGTTATTGGTTACAGAAGGTGCATTAATGTTTTATATTTTTAACAAAAATACTTATTTTCTTACATATTAAACCTTCTTTTATTCATATAAATCTATAATGAGTAATTAAGTACTTTAAAAGCAGAAATATGAGCATTTAAAGTAGTGTGCTGTGTGAGCAAGTTGCTCGCGCGCGCCTCTCCATGTAACAAACAGAGGCGCGCCTTCTCACGGGAATAACATCACAGAAAAATAATGATCGAGTACACATTAGGGTTTAGAAAAGCTACCCGATTACCCACCTTTCTAGTTTTGCTATATATGAAAGAGTAAAATTTATAAACAATAAATTGTTTTCTGTTAGTTTTTTATACTCGTATGAATAGATAAGTTTGCTCAAATTATTGTATTTGTCTCGAATAGAATAAATTTTCTATTCCTCACTCGACTAGGTACCTTTTTAGACTTAAACGTGAAAAATCTCCAAACTGCCTAGTCTTAAATAGGATAACTATTTTGTTGTCCATTAATTCAGATAACACTTACTTGGTTGGCTTATAAATGAAACTTTGGAATCAGAAAACGAAGAAATTAAGAACGAGCGAAAGAAGCTCGAACAGTTTTTTCTACTCCTCCCAAATGACAAAGTTTCAGAGGTCAAGACAAGAGCTGAAGAGAGAAAGCGAGAAGGTATTAAATTCCTGCACCACGTTTCTTAAAGCGATATGTTTTTTTCGTCCACTCATTCAGATGTAGGTATACTCGTATATATGTATATACAACTTTGTTGACATATCAGAAAAGTTCAGAAGCAAATAAGAAGAATTCAACGAAGAAGGAGGCCAGCAGCCGGCGAATTATGCTTGCACCTTACTGACTTAAACGCACCCGTGTTTCTTCAACTGCCTGTTGTGTTCCAGGGTCACGGTGACTTTCTCAGCCAGCACAGCGCTAGTCAGGGTTGACGTGAGGTAGACTACACCTGTCAAGATACGCATGTACCGGTCGCCGCGTGGCCCCTTGGAGCTGCGCTCAGGACAGAAGACTCTTTCAGCTTTATTTTTATAGTCTTCCAGAAGGATCATTTTCCGTTTCATAATACCACATTTGTCAAACAGTGTTGTCAATCACTATTTTGATAGAAATTGGGTGTAAATATATAAAAATATAAAAGGTGTAAATTAAAAAAAAAGAACAATTTTGGTTCCGCCATTCCCACCCCCCCCCCCCCTCTTATACGAGCGCTCCAGGCGCTCCAGGCGCCTAGTTCATTTACTGGATACACTAATGGCTAAGGCAAGCTTTAGAGCTACTAGCTAGGGTGTGGCGGTATGAGCAGTACTATCGGTTCCCTGACGCGCGTGCACTATCACGCCAGCATCGCGGCCGTGTGGCGCTCTGCCTCCGACTATGGATGATGATGCTATCTACGCTCTCAGAGGACTATTCTTAGATTTGAGGGTTGCTATTCGTCTTTGACAGCATTCAAGATTTAGGAATTCGGAGACGGACCGTACAGTAATTTTAATAATTGGCACACTGAAGTTGTGTATGACGTTGGTAGGCGATCCAGAATGCCAAGCTTATTTTGAAAACTAGTGACAATCCTGACAGTACGCTAGTGACTGTTGTTCGTTTAATGAGAAGGTTAAGTAGTCTGTCATCAGCCAAGTAGAAGCCGAAACACATCCTTACGTAGAGAAGCGACAACGAACTTGCTAGTACGACTGCGTGCTGTTAGGTAGGCTCCGTGAAGTCGCAGTGTAGATGCACGTAGAAGGCTGGCGGCGCAGTATTCGCGTAGTATGACTGCGGCGGCGCTGCGTCGTGCGGTGGCGTCGCTTGCAGTTCTGTCACGCGGCGGCGACACGGCCCGAATGTTGCGTGCACACATTAGCGCGAGTGTTCTCACGTCGCGTCGCCGGCTAGCGCGAACCGCACCGTTAATCAATCGCCGAGCGTGGGAGCCGCGCACCACGTGCGGCACCCCCGCCTGCCCCCCGCGCCCGCACGCCGCCATCACGACTGCTGGCTCCAGGGCGCGCTGCTGCCACCACCTCCTGAACACCGCTGCTATAAAGTAACCACTATTTATGGAGTACCCAGCTCGGGTGAGTGACGTCGGACCGTGAAAAACGGCGCGAGTCGGGGCGCAAGCGCAGCATTCTGTGCGCAGGCGCGAAATACGAAACAATAGCGGTTTAAAATACAATGAGTGCGACCTGAAATACATAACATCAGCGACATTCCCGTCACGACCGCGCGCTTACCTTTTTCGACTATTTTGTTCGTGTCCGCGGCGTAGGAGCCGATCACGAGCCCCGACCTCTCTCCTTATTAATAACGTGGCTTGAATTGGAGATTCAGTAAATATTGCGTTATGAGCTGCGACGTCTGCGCCTACTGCGCCTCCCCCGAGCCGGCGCCGCTGGTGCTGGGCCCGCCACCAGCCCCGAGCAGTCACGGTGGCAGTGTCCCACGTCTCATCCCGTTCGTCGCGCTTAGCATGCTTGCAGTGCGTCGCGTCGTCTGCGCGCGCACATTATTTATGCGCTCGTGATTAAATAAAGACGTCGCCAATGCAGCGATGAGCCACTAATTGCTGATCGCAATTCAGCGTGACGGTGGAGACACGACCGCGGCCGTGGCCCGCACATCCTAGCCTAATTGCCGCGGTCACACCCGCTTAGCATACATTACAATAGGAATCAGCTATTCCGCCGACGTCTTGGATGCCAGTGTCAAGTGCGCGCAGATCCCGCGATTATCTGTTCTAAGATGTTGCGATTGAGGCGTGTTCCGGGCGGCGGCGCGCGGTCGTTACGACGCTGCTGGAGTCCAGCGTCTGGAAGTGGATACGCAAATTGGCTAATTAACGTGTTGGTCAGAAAGCGGGGTGAGGTTTCAATAAGAATGTTGTTCGCGTTGCTGCGTCCGCCGCTCCCGCTCCGCTCCGCTCCGCTCCCGCTGCCGACGTCACGATATGAGCCTATGTGTATGGCTCGTTCGTACTGTTGATCGATGAAAGACTGCTTTATGGCGTTTACGAGCGGCGACATACATTTTTTGTGGCATATTTCGCAGGTGCTATTTTATTGGCTCGAACACGAACTCTGAATACGTTTAACTGTACCACGCCTGTTTAAAAGTATTTGTATAATTAGGTATGTGAGCAAGTTTTATGTACTGAGTGATTTGACTTCATATGTATTAGAAGTCCATTTATGTTGGTTGCAGTTTATTCAGCAGTTTGTCAGGACGTAGAAGGAGCGTCGCTAAAGGGAGCATGCGGCGCGCTGCACTCAGTGGTGATGGTGTAGTTGGCACATTACATTACAATTATCATCTCGTCGGTTCCCGCTGGCTCGTAATGCTGCTCGTGTTAGTCGATACTCATTAATCAGCCGGGAGTATTTTGCTGACAACTTCATACATTGCAATAATTGTTGCGTCTATAAAGTGATACAATTACCTAATCTTGTTATATCATAAGAACCATGACTAGACTTTATAATTGTAAAGTATAAATTTTGCAAAAGAATAAAAATCGGGTGGGATTTGCTGGAAATGTCGTCTCAGGAGAGTTCCTGAGGCGAGAGAAGAAGAGATCAAAGCAGCCATGACTAGTTAGTGCTTAGTTAACGAGTTTAACGTCGATTTCCCTGGTTTCCTTGAGGAGCTACCATTACACAGTCTGCTGGTGTCCCGTGGTACGTGATGCGGCAGGAGGGAGGGGTAGGCGACCCTTATCGCCGCGTCACGCTCACGTCACCGGAAGTCACATGTTTACGTCTTCGGCGGCGACGGCACGAGACGTGCGCGGCACTGCCCCGTGGGTTCTGGGAACCTCGCACGGTACACGTTTACACCCCTTTGCAGTGATTGCAGTGTTTATCTTCTAGAAGCATGGTTATTAGGTCTATACTTTGTGTATGTGCAAAAAGCCACCGATTTAAGGTGAACGTACACTTATCTGAGCCAACCAAATGTACGGTTTACCTTTGTCGGATTCGTCTTGGAAGCTTATGGCAAAATTGCCGGATTCTGTGTCAATGTGTTTAATTCTAATGTTATTTTTACAGCTGTTCAGCTACGGCTATTATAGTGTACAAAGTTTCGCAAGCTCACCTTAAGGATGACTGATACATAGCAAGGGCTCACAGCTTGATCGCTCGATTCATGTTCCATCATTCGCTGCGCCTGCACAGCAATATTTTCTTGACTGACCATCCGTAATTTTTGTGGACCGTACATTAGCTTTCAGCTGGTGCTATATGATAGCATTTGAATATTATTAAAACCGCATCAGTCTGCTTTCCTGCTCGTGAGGACAGTTCGAGCAACAGCAGCAGTTGGACGCGTTGTCTCCGCAGCGGTTCCTTCCTGCACGTCGTGCGCCGGGCCGTGCTGCGGCACGTACGACACTCGACGTGGCTTCCTGCGCCCGCGCTGCCTCCCTAGTAGGGTGTGCCTGCTTGCGGGCTTTACAGGACACGATACTACGAGTGTTCAAGTTAAATAAGTAAACAGGTATTGAATTCGGAGGGCAAGGCGAACCGATGCAGATGACCTGGTAAGGGTTGCGGTAGTCCGATGGATGCGAGACGCACAGGACCGTTCATTGTTCACTTGGGGAAGGCCTATGTACTACAGTGGACGTCTTTCGGGTGATGATTGTGACTAGGAACGTTCAAGTTAAACAGCAATTTTGCAGGACAGCACAAGATACAAGTAGCGTTCAAAATAAACAGAAGATTCTTAGGTAATAGGAAATGTATTTGAAATATTTTCACTATTTAAATCTTCTCTTTGTGCTAGTATACGAAATTGTTGTTCTATGGTATGTTGTCATAATTTAATTAAGATGGATCTTTTTATAGAAAAGTAACGTTAATTGTCATTTCCCAAAGGTTGACTGGTCGAAAAAGCCCAAGGAAAAGTTAATTTCCAAAAGATTGACGAATATAGAAGATGAATATGTGGGCACAGCAGTGATACACGTTGTTATTACGGCGTCTCCACCTAATGTATGAAAAGGAAACATAAACAGGAGTTTTTGTAACAAAACGATGCTCCCACGGGCCCAGTCGGAAATACAGACTCCGTGCTGCATATCAATGCGATAGTGTTGAGCTCTCTCGTATGAGGAAATACTTCTCAACTTACAAACAACTTAACTAAACGTATGGGGTGTGTTCTAAGAGATTCATTCATTTAGAAAGGGTGTGGAAGTTCAGTTATACGTTGAATGAAAAACGTAAAGCAGCTCTAGGCCTAGTGTGCGCTAAAGTTCTGAAACTGGCTCTGAGTAGACTGAACTCAGAACACGCGGCTCACAGAGCTGCTAACAGTGACACATACATCAATCATAACTAATATTTTTGGGGTCACCCAACAAAAGTTGTTTACGACGTGATATTGGAGGTACGTTTAGAGGTTTTGCGTCAACACCTGAACGAGCGGACACATTTGCATGTAGAGTGATGCAGAGGGGAGGGCCGTCAGTAAACGAATGATAAAAACACACATAATCCAGTGATAACGACGTAAATTAATGAATTATGTAGCGTATGCGCGCGCGCGGCCGGAGCGGCAGTGCGCGGGAGTTGCCAAACCCGCGGCCACACCGCGCCCGCGCGCCGCGCTAGCAGTTTTTGTAACAATTTAGTAAATGGATGAATTAATTAACAATTAACGCACTAAATCGACAAAACGGTTTTTATTTTACAACCAGTTGCTGTGTAATGTAATAGATCGATTGCGGCGCACGCACATTCATTATGATTAATTAGAAATAATGCGATTTCCCATGTCGACTGAGATAAGAGATGATCTGATAAAGAACGGGCATAATCTAAGTAACGTACGTAAGTATAATTTATACTTACGTAGTCACATTGTGTATCTTTACTATATTATGTACGAGTATTTGCTGCATATTCCGTAACCTGAATGACATGTTATTCATTTTGAAATAATTTGCACTATTATCAGGCAGACTTTGCTCTACCCGAGAGCACCCTATTGCATATAAGCAGTGATGCAATAGTTGTTGATAGTGAGGCGCACTAGTTTATTGTGAGCCTATTCACTCTAGTCTTGAAGACACTCAAATCATAATCAGACGGCAAGACCGCAGCAGACAAATTGTTTATTTAAACTTCATGTACAGTGGTGGTACTTAGGCGGACTTAATGCATCAGGCCATTCAGATATTGCAATTCCAGTACTGTTTGCAGTTTATGAGCTACAGGGAGAGGCATTGGCTTGAGTCATAAAATTAGATCAGTCATTGAAATAGACAAGAGTAGCGGCCTGCAGAGTTGGTCGCGCAGTGTGCACGGAGCTTACTCTATACCAATCCTCATAAATTTAAATAAATACATGTCATGCGGAGTTTCCTTCGTCACCGACTGCCTCATTACTATGGACCTATTAAATATTACCTTTAGTCTTTACATCCGAATTATCTTACAGTTATAAATATGTATCTTAGGTTGTGTAATTAAGGTCGGTATTAGCGTGCGCGATGGGCGCGTGATGGATCTGCGTCCGAGGTGAGGAATGATTGACGCGCTCGATCGCATCTGAATAATGCGCGTCGCCTGCCCAACGTTTCCATGAATCGCATGAATATCTAACGATGTTTGTTCTTCTTATTTTTTGTTTTACTTTTTTAGACATCATTTGCAAGAAACGCTATTATAATTGTCATTAGCTTTGTGTCAATTTTGCTCCGAAATAAATTGCTTTGATTTTATGAAAAAGCTTTCAATGGAATCCCGTTGTATATTGATGGTCAACTCAACAATGTGACATCTTGCTTTATTTATGTTTAGGGACTTTTGTAAAAAATGACTAGGTGTTTTATGTAGGTAACTCATCATCATCTTCCTGCCCTTGTCCCGTTTTATGGGGTCGGCGCAACACGTTTTTTTCTTCCATTCTATCCTCCTGTCACTCGTTGCTACTGTTTCATGTCACTTAAGCCTTCTTATTCCTTCGAGTACCGTAATTAAAAAGACAATAGGTGTGCGGTCGCCGGTTACCGCTCGCGGTACAAGTGTACAACAGATTATTACCTAATTTAATTTAATGTGAGTGCACATTATTCGTGGTCGACTGCTGTTGACATCAGCAGAATGAGGTACAGCTTCAATATTTGTAATTCTTGGCGTTTGCCGGGCGATACAATGACGTGCTAACATTTATAAATATTGGTGATGACTGAGTGGGTAACGTCCACGCTGGCGACCTTCGTGCCCAAGGTCCTGGTGGGCAGCGCGCGCTGGCCGGGCGCGGGCGCTCGGCAGCTGCTTGTGATTCCGGCGCGGCTCCGTTCGACGAGTTATTACCGCGAGCGTCGATTGTGATTCCGCGGGCATGCGCGCGCGCACCGCATACATAGCAGCTGGACGCTTTAGTGCCTCCGTGAGGCTTCACAATGTTAGAAAACTCCGAGTGTACGTGCCTCGCTCCTGTAGCTACGTGCGCGTATGTACCGACGTACCGACACCTACCAGCGCTCAACTCACGGTACCTACTTGACGGCGGACCTGACCAAATAACTGTCCCGGATACCCAACTGGTACCGCTCCTTTCTATTTTTCAGTACCTTTTCATGTATTTGAAAGTATGACATATAAACAAACTGGAAAGCAACTTGGAGTTGTGTCGCTACAAGCTCCTCTGCCTGAGTCAGGACCTCATAACGCACAACTGCACAAGTATGTTAAGGATGATATACAATAAGAATCATATTGTCTCACAAGTTCCCGACTGGACGTCGTGTTCCAACCGCTGTAATGGCGACCATCGTGATAAAGTTTCCGCAGGGTTCTATATTTGGCCCTTTGGTGATCCTTCTGTTTCGGTCAATTATCATTTTATAACATCAGCTTTTCTGTATTTCTTATGATAAGAAGTTATTAGACGTTGTTAGTACGGTGTGCGATTAGTGTAAATACAACGGCATTTTCAGTCTAGTCTAGATTAGTCTAGATCGTAGGTTACAGGTCAGCTCGTTATTTTGTTAGTTCTGTAGGTACTGTGGCCTTGTTAGATATAATCAAACGCACAGCGTTGCTGAACCAAAAACCACTGTTTATATTTAGTGATTAAATAAAGTGGAAAGCATTCAAACTGCCTACTTTGCTGATATACAACAGCCGGGTCATATTTTGATTCCTGTTGTCACTTTAATGACTTCACTAAACGGTTTCTGTATTGTAAGTTGCAGCCAACAGTCAAGCGCGAGCGCATTAACTCACTCCATTTGCTTACTTACGACTTCAGAGAATAATTTAAGTGACAGGAAATGTTGATGACATAATCTGGCAAATCTGTTGGTAGTAGTAAGCAGTCAGCAGAATGTGATACTAGCAGATACTACTACTGTGGGCTGTGAGCACTGCAGTAGGTCGGCTGGGCCCGGCCTGCAGGGACACGGCGCTGGAATTAGAATGGACGCCGAGAGCGTCAAGTGATCGATTCCCATAGTCTACGATGATTGACAGACAGCCTAGTGCGTGCTTCGACGACTCGCCTAGTGCGTGCTTCGACGACTCGCCTAGCTTTATCCTTTGTCTAATTCTTGTGATTTTGGAAGCTATTTTTCTGTGGAACTGTCGTTGTGACGTGTGAAAATATCAGGGTTCATTATAGCGGCGTTCTGGCTGTTTTGGAGAATAGCTTAAACGCCTGTTCGTTCAGAATATATATTACCTTCGTATGCAATTCATGTTATAAACTATTGTAAAGGATTCTTTAAATATGTGAACTTGCTGAATTTGTATACAACATGGGCATCATAAAATCAATTGCTGGTCAATGAGGAGTCGGCGATGATGGTGCCTACTAGTGTAGCTTCTATTGTCATCAGAAGCCTGGTCCTGTCTGCCTGGACGAGCAGGGCTGTTGTGCTCCGCCTCAAGCTCGACACCAGCTGGCGTCAGCTCAGGTGAGAGCAGAGGTGAGTGCTGGTGAGGGCAGTTGCTGTTGTCGCTGCTCGTGACTATTGTAGCGGGTCTAGTGAGTACGCGTGCGGTTAGCGAGCGGGTCACGTCGTGGTTATCGCTGCACATCGCGCCGGCGCCACGCCGCTCCGCCGCCGCGCCGCTCCGCTCCGCACCGCTCCGTCTCATGCAAATCGTGTATTTTTATAGCGCTTCACGTAATTGAACCGTACGTGATCGTATATTCGCGTCCTCTGCTCTTTGAGGAGGCCGCGGCGCTTATTTAGACTTTTTTCCACGAGTTGTTTACCTCAGCTAACAGCGGCGGACACGTCACCGCCGTGCGCCGCTCATTTGTTGTTGAGCTCTGTTCGCATGCGTCGCGCTATCGTAGCCACATATCCGACATGTCAGCAATTAATCATTGTAGTTTATTCACCGTTGGCGAATGTTATAAGCTGTGCTAAACTCAGACACAATGACATGACTTTAAATTAAGTAGAATTATCTATAGTTCTTACTGTAGGCACTTTTAAACCGCAAGAAACGTCATAGTTTGTTACATATCTACCAACGTACCTGATTATTTCGTTTGTCTGTTCTGTCCGTGCTGATTTACAAATCTGTTCGCATCTTCTACGGTCTTCTGCTTGCGCCACATATCTGAAGTAGTTAACCCTAGAAAGATAATCATATTGAATTAAACGTTAAAGATAATCATACGTAAAATTGACTCCTCCTTTTTGAGTAGCTGTTATTAAAAAAGTTTGTACTGATGTAAGTAATACGATAAATAATTTTTATCTACAACATAATATTATGAAATAAAAATACTTATGTTTATTAATTTATGTTTATTTATTATTAAAAAAAAATAAGAAGTTAAAACTTCTCAAAAAATTAATAAAACATAAGAACTTCTCTTTTCTTCTAAAGTTTTATCATAATCATCTTAAATCAGTACTTTTTCTTATATTCGGCCCCGCCTTGAAGACATAGAGGTTGACCAGCAATGTCTATTCTTTGATCTGATGGTTCTTTGAGACAACATTATTAGATGACGAGAAGCCGTTGAAAGAGTTGCTTGTCCAGAGTCTTCTTCTTCAATACAGTCCATTTCACAGGGAGTTGCTGACACTTCTTCCCTCACTCCATCCGCAAAACCTTCTTACACATCGCTCCGGACGTCATCCTCGCTCTCATGATCTTCGATTTCACTGTCGGTATCAGGACAGGGTGGTTCCTCATCACTCTCTAAAAAGCAGACAGAATATGGTCTTTATCCAATTCTCTAGTGCCCATTATGTTGTGGCAGTATCTGAATACCTATAAATATCAAAAATTCAAATAAAAAGACAATCAGACAATAAAAATAATTCAAATAAAAATTTTACCAAATATCGTAAAAGTCACGTAAAAGATAATCATACGTAATTTTGACTCCTGTGATGTTTATATTTCAAAATGGCGGGCACTTACCTCAGTGATGTGTTCGCCTCTCGCTAGCTCCCAACGGCCAGTGAAATGTCTGAAACGCACGACTCCGGATTCACGCTAATTAAAAAGAGGCAGCAATATTTCATTTGCGCGGGAGTCATTTTGACGTAGATTATCTTTCTAGGGTTAAAAATGTGTGTGACGTACGTTTGCCGCACAATGTTACATTAAACTGTGCTAATCTAGAACATGCAAAAACAATTTCATAAACAATAAATTCGTGTGCGGCGAGCGCCGGCGCATTTCTCCGTGATCCGCCAGATTAACGGGCTGTGCAAGAATTAAATTATTGTGGTGTGTCGGCGGCAGAAGGTCGTAAGCGGGCAGCAGGCGGGCGGGCGCGGCGACGTTGTGTGCGCCGGCGTCGCCGCGCGGTAGCGGCCGCTCGATATGTATCGCGCATAATGCTGCGCGGCGGCTGCGCCCGCGAGCCGCGCCGCCGCGTAATGCCAGTTAATGCGCCACAACTGCTGCCCCAATTGCATCTGATGAGATTACAAGCTCGCTAATTTGATTGTTCTTAGTAATCTCTGCGCTTGGAACATTCAGGTCGATGTTGTTCAAAGTGATTTCATATTATTGTAATGTTTAGTTTAAGCTTTTCAATAACGCGGATTGTACCGAGAGTTTCACCGACGCTGAGGCTCAGTAGTCGGTCACGTTTGATGAGAAGGTACTTGCGAACTTATAAATTAAGTTCCACGTTGTGTTGATAGTCGGTACGGTAAAGTAATAATTAAGTTCATACATAATAAATAAAAAATGTATTGGCATGGCAGACCCGCCGCAGCAAAACAAAGAGAAGGAAAAAATGTTTTTTTTAATAACGTAATGCGATCGCAGGAGCCGCCGCGGGGCGAGGCGATAGCGCCGCGGGCACACTGACCAGCTGACTCACTCCACACACTCACTCATATTTCGACCAGTTCAGGTTGTACTATGTAGTAGTACTAATAAATTTACAAGAAATTAACTTTGCAGATTTTCTATGCAGTTATTCCTATTAACGTTGTATCTTCTAATATCTTTACCTGCGTTTTCCTTACTACATAAATGTTTTAACTTGCAGGGACTGCCTGTTCAGAAGCCTGCTCAGGCTCCACAACCAGCACCTTGGTGACACGATGCCGCTTAATGGATCATCACCGCTGCTTAACGTCACATATCGAACTATGCACTTGTTATTAGCGAGCTACGAGCTCTTTTCATTACTAGTCCAGTCATTATAGTAAGTTCACCTCGGAATTCGAGATAACCAGCTGTAAGTCTGCAAATACTTGTATATTGACACCCTAAAAATTGTCTCAAAACCTACATATGGTAGGATGTACGCAACTATTAAATTTCAAGGTCAAAGGTCACAAAAATCGTCTTTTTGCGCTTTTTTTGTAAATATCCCATTTCCTATAGGTTTTTTGCTATTTGTATATTTAACAATATTGTAGAATATAAAATTCTCTGCAAATTTTGTGTAGAGAACTTTTTCCTACGGTGAACCGTTTTCGAGATAGAAGGCGGAGAGCGCGCGGTCACAGAATCACTTCAGGTCAACTGGTTCCTCCGGTCGAAAACGCGCCTAAAAGACTTTCTTCCTCTGATCAGGATATCTGAAAGTATAATCTGGCTCTTTCTCTTTCTAATATTTAAGAGCCAGATTATACTTCCAGATGTCCTTCTGGTGAAGTAGGAGTCTACCTGGATTGTTGAACCTTCTTCGCTATCCTCTGATTGTCTTTACTTTCCAATCTGCCACCACTACAGCTGTACGCGTGATGATATTACGAGTAGTTCCTTCTTCGTATTTGATTGCTGTCTGTCCGTTTTCTTACAATAATGCCGTATCTACCCTCTTCTTCGTCTTGGTCGTTATACTCTTGGCAGAGTGGTCCTAGTTGTCACAAGGGTGGGACTCTCTATTACTGATGTCCTCAATGTTGTGGCTATACTTTTAGCCGTCTATCTACATAATATATATTAATATATACATATATAGTTATGTGCCCGGCCACAACGTTTGGCGGAATCTGGAGCTTGACACGAGTGATGGATGTGATGCGTGGCGCCTGCCTGTTGTCACTGCAGCTCTCTCTGGTCTTCTGTAGGAACCTAATGAATATCTAGCTAGCTACATAGCTAGCTATGTATAAAACTGGTGCATCGCAATAATTGTCTTTACATTTATTATTTTGCCTAATTGCTAAGTTATTCAGAATTATTGTTTTCCTACCTGAAAGTTTTTTGTACGGTAAACATGAATTGCTTTGACTATTGCGCGCCTCAAGATTAGCAAATCGTAGAGGTCCAGCAGGGTAGAAGCCTGGGGCCTGGGGCCATGGGTCATGTGAAAGTGAACCCCGGGGCTCTAAAACGAAGGCATAGAAGAAATAGACTTTTACTGACAAATACCCGCTGTGTTCGTCAGTATAAGTCTGGCACGCTCTCCCGCTACGCCCAAGAGCAAGACAAGTCATTGGATGATTTCCCAGCTAAAAAAAAACTTGTCAATTAACAGGATATCGTCGTTGTCAAACCAAAATCTACTATGTACCGTATTTTGAGATTTCCTGATTTTGACCACAGCTTATCACTGTCTCATTTCTCATATAAAAGAACTGCTATGTGCTTATGACCACGAGTTGTGGAACGATGGCCTCAGAATAAAATGTGCAGCAGCTAACACTTATGGAAAACTTCTTTTGACAATATCTCAAAGTATGCTTTTTGCACATAGCAGGTTTTGGTTTGACAACGACGATATTATGACAGCTTAATCTTACCATAACATTTACAAAAAATCTTTTCTGCCATACGACGGTATGTAGTTAAATTTGTACTTAACCACATATCGTCGTATGGTCGTATGTAGTTATGTACAAACTTAACTACATAAACGAAAGTGTTATTATAATATAGGCCTACGTAGTATAGTAAACTACTTGTTACACTTTGACTAAGCTCGATTAGAATAGCTTTTTCGCCGAGCTCTTACCGCACAAAAAGCAACCGATTAGCATGAGCAATGAGTTGTTGTGTTGAGCGTGTATCATAATATTTATAATGCGCGTCTAACTGCTCAACAAGCGATTACTGCGCGTTATGTGGTGGCGATGTACTGCCGACAGGAGCTTGTAGGAGAGTGCAGGTGAGGCAGCAGGACTGTTGGTACCGCGTGGCACTCGGAGTTGTAAGTTGTACCTACGTCTGTGATAAAATACTTATCTACCGGTAATTTATAACTTTTCTAGAATTTACAATACTCAAATAAATGTAATGTTAATTTTCTTTTATGAAACAAATAATTGGATTACATAGAATATTGTCATAAAAGCTCGTGCTTAAACCTGGTTCACTGAATAAATCAGCTAATAAGCAGTTAAGTTTCCAAATAAATAAATAAAACATTTCATTCCAGACAGCGGGCCGCCTAGTCCCTAACATGAAATAGCTTGTTAAGAAACTTATAGAGAGTAAGTCAATCAAGTTAAAGCAGGAGGACGTTTTTTAAAATAAGCTCTGTTTAGCTGTTACTGTTAGAACCTGTTAGTACCTAGGTAGGTATCTACATACGAGCACATTACTTGAGGCTCTGTAAGAAGACTGTAAGTAGATAATAACTTAATGAGGTAATGTTAAGAATCGTCGAGCGAGTGGGCACATGTCAGCAGGCGGGTTGGCCCAATTCACCAGGCTGCGCTAATCGTGGCCGCATTCCGCTCCGCCATCTTATAATTCCTATCAATTTCCGAAGCGAGCGTAATAGGAGCGACGGGAGCGAGCGGAGCGGACAGGCTGCACTAAACTGTGCCACGTAATCATGTCATTATGTCGTAATTCTGCGCTCCCGTAGGAACACAGTGGTTAGTTTCACGGAAATTAGGGATTTGCGAACAAAAAGAGTCAAACCGATCCTTGACCGACGTCGTCCATTACACGCAAATTATAAAAATATGTCGTTGTTTTTCCCGCTGCGTGAGTCAGGTTTAGTTAGAGCAGAGTGACACAACTGTGGTAGGTGCACAACATCACCATTCAATTTGAAGGGAAATTGTCGTTTGATGTCAAAAACACTGGATTTTTATATCAAACAACAGTTTCCCTGACAATGCGTTAATTGTCTTCGTGACATACAGAAAATATGTACAATATTCACGAATTCAATAAATGCCTGAAATTATGACAAATATGGACATATCTATCAATAAACGAACAGTAGGTAGAATGCATTTTGACCTGCTTAATATAAGTATAGCGATCAAATATGGGCCTTTAACTAAGTTGAACGTCTGTCAGAATAGCATCGAGAGAAGCTTAATCGGGGTAAAAAGGAGAGACAGATATTTTTAATAATAAAGATAATGATAAAAAACTTACTTTATTTAGAAATGTATAATAAAAATGTTTAAATCTCTGAAAAGGAAATGAACACTGTACAGGCCTACGAGTATGTTAAGAGATGAAAAGGAAAATTATATCGATCTTGTATTCTAAAAAGGAAAAACACGGAACCCTTATAGGATCATTGTCCGTCTGTCTGTCAAGACACTTTATCTTGGAAACGTGTGGAGGTATCGTTGATAAACCATATACTCAGCTTAGCGGTCCATTGAAGCTGTGAAAAAAAATCAAACATCTAAGTTAATAAAAAAATACGGCCGTTTATGTCGTAAAAAACGTATATTTTGACAATCTCAAGGGAATCAAATTCATAGGGTACTTCTTCCCGTTGACCCAGAATCCTGAAATTTAGCATAAAGCAAGGTCTGGTTTACGAATAAATTTGAAAACTGAAAATATGTTGATATTTCACAAAAAAAACTTTGCGATTCGAAAAAACCTTCGAGACCCGAGAAGAGAATTCGGGAATCGAACTATTTACATAGATAAGTTTGTACAGAACTTTCAGCGTACGAGTCCGACTCGTACTTTCCCAGTTTTTTTTAATTTAAAAATGTGATTCTGATCAATCTGTAGTTCCACTCTACGTACAGGCGTCTACGGGTTCATCTGGTTATTATTATGTGCAGAGGCTAGGAGGACCACAGGAACCACCCCCAACTCCTGTTTAGGATAACCGCACAGTAAACATGGATAAAGCAATCCATCATGTGGTCGGTGAGGGCGAGTGATGACGTTGTGCAAGACGATGGCCCGCGGCGCAGGCGCGCCGGCTCGCCGGTCTGCTCGAGCATTCGGATAGCCACGGGTATACAAAACTCTCATATCGATATATCTACGTATTACAATTTTGTTAAAATAACTAGAATTTCAGGAAACTATGTTCCCTGAATCCCATGCCATGGATGGTGGTGGCAGATTGTAAGGAGTTGCGCTAGCTGCTCCTGGCTACTATACTCTTCTAGCAATATAACACTGCTCCTATCCCGTAGCTTTCGCCCTGTATCTTCATGGCTGTCAAAAAGAGCAGCCTTCGTTTAATGTTAAATCACCATACTCGTATATCAGCCAGTCTGTTCCGATAAATTGCCACCGAGACAACTTAGGTGAAGTGTGAAGTGGCATGCTACGTGACGCTATAGATACATTGTCAGTAACCACTGACTTCAAGCTCAGTTACCCAAGTGAGATGTTTCTTCAGATTAGATTACTTCTTCAGCTGTACCCGATATTTTTATAAAAATCGGTTATCAGTTTTTAGCATGTTGCTTTTGTTTTTTTTGTGAGCAGAATAATTGTTTTAGGTTTACTAGCTGACCCGGCAAACGTTATTCTTCCATATATACTACCATAGCAAAAACACGATTAGGGGCGTAAAAAAATAATCCCAAATATAGATACCTAAATATCTAGTGTATATAGATACCTAAATATCTAGTGTACTGTTCGCCCCGCAGGTTTAATTTTTGGACCGACGCCGTATTTCTAATTGCACTTGACCAATTGCTGGATGTCCGTGAGGTGATCACATCTTTTGAGGGCGTATTCCATACTTTCCTTTATTCCATATGTAACATAACCACTAACCACACATTTAAATTTTTGCTCGTATTTAACGAGTGAAGTTCAGTGGTTGGTTTAATTATTAACGATGGTTTTTTTTTTGTGGGTATTGTCATGTAAAATTAGTGCAGTTTTGTATTTCAATAGTCTACACAAAATATATTATGTGGAATCACTGAAACAGGAGCGATCTCGGTAAAGTAGAGCTGAAAGTTTTTGACTGTATAATTGACTACACCTGCAAAGCTTTCTGAAAAGGCTGACTCGGTACATTTGCTGAAAAAACATTATACTGTATCACATTCGAATTCTAATGGAAAGCAACGTGATTGTCTTCTAAATTGGAAACAGGTTGTACGTAGCTATTTTGCAAGTTAGTTTACTTTTATTTAGTTAATTTATTATTAACTAAATGTTTTTGCGAAGCCTTTAAAAAGAAATAACAATCAGACTAATATTACAAGCGATTGTTTTAATTAACTCTAACGTAACTCTAAGAAATTAACTCTGTCTGTTATCTCTTCTCGTTCACCTGTTTTCTGAATGGATAAATCTTAGTGTACGGCCAAAGCTTCTATTAAGTACAAGATACTCGTATATTTTAATAGAACATGGAATAACTTTTACCCCGGCTTTTTTATTCTCTAGGTTAATTATTAACTTACACGTGGTTGAAGCCACTAGCAGAATACTCTACTACTACTTTAAGATTAGAAAGTAAAAAAAGATATCGGAGTGACATGATGCTACTGACCAATCTTTATTTTAATTTTTAGTTTTCCGACATCCTTGTCGATAGAATGTACCTATATGCCACTATATTTGGCGCTTCAATTTAAACAAATCAAAAGAAACCTAGACTAACAGATTTTCCTAGGCTATCGATAGCTGTCAGTAGGACATCCCTACGGCGGCTGCATGCGGTGCATGTGGTAACTCGCGGTATGCGCCGAATGCCAGCGGCCGTGTAATGCGGGACACTGCTCATACAGCTAGGTTTTTACAGCCGTAGATAACCTGGCCGAGTGGGCCGGGAGCTGATCTATTGCACGCAACTATGTGGCGCAGGTTTTGGGCGGCTGCGGGTACATATGGGCTTACAAATTGAACACATTTTTCAAATATCTGCCGTGTTCCTGATACCCACTACAGGTATAGCGATGTGTGTATTTGTTTCATTTTTTATTAGCAGTGAAGCTGATAACTGCAAGCCTGTATGGTGGCAAAATGAATTCGCACAACAATATTAATTTCAATGTTATCGCGACCTTCCGACATATAGCGGTGTATACGAGTGTCGGATGTTATATTGCTGGTCCGCCATTAACAAAAACCTCAGCCGGATACCGCGCAGTAATGAGCTATTCATTCCATTGTTCATACAGTTCCATTACAAATGATAGATAATGACGGCCTACAAAAACGCGTAACGTCTAAACGCAGCGACGACGACGACGTAGATAAGTAATTGTCGGAGTCGTGTCGGTGTCGTGTCGGCGTCGTGTCGCGTCGCAATTACGCTGCGCGTGGGATGAGCCTTAATATTCCTAAATCATAGTGCGGGTAAGACGGGTAGCGGCCAATTTAGCGCGACATGCTCGCGACCAGCGCCCATAATGAACCGCCGATTACCTCCTGTCGCGCCCTCCTCCCCTCTCGTCCTCTCGCCCTCTGCCTGCCTGCTGCTCTAAGAGGATAAATGGAGCGATTTTAATTTATCGTCGATATACCATTAACTTACTACTCGCAGATTTCCAGTGGCATTTTTTTGTAGCTTCAATATACTGGCACGCCAGTTGCGTAGGACTACTCTAGATACTGTAGTCTGGCAACACCGCGAGTTCCTGTGTCTGCTAGTTAGGGTTACCAGATCGATTCTTCCTGTTATCGGGATCAATAACCGATTTTTCGGGATTTTAGGGCTTTGGTCGGGAGAAATAAAAAAATAAATTAATAATATTAATTATACATAATATATTAAGTAAACAAACATATTTTATCGACTCGACTCAGACAGAGTGCATTGCAATGTTTTTTCGCTCTGCGCCAAGCGCCCAATAGTCCAGTGCCTGGGGGTTTTTACCCAGGCGCGCGCACGCCGTTCAATTTTAATAATGCTGTTCGTTCGTACGCGTATTACGATGCCGTGTGGTGCCTTATGTGCTGTAGATGGGTGCAAATCAAGTAAAAGAAGGGATAAACACCTAACATTTTTCCATTTACCTGTCAATGACGAAAGAACGACGAAATTTGTAATAGAAATATTTTATAAACGATACAATTTTAAACTGTAACTATAAGTCAGAACATTCACAGTTCTCAATAACATAAACACAAAAAGTCATGGTAATTTAATTATATCGAAGAGGCAGCCCTGCGATTGCTGCGGGATCGCGCGGTGCGAAGCAATCACGACTGTACGCTTGAGCGTTTAGGCACATTTTAGCATGCAGTGGTTGCTGGCGCGACGATGTAGGCTATTATAGCAGTAGGTATTGTAATTTTTCTACTGAGTGAAGTATCTGTTACGTAGTAACTATTTAATAATCTGTGCCCAGGACTTCGTTGACTGAGGATGGTTTTTAAGAAGAAAAATTGTATTGTGTAGCTAATAACAAGTATAAAAAAGTTTACCTATTTAAAAATAGTGGTCTTGATTTTGAAAAAAAAAAATAAGGATTAATTTTGTTCAATTTATATCTCAGGACCTTCTAGTTCGAATTGAAAAATTCTTCGAGTCGTCACACTCCTATTAGTCGTAGCGTAATAATGTTATATAGCTCCTGTAGCCTTCCCTGATAAACGGATTATCCAACATTGAAAAAAATTTTTTATTCGAACTAGTAGGTCCTGACTGTCCTGAGTTACTAATTAGGCATTAATTCTCACTTTTTTTTTTCATAGTCAAGATCACAATTTTTTAATAGGTAAACTTTTTTATGCTTGTTATTAGCTTCACATATCAGTTTTTCTTTTTAAAATCAACCCACAGTCAACGAAGTTCTAGGTTTTGATGATTTTAACGCCCCAGGCACCGGACTACTAGTGGTTTGCAAGTTTCGTTTGACGAAAATGCGAACTTAAAATTATCGAATTTGTTTTTCGGGAAATTATTTGCTTTGTCGGGAGTCGGGAAGACATACAAAAAATCGGGAGAATCCCGCCAATTCCCGACCGTCTGGCAACCCTACTGCTAGTTGTATTAACCGTAGAAACTCAGTTAATGGTTCTGTTCGCTGCATATCGCGATAATTGATGGCTGCGTGATTTATTGCTGCCGTAGTTAATTGAGCAAAGGACACGTGACACTCGCAGGAGAACTACCATTACTAGATTACTAGAATTTACCTACTAGATCATTGCAGAGTACGCACTTACAGTAGAAAACATTACAATAAGTGAAGAAAAACTAAAAACGTATCTATTGGTTCTTCTTGATTATAAAAAGTCATATTTGAATATATGATATGAATACGAAATGTTTTATTAATTACGTAATTAACTTTGTGACTAATAACAAAAACATAATAAAGCTTAGTAGCTTGTGGTGCGCGTGTGTGCGTGCGCGCATCCCGACGGCGCGGCGCGCGGCGGCGGGCCCGGGCTCGATTTATTTCGCGGTCGGCAGCCGGACAACAACTATTTGATTGAACTCCACCCACTAATTATATTCTTATGAAATAAACTCTGCATTTAACTCAACCACGCTCCGGATCGAAACGTCACAACGCGGCACAGCGGACAACCGAAAATAGACGTTGAGTTTCAGAAGCAAAGCTTATTTTAAGTTAGAGTTTTATGAGAAGATTGTAGCGTCGCCGGGTCGAGATGATACAGTAGCTGTATAGGTTGTTGCAGACGGATTCCAGAGAGTGTTCCATTAGAACATGATCGTCCGTAATACAGCAGTCGCGAGCTGCGCGTAATCAATGTAATCACCGCGCTGTTGCAATAGATGCGAGCGACGAACACGGCAAGCTTATAGACGAGCACATAACTACACATATAAAACTTTAAATACGTTAAATGAGATGTTAAGCTTACTGTGGTAGACCAAAATAATACTTTTGTTTTCTAAGTTTATTGAGGGATCGACGTGAACTGGACTGTGGTAAAGGTCATGCAGTCCTCAACTGAATGGCATACATCAAGAGTTGCCGGCTACCGTGCAGCGTGCAGCCACATGCGTCGAAACTGCGAAATGACGGCCATTAATCGTGACGCATCGATGCGCGATATTAATGCCCAATATGTATTGCATTAGCCGCTCCATCTGATACCAGATCTCGTAACCATCTCCTTATACACCGCAACACGGTGTCGCATTGTGTTGGGTGTTGGAACCGTGATGTTTTGGAATGGCAGCAGTGTGTTAGTAGCTGGAAGGCACGGAGGAGCCGCTCAGTCATGTGGCGAGCACCGCCTACCTCGGCACGACAGTCATCCGGAGGGACGCGTGAGGTAATAGTGTTGGAGCACGATTTATTGATCACTGCTCAAGGCGATACTTTTATATGAGAACCTTTTTTTCTTAACAAGCTGGACATGTCTTGAAAGCTCTTAAAGGCTTTCCAGACATGACCAGTTTAGAGGCAATCTTTGTACTCCACCCATGACGATGAACGATGGATCTGCCTTATTCAATAGGTCTGTAACAGCATCTAATTGTAATATCAATGATTTTATCTTAAGTCATTTTAGGATTATCGCATGTAAGATGATGGGAAAAAAAGATACGCCCGTTTATGTGGCAAAAAACGTACATTTCGACACTGTCAAAGGAATCATAATTCATAGGGTACTTCCCGTTGACCTAGAATCTTGAAATTTGGAACGAAGCAAGGTGTTATAGCACTGATATCGAGAAAAGTCTGAAAACTAGTAGTTACGCTACAAGAAAAAAACGTTGGTACGGAACCCTCAGAGCGCAAGTCAGACTCGCACTTGCCCGGTTTTTATTACTACGTTACCGTTCGTTTGTGGTGAATGATTGTTTAATTAATAAATAAAAGCTGAATCACAGGTCAAACATCGCTTTTACATTTCAATAACAATATTGTTTAGGTGGCCGCAGCGCCTGCGACCGACATTGGGATCATTTAAATCAGTAATTTTTGATGAAGATAGAGTGATACAAGTAAACATTTGCATGGCAATGGACTGAGGTGCACACTATTTGGAATAGAAAAGATAAAAAAATGCCTACGTAGGCATCCTAAAATAGGAGTTATTCCTCCGTAATTGTTCTTCCCAGCCTTCCTAAAATCATCAGATTTTATAATCTTTTTCATTTTCTTTAAAGAATTGTCGATTATCAATGCTTTACAGGTATTGTAGAGGTCACAGTATAAGTCCACTTTGTCCGCTCAGTGACACTCGCTACTACAGTACTCGCTACCAGTTATCTGGTGAGCAATGGACACGCGGCTTGTAACACCTCCAGCACGCGATGGAAATAATAACCGCACTGTTCCTGATGAAACAATAAGCTATGCTGTGATTCTATTGTTTTTTTAATGTAAATTGCTTTCTGCGATCCACGAGGATCTCCTAGGAAATTACTATTAGAACAAGCGTCATTATAACCAGTTGAAACCATTTCCAGTTGGAAGCCAGAAGCTCACGCGACAGCTGTCCCGACGTCACTGCACTCGCACTTTACATGAACACTGTGCATGTCGACAGTTGGGAAAAACTAGCCTCCCCAACCACCATACACACATGCGATGCAAAAACTGGACATTAGCATCATCAGTAGGCACAGTAATGTGTGTCGCTGAGCAGGCTTCGATGCAATGTCATGCTCCATCAGTCATCACTCGTGGCGCTTACGCAACGGACACCGAAACATATCATTATGTTTATGCTTTCGACAGGCATCCTTCGACAATCCACATGCACTCGCAAACACATTAGGATTCGTCACAGTTTCCTGTAAAGCTGTCCAACTTGAAAATGAAACATTAAACCGCAGCAGTTGGCAGGCAGCCGTCATGGCGCGGTGACAAAACTGCGTCAAATTAGTGAGTCTCCCTCACCGCGCGCGTTAGTATTCTATTAGCGCGCTCGGGTTGGGAACTATTGCTCAAAATTGAGTAAGTGATAAGTTGAGCTATAATACATCTCCATAAGTATGAGTCGTCGCTCGCATGTACGATTATTTCACGTTCACTTGTGATTCCAGCGCTGCACGTGGCTACTGCTGCGGGTACAAATTGTTGGAAATGTGTCCGCGGAAAGCGATTGCATCACGACGACGCTGTCAATCGATTTTTTCTTAAAATAAACTTGTCGGATGCAAGGAACATGTTTTGCATTCCCGCTTTACCGTTCGCAGACGCGCTCGACGATTTACTCTCGTTAGGTATGTCATGTGCTATTTTTGGCTTCATTTTATGCGAAAGATTTTATTTCTTATGCAAAGTATAGATGTGATCAGCTACAACGTTGCAAGTAAATCTTTAAGAAACAAAGTGAATAGAACTAAAAATCCTATTTCAAATAATTCAAAATTAAACTTAATCAGTAATATTAATTGATTATTTTTCAAGAACCCCCTCTTCAGGTGTAGGTCAGGTGGGAGAGCCCAAGGACCCAATCTTTCTCTATTTTGGTCTGATTGCAAACTGTTAGAACCAACGGATTTTAAAATGTTGTCCACCCATCTTCAATGCGGTTTTCCTCTAATCCCTAATGATATAGACAAGTAGTATAAAGCTGTCTTTTGATATTGTGACCGGCGTCGTCTAACGAACTGGCTGTCGAACATAAATCATGGTGGTTGTATGAGCTGAGGGCACAACCGTCACGATTACTGCGCGGCTGTTACAGCTAGCGGATGGCGCGGTACTGCAGCAGCACTCCGCTAATTACGAGCAGGCAGCCGCATGCGACCGCATGCCTCCGCGCAATTACGATGAAGAAAATCTTCCTACGATAAGATCAGTGCGGCCGCCTCTCGTTATGATACACATATAATCTGCGCGGTGACGACATTCCCCGCCACAACTATGCTTTTTCAAATGTCGATACAAACACTAGTTTATGGTTCGAGAGACATAAATGCTAAGCGACGTGGATTTGAACTGCAACTATGCGGTACCTACTCGTACTGCGTTTTTATAACATCGTATAACTATGTACCTACACCTGCACGAGTTGTGACTAGTTTTTTGCTCAAAAATATAATGTAGCAATATATCTTGTGTTGTGACGCAACAGATCTTCAATCAGCACGACTACGATAGTACCGACTGCAGCCACTCTCTTGCCATCGCGGAGAGTACTCAACTTACAATTATAAAGACATCACTATGCCTCCAAAATCACATTATCGATGGTGTTCAATTCAGGAGTTCATATTGAGTGTTGGAACAGTACCCCGGGGTAACTCTTCAACGCCTTAAGCGTATCACTTTCAATCTTAACCATGACAACGAACGTGTTGACAGCTCGTATATCTTCGAGTGAAGCTTAAAGGAAATGCCAGGCAGTTGGACGGCGGTGATGGGCGTGTGTTTTTATAGTGATGTGTCGCGAGCGGAGCCGGGTGCGGGCGTAGAGAAGTGCATTATAATTCTAGTTGGCGGTCAGTGTGCTGTGCGCCTGCGCTGGGGGACCGGCGCCGGCGCAGCTAAGTATAGCGCGGTACTTGCGCCGGCTACACTCGGCCGCACGACTTCGCTGATATGTGCTACATTAATATGTGATATAGTTACCGCACTTGACAGTAGTTCCCGCAGGTTTTAGTTTCTGCATTGTACTAGATGGTCCTCTATTCTAAAGTACCTAAGCTTTAGCGCCTAGTTGATATGAAGCATAATCTCCGACGATTTTTAAAAACTTCTCACTTCTATTTGTCGTGATATCTATTAACTCCCGGAATTTACTACCGGAGTTTGACTAGGTACTCTACATGAGGCTATGTTTCTAATAATAAACTAAAAGACGGTACTTTTGACAGCCAAGGCCACAGCAGAGCTTTACTGCTCACAAGAGCGAGATATAGGTAACAAAAAGTAAATTAATCATCGAACGTAATTTGAAAAATTGTTGAGATTTAGGAAAGATAGGAATGGAAAAGATCTCCATAAATGTAACACTTGACTTCTGTGCCATAATAATATTAAAGACGGTTAAAAAACTCAAAAACCATTGTCTAAATCTAAAACTTTAATTAAGTTAGACAGAAAGAGAGTCAGATAGATAGACATTCAGCAATTCTTGAGCGTTAAAGTTGTACTTAAGGCCAATCCTTGATGACGATCGCCCGTCTCCAATTCCTAATGTTTAACTTGACAGCGGCTATCAAGATGAAATATAGAGCTAATAGTTATCTAGGTGCATATTGGCAGAGTGCAGATGCAGCCGCGGGTGCGAGGCGACGCGACACATCGCAAGATGGATGTCGCGTGGGCGGCGCCGCCCCGCCCCTGCGCGCGCGCCGCCGCGCTGTCGCCGGCCGCGCATCATGTCCGCGCACTCGACGACCCACTACATACTCAGCTCTACTGTCATTATCACACTGTACACCGGTATAACACCTAGTTTATAGTACTATGTAGCTAGTAGATTGGAGATATTAAATTTAAGGTCACAAAACTGAAGATAAGACCAAAGACCATCTGAAATCGGTTAATTATACAAAAGCTCACAAACATATTTTACTTATAAAATAGAATTTAGAATCTAAATTTGGTAGTCTAAACTGCACACCGATCTCTAATTGTGTGTTTTTAGAAGTTAAAATTATGTTGGACCTAAGACTACATATTACAAAGTACTTACCTACACATAACACTTATGTAGGACTCTCGCTACTATACAAGAAAATAACAAAAGATACCTTTTACAACAACTAAATTTCACTAAGGATCTACTTTTAAAAATGAAAATATCTCACATGTAACAAGGTATCTTGTTTGAATTTGAATAGGTAGTTTCCGCAGGTCCTTATTAAAATGTATTTCAGACCGCCAGAGGTTTCTGGGAGGTGTTAATAGTGCCTCCACGGGCTAAGATATACAGACCGAGGTGACGTCTGGCACAGCAACCCGCTGACATCCAGACCCACTAACAACCTCCCTAATTGCTATATATTTAAACACGGTTTGAGCTTTTCTCATGTTGCTCGTGACAAATCTACACTAATTTAATAAAGAGGTAAAGTTTGTTTTTTTGTTTGTATGAGGTAATCTGTGGAAGTTCTGGTCCGATTGCTAAAATTTTTTCACCAATAGAAAGCTGCTGTATTCCTGAGTGACATAGGCTATAATATGTTATGTACGCGGGCGAAGCTGCGGGCTAAAGCTAGTATTATATATTCGAGACAAGAAAAAAGAGGAGCAATATCTCTTGACATTTGTTTTCGTAAGCTCTTTTTCAAGTTAATCTAACTTAAATGCCTTACCTTCAAACAAGCCACACTAAGCTGTAACTGACGTAATCCTACATTGAGCAACACACAACGCTAATAGGTGCTAATAACAAGTGAGGGCTTCGTGTGAGGTCATGCCGCCGCAGGGCTGCAGCGTGCACTCCTCGCGAATTGATTCGCGACCCCCGACCCCGGGAGACCGCGGTGACCGCATGAACTGAAGTGCTGAGAGAGACTTGAAGCCATAGAGATGACGTACTGAGGAACATGTAGTAAGAGTTAGAGACGCATCTTCACTCGACGTCGTGTGGGGCCGCTGCGCCGCGAGCGATGTGTGATGACCAGGCAGGTCATCGGTCATAATCTCACCGATGTGTCGACCAACCTCAATAATTCTTAGACAGAAACTGACGAATTCCGATAACAATTTAACCTTGCTTTACATCCTTGCGTAGCATCTTTACTCCTTTTCTGCCAAATTCATTCAAATTTTCTCGATCACTTTTAGTGATAAGACCACCCATTGTGACAACTGATTTATTTTAAACTCCTACTGTAAAATTGTATTTACGGTGTACAATTAAAACTATATCAATCGATGTATCCTTCAAAGTATTTACTAATTAAGCAGTTGGTAGAGTATTATGTTGAACTCCTGTTTGTAGAGTAACTCACTGTACCTTGCTAGAAGGGGGTTTTTTATCGAAAATATGTACCTGCACATTTTCGATAACCGTTATTTTTGACAGAACCTAAAAGGCGCGACGGCGTCATCCATACAACCACAACGCGTCATACAAGAGGCCATACTCACAAAGTTAGCGCCAAAATATCGGCGGATTGTATTCCGCGTATGTCCCTATTAGTCGCGGGTTGAGTTCACATGAAATTGATTCGCGGTGCGCTTGCGGCGACGGCGGGCCTCGCGAGTGCCGGCCGCACCGCGCCGTTACCTAATAACACAATAATAACGCGATGACATCATGACGCGATAATCTTGCACATAATACATACCTACCTGGTGATAAATGTCAAATACACAAGATTAGGTTTAGCAGACACAGTTAGTCCCAACATAATTTAAATTATTTATTGGAGACAAAAAGTTTTTACATGCTAGAAATAGTAAAAGAAATCCTGAAAACTAGAAGCACAAACATGTAATCTTCTTCAATGTCCACGTGTTAACATAAGGATTTAAACAGAAGTGAAGGACTGTGGTAAGAGTACAGAATATAGAGACTTCTGTCATAGCTTTATGTAGAACAAAATATTATTTATTTCCAAAAGCTTATGCACAATTAGAATAATTTATCTTATTTCCATTTAATTCTAATCAATATTCGCACATCGTTTTTTGAAATAATTTAATTTATGATAATTTAAATACTCAATTAAATTTACTTATTAATTCATTTGATTAATTTATATTTAATTTGTAGATTTACTTTTTAATCTCAAATGTCTATATTTTAAGCTCAAAGATGTTATGGACACACATATTTTTGGCATTTACTACCAGTGATTCAAGGGTGGTAATCAGATAAAATGGCACGTGTATTTTTTCTGATTTGAGACAAAGTTTTGCTACGCCGTAGCAGCTTCTGTGATTTAAGTTCGTACTCCGACCATACAAACAGCGAGCCGTCGGAGAAGTTGCAGAGCTAAACACCATCACTATTTTACTTAAGTATTATTTTATTAATTGAAGAGGTAGAGTCGACTTCGAAACAAAATGTAAGTACCTGCCTATCAGAAAAAATCGTTTTAGGTACTACCGCAAAGAAATCAACGAAGTTTTGCGGCAAGAAATGAATTTGTCGAGATTAGCGTATGCATTATCATGACAACACACTGCTCTTGTTAGACCGCGTTCGTATACTATGTCGTAATGATTAATTTATCGTCGGACGTCCATCGTCTCTAGCTATTCCCATTATAACAACTGTTTGTCGTCGTCACGACAGATATTTGCGACAATAACAGATTTCATTCACATGATTTACCGTAACGGTTTAGTTGTAGCAAATTATCGTTTTACGACTGCCGTGCTAGCCGTTCCTAATGTAAAGACAATCTGTTATCATATCACCGCAAAAAAGTGGGAACGATTATCTGTCGTCACGACAAAGCGGGAACGCGGCCTTTGGTGACATGCAGCAGCAGTATGTTCAGAGCAGCTTCAATATAAAGAGCTTGAATGTCATCAATCAGTGACTAAGCTGAGTCTTCGTTTTTGGCGGGATTTTGTGAGTAAAGGTCTGTGGCTGTTTTAATTATTCGCAAATTGATTCCTAGTGGGTATTATCACGTACAATATGGTGTAAGTTTTGTATGTAAAGTGTCTGCACTATTAGACAATACATACATATGTGGAATCATTAAAACAGACGTGATCTCGGTAAAATGAAGCTGATAAACTTTTATTGTAGTATCGTCTATGACAGCGAAGCTTGCCAAAAAGGCTGACGCGATATATTTTCTGCCAATTCGGTGTTACAAAAATATCAGGATGTCTTAAATCCTATAATGATAAACAAAATAAATGAATTCATACGAAGACATAGCTTAACTTGTAGAGCCCCGTGGCACAAAAACGTGCCAGTAAACAAGTAATTACCTTTTAACTTTGAGAACCGCTGGAAAAAAATTGTGCCACCAAAACCTGACCGATGAAAAATTATGCTCTAGTAGTATAATTACAGAAGCAACAGAAACAGAGCAATAACAGTTTATATTACTAATATTATTTATATTAATTTATTAATATTAAATAAATAAATAAATAATAAAAAATGGCGGTCCCCACGGGGCGCCACAGGTTAAAGGACTAATATCCGAGCCAAAAACGTTAAATTCAAAAAAATATATACATGCTCACAAATTAATAATCTCCTGGTAGAGAGGGTACCTAATTGACAGGTAGCTTAAGGAATTATCAAAAAAGGTCAACTTTTAAAATCAGCTAAATTTACACATTTTCATATTTGGTGACATTTTCTTTGTTCAGTTTGGTGACATAGGTTCATGCTTTTCATAATAAGCACCTGATGTCCATCAGGTGTTTAATGTACTTGATATTTATCCGGATTATTTAGCATTTTCTTCGATATGGTCATAAAATGAAGTTGGGTCTATTATCCCTGGTCATTATTATAATAGTAGGTAGTCTGAAGCAGATCTTGCCAATTGTAGTCTAAAAGCTCATTCGACTTCAAGTTAGTGTGTAGAGTTGTACAGAACACAGTGACCGGTGTTTACAATGAACTAGGATGGAAAATGCTGATGAAGTTTGCGCTGCTTCTTAGCAAAGCAAGTAGTTAAAAACGAGAGTTTGTAACGCCTGCAGCGCAGTTGTACCGACTTAATAATACACTTATAAAAAAAACTAATCTTCTGGTAGACTAGACCACGGCTGTGATAGATTACATTATTAGGGATTCTATTGTTTTCTTGGTGAACTTGCACCCGCGGAAAGAATTTAAAATCTATTGTCGACGCCATCACAATATTAAAACCTCCTCGACGCAGATTATAGTAATTTAAAGTTTTTAAACAATATTTAGAAGGCAAAAAGGTTGATGTTGTAAAAATGTGGGTTCGATCGGACGGCGATGGTATCTGCGCGCGCGGCGGCGACGGAACGGATCGATGCGCCACGCCCGCCCGCCCGGCCGCGGGACACAAACACCAGCAAATTGAAAATATCTTCCACAACCATCCTCCCGCTAATGTACTGCACTGGTGGGTACCTCATGACTCTTCACCACATTCTCCCTGAAGCCTTTGGTTTAATATCAATACTAAAACATAATTTATTTCTTCTACAAACGTCAAAATAAACACAATAACAAGTGTGCACGGGTTTATTATATTACTATGATTAAACTGTTCAGATTACAATATACTTACTGTGTCGTGGTAAGTAGTTGAGCAATGAATTCTAATTGGAAGTCTGAAGTTGAAGCACTGGAGTGACAAGCAAGAAATAAATAAACGTAGCTTTGTTTGAAATAAACATAATTTGAATGGTTCAACAGAATGTTAAGTAACTAGCGTGTAGATTTTCCACATTTAACTTTATGTGCGGTTACAGTAGAGTTACTATTATATCTAGTGCCTCTAATTATTGCCTTTTATAAGAATGTTGATAGGCCTACAAACAGCTTGTAGTCAGAGTAGGTTAATAGCTTTATAAGCAACCTCAATGTCGTCAATAACTTGTAAAGGATGTTTAAATTGATTTCTACTAAGGACAATTATGTATAATTCTTTAAAATCTGACTAAAAAACTTGATTCCTTAATAGGCAAGTTATGAATGTGCAAGGTAAGATATGTGCGGAGCCCCGGGCGGTTAGGCCGAGGTTCCAGCTGGGACGGTGACCGCAGCCGGGATACTAACTCATTATATTTTTGATAATATTAAGTTTTTTTTTCGCAAAAATAAGTAGTATCTCTTTACTTAGATTTCTTAGAAACTGCAACCATTAACCGAAGGCCTTGTGAACAAAAAACACATGATTTAATGATATCTGATGTTCGTATTAGAATGATTACTTACGTAAGGAGGTTCTTTAGTAAAAACGCGTGAATAGGAAACTGGCGTTTAGTCGAAGTAGTGTTATTGCAATTATGATGTACTCGCTGTGGCGCAGTTGCTAGTAGGGGGACTCCTGCATATATGATCTTCTTTCATTGTTTTAATTTGTATATTTCATTAACTATCACAGTAATTTTTTTTGGTCGAAAATGATCATGGAAAGAATGAATGGTAAGTCATTAAAATGACTTATCCTGCTCTGAATCCCCGACAGGTCTCATTGGACTGCGCTGTTATTGTTTTACTATTGTGTCTCGTTTCGCGGGTATTGATAGGTTAAACGGAGTGGGAGGGCATTTTAGATGTTTACTGACTGAAACCCAGTCATTTGTTCCTTCTTTGTCTTCGTTCTAGAGCCCTGGGTTTTCCTTTCAGAAGCGAACCCACGGCCCCAGTATCACTATCACTTGCTATTCTACCATTTTTTTAATTAAAAAAAGGATCTGAGCGAGTTATTTTAAATTGCTCTTAAAATTGTGTTCAGATTGTCTGAACACAATTTGATTTTCTTACAGCAAACCTTAAAGCGATAGAGATTTTATACTTGAGGTAGATAGATACACTGTTTATTGTGCACTCTAAATATTACAATAGAACAGAAGAAGGGCTCCGAACTAGGTGGGTTTTACTCAGTAAAAATGCTGATGCATGTGATTTGATAGAAATGTTTGTCAAAAACTATCAAAAGTTTACAAAAACCACTTAAAATACACTGATTTATATATTTGCGTAGCTTTTACCACAATGTGTTAGTGTCCATCCAGGTGCAGCTGGAACAAGGAGAACTCTTTCTTCCAGCTGCTACCCCTCTTAAGATTCATCATTCAGATCAGATTTGCAGGCTTCTATTAAAAGCACTCCTTAGATTTACTTACAAATGAATCTTAGTTAGAACTTGGCCAATAAACAAAACACAGACATGTTGAGAGATAAAAATCCGGTCAAGTGCAAGTTGGACTCGCGCACAGAGGGTCAGATGCAAACTTACATGTGTAAATAGAATGATTCCCCAATCGGAAACTTACCATATTGGTACCTAGGTTTTGATATCCTAGCGAGTGTTAAAACATGCGCCTAAATGGTCTTAACTTTAAAAATCAAACTCCCGAGTCAATGCAATGTCTTAGAAGTTTGATTTTGTTATTGCTCCTAAAAGTGGGAGACCTCCAGGTTTACAGGATTTAAATATCCACACTTGAAATTTTTATTTCTTACTCTACGCGTCTCTGAAAAAAAAGGGTCTTGACGGACTGAGAGACTGAGTATAAAATCCGATATATTAGGTTCCGTCTATGTCCATTCTGGTACTCAAACCGAACAACGCAGCATAGCAGGTCAGTTCTTATGTAGGCGTTTGGGAAGTGAACGACATAAATGTAATCCCAGCAGTCATTTTGAGAGCTTCCGTTGATTGCAAAAAAAATATTGATTCGGAATTGCTAAAATATCATTTTTTTAATTCCACTTACTTTTTTAAGTCTATTTTAGCCTGAACTTATTTTATTACACTAGATCTTACTAATTAGTCATAAACGTCAAGTGGTCTTTATTCCAAGTGGTGCGTTTTTAGTGACTTGTCACAATAACAGTTGGTGAAGTGTTGCGTCAACAGCAGCGGCCGCGCGCCCGTGTTTGTTGAGCCTCCGTCGCGCGCCTCGTGCAGCACCCCTGTTTGATCGCCGCGCGCGTTACTATATCCCATACGATTGTACAACTCCAATAAGAGACTCGTTTAGTTAGAATTTAAGAAGTAACTGGCTTCGCTAACGTTTGTCCGTGAGGACTTAGGTGAGCATCATGCTACGTAATACCGTGCATGCATGCGCATCGTCGTCGTCTCTAGCTGTACTGCTGTGCTTTGTTGTGATTATTTAATTATAATAAGAATCTAATTTTAATGATACTCTATTCTATTTTTAAATATCTAGTATTTATTAAGCATTCTTAGTATCAGTGTTGTCTCTTATAACACAAAGATTGACTGGAGAATGCCATGTTGCATTAAGTTCATCTATGTACATACATGAAGTTTTAATAAAAAAATTATAAGAGCTCGTTAAACCGTATAATTCTAGAGAAAAGTGAGAGGAAATTAAAACCATTTCTAATTAATGAATGCAACTGAGTATTGCATTTTTACAATTTCATGCTCGGCAATGATGCGCAAAAGCAATGATATATCGCCTATTTTTAAATTCAGTGATTTCAAAATTGTCATACTGTAGATATTGATGTTTTGCCGATAGATTTTTTTATGCAAATAAATACGATTTAAAGATAATAAATGATTAGTTATGTTATTTACTTACTTTATGATACTTTAACACTGCATATACTAAAAACAATGGAGGTGATGATGTGTGTTTATCTCTAGATTATCAAAACATTTTCAATTTATTTTCCAATAAGGTTTATCCTTCCAAAGATAATAAAATTCAGACAGCAAATAATAAACTTGTCAGTTTTTTGTTAAAATAGAAAAAAGAAGTAGGTAATTTAATGCAAATTATCTAGAGAATTTATGAAAAAAATTATAGACCGGTATTAAATTAAAAGAAAATGAATTATTAACGAGTAGATATAAAAGATAACCGCGCAATTCATCGAAACTCTTTGAGAAGGAATGTTAAATACTATTTACTGATTAATTACTCATTATAAACATGCATCACACATCTACTAAATAATGCATTAAATATTAATTACAAAATTATATAATTTTGTAATTAATTAATAGTTTGTAACCATTACTTGTTTTATAAAGGCCGTTCCCAATTTAAGATCGTTTGTTTGTATAAAGATTTTCGTTGAACGGAGTTTACTAATCCAATAATGCTCATGCATATAATAATGAAAAGAAATGATCTACTTGACACACAATCACAACACGTCATTATCACCACGCTAAGGCGACGTCATCGTTACACACCCTACATCTCTTGTTTTCCAACTCTCCTTTAATTTTGCAGGTATGCTGGAAAAGATATCTTTAGAAATACCTAAGCACCTAGTACCTAATACCTTTGTACCTGGTTTTCTATTTCCTTCTTCTTATCTTTTATTTTGTGTGTAAAGAAATGGTTAAATAAATTTAAATGAACGTTATTTTATGTTGTCATTATTAATAACTTTGCACCTATAATTTAAATTGTCACTTACGGCAAGCGCCATGATCGCGGGATGACTGATGTCATCCCGCGATCATGGCGCTTGCAACAGCGTCGAAATATCGGGAACTCAAAATAAATATAAATCACGGAAGATATCCCGTAAGTGACAATTTAAATTATGAAACAAACCGTGATAGCCTAAAACAGTGTTTAACTTTGCACCTGTTTGAGTTTTTCATTTAGCTTTTCTATTCTAGACGTAATGGTTTATAATGTGTGATTTCTATTTAGTAAATTAATTCATACCTTTAAGATCTTGAATAAATAGTCGTTTCATTTTAATCTGATACTATGTTAAGCAAAACAAACAGTAGTTACGTACGTTTTAATTTGAGTTCGAAGCTTCAATCAGCAGTGAGGCGCCACTGTCTACCTCGCTGGTACCAACAACCCTCTGAGAAACACTCCGCCTCACAACTTTACACGCTTCCGGACAGAGGGTTGCTGATAGTTCCGCTACCCGCCGCTAGATAGCTCTTACTACTTTTTTTTACCTTTTCATGTAAGTTTTTTAATTTAACTAGGACAGTGACTATGAAAAGCACCTGAATTTTTGGAACATTTGCTAACGCTTTTAATCAATTTTAAATTAATTATGCAATAATGTAATAATAATAGGTAGAGTTTTGCACTAGCAAAGATATTTTTTCAACAATTTTTACATTTATCATATGGTTTTCAATCTTAATCTACATAAGAAAATTCTTTTTTAAACTTTTAAGTAACCATCTACAACCCATGTTATTTTTAAATTGCTTTAGTTCACGATTAGTCTCACTATTCGATAATAGATGTCGCTAGTAGTCTCAGTGGTCGCTGCTCGGTGTGCGTCAGGCTGGCGCGGCCGCGCGGCCTGGTAAGTACAAGTTGAACATAGATAAGAATTTTATGATTTTTTTAATAACTAAATAATTGTAAAGGCAAGTTGTCAAGTAAATTATTTTAATTATAAAAAAAACTGAACATAATTGTGCAAAATGAGATTTACGAATTCTTATGTTATTTAACCTATCTGCTCATAAAAACTAAAATTGACTGCACCTTGTTACCGACCTAACTACAAAAAAAATAATACGAAGACCAAAAGAAAAAAAAATTGTTTTCAAAACTTGAAATTGGTGTAATTTTTTATTTTGTTGGGTATTTTTCTAAATTATTAGTCACCCACTTAGGTTCTGTATGAAAAATATATTTGGTTAGAATTTATTTAAATATACCCTTTTATACAAATTAAAAATTTGAATAATAAGTTTCTGAGAAGTAATTGTCACAACACTTTATAGAAGGTGCTACAAATAGCCGAACTAACCTAAGAACATTAATTTGTTCAATAAATGATGCATATTGGTAATTTTTTTACAAATTATAAATTACATCAAGTTCATTGAGATAGGTTATGGTTTGTTGTTAAATGTAAAAAATATGTATCGATAATACAGGTAAATCAATGTTAAAAAGTCGGTCTATATCTAAGTAAGTAGATGAACTAAAATATTGAAATTATAAAAAAAAAATAAGGAACTATAAATAAGGTGTAAAAAGGTAAGAAATATGAAATTTTAGACAGCACTAAACAATATGTAAATAGTTTAAGTTATTTTAGGTTGATATCAGTTGACTCCACTTCATTTACAAAATAATATGAATTTTAAAATGTTCATCTGTACTTAACTTCTAGCTTTGGACGAACCAACCAACTTCTATCTACTGTGTGGTGATAACGAATATATGATTTTGCAAAAAAAAAAATAAGTTGCGATATTTACTGAATATATGATTAATGATTATTTAAGAGATAACAATTAATCAGTATGTTTAATGTAATGTTGTTGTTGGCTTATTAATATGACGATGACATAATTTGTAGTCTCTAATTATTATATTTACATAAATAATGGTTTTGTTAAAATGGTATCATAGTAACAAAGTATATACTTATTTATACAGTTGCCTCATCAAGCTGACGGTGTTCATACAAGAGCCAATTATGTTATTATTTAAAAAAAGTGTTTTTATTCTGACTGGTTCAAAAATTAACTTTATATTAAAAAGAGTTAAAGATCATACTAAAAATGATTTAATATTTTAAATGGCAAATAATTTAAAAAAGTTAATCAATTAATAACTTTTGAAATTCAGAGTTTTGTCATTAGATGTTATAAAGTTCAATTTAATTGATAGTATTCAGATATATTATAAAATAAAATCTTTCGTCTCTATCATTGGTATCATTCAATAAAGTCATGAACGTGATCTCTATGCTAGTAGAGTGTCCGTCGGCGTCGGCAGAGCGGTCGCAGAGAGCGGAGCGACGCGACGCACATAGTGTGTGCGAGCGACGAGTACAGCGGGGCGTGCGGGGCGCGGGGCCGGGGCGCGGGGGGCGGGGCGCGGTAATTACATCGTCATTAGCGGGCGGCGTCTGGGCGGGGCCGCCCCTCTACCTCTGCGGGCGCGCGCAGCGCCGCCGAGCGCTCCAGTCCGCTCCGTGCTGCCGTCGCGCACGCACGCGCATGTCGCTCGCTGTGTTACCCGGTGATGTGAGGTGGCCCCCGCCGCTGCCGCAGCGCCGCGCGATTAACGCGCTTGTTTCGCGACCGAGTAAGCCAGTTGAAGGCTCGAGAGCCTTCGAGCCGGCAAGACGCCGTCCACCGTGGATTTGAGGTACGGCGCCATGGCGGCGACCACGTACATGCCCGCCGACATGGACCTGGGCAACATCGGCGGGTACCATGCTGCGTCGCCGCGCAGCGCTGAGCCCGCCGACATGAAGTATGGGCACGGGCTGCATGCAGGCGGCTCGCCGTCTCCGGGCGCGCCCGTGCTCAACCCCTGGACGTCGCTGCCGCCCGCAGACCCGTGGGCCATGCACCAGCACCACGCGCACGCGCACCAGCCCGACGTCAAGCCGCCGCCCGCGCCGCACGAGCACCGCCACCTGCAGCACGGCGGCTGGCATGCCCCCGTGGTGTCGCCGCACTACGGGGCCGGCTCGCCCGTGGCCCTGCACGGCGGCTACCCCATGCCCATGCACCAGCACCACATGCTGCGCGACATCCAGCCCTCACCGCACCCGCTGCACCACCACGCCATGGAGCGTGATCCGCCCGAGGAGGACACGCCCACGAGCGATGACCTCGAAGCCTTTGCCAAGCAGTTCAAGCAGCGCCGTATCAAGTTGGGCTTCACGCAGGCTGACGTGGGACTAGCGCTCGGCACGCTCTATGGCAATGTGTTTTCGCAGACGACTATCTGCAGGTTCGAGGCGCTACAGCTCAGTTTTAAAAATATGTGCAAATTGAAACCGCTCCTTCAAAAGTGGCTCGAGGAGGCAGATTCTACCACAGGGAGCCCCACTAGCATCGACAAAATAGCCGCACAAGGAAGGAAAAGAAAGAAGCGCACGTCAATAGAAGTGTCAGTTAAAGGCGCGCTCGAGCAGCACTTCCACAAGCAGCCCAAGCCGTCGGCACAGGAGATCACATCGCTGGCGGATAGTCTACAGCTGGAGAAGGAAGTAGTGCGCGTGTGGTTCTGCAATAGGCGGCAGAAAGAGAAGCGTATGACGCCACCTAACACGCTGGGCAACGAGATGATGGAGGGCATGGGCCACGGGCACTACGGGCACGGCGAGGTGCACGGCTCGCCGCTGCAGCACTCGCACTCGCCGCCCGGCCTGTCGCCCCAGCACGGGCTCGCCCCCGGCGCGCACACGCTGGCCGCGCACTAACAGTTCGCCCCGTGGGCGCCGCCGCGGCCCTACTACTCGGAGCCTCACTAGCGCCGACTAGCGCCGCGCCCGCGGGATACCTGGTGTACATAGCGCCGCGCGCCCGGACGTGCCCGCGGCGCACAGTGAGCGGGGCCCGCGCCTCTGTACATATCGCGAGCCCCCCACGGACAGAACGCTACGTTTAAGTTGTTCTTTATAATTTCAGTGAAGTCATTGATTAATTATGTGAGTAATGTTAAGATCGAAGCCAGTAATCGTTTATACTTTATCGAAACGCCGAGGTTCGGAGTGATCGCCGACACGTTTAGCTAGATAGTCTAATTGATAAATAAGAGCTTAAATCGGAGGTGGATCCCGGCGTCGCTCGCGCCTCGCCGGCGGCCGCGGCATCAGACGTCGTGCGGTAAGTACGGCGACATTACACACTCATGTAGCACAATACCGCGCGTATACACCTGACGCGCTCTCGCGTACTTGACGCACGTCGTCGCGACCTGCGAGTCGCGCGAGCCGCTCGGCCGCTCCGGCGAGGAGTGCGCAGCACCATTCAGTTTTGTAAAGGACGATTTCATCGAATTTATTTATAGATATTACAAATTAACGATGTTCATACATGCCTACCTGTCAGTAGGGAGTCATTGTGGTGTGGAATAAATTTAAATTGTTGCTATTACTGTAAATTTATGATTAGTGACGAGGACGAGAGTAAAAAATATGAATCGGGTCGAAGCTTCGTTTTGTAAGGGAATACGAGTGAGTCAATAGGTGCAATTTTTATTTTAAGTGTTTAATGAAACGATCCGAATGTGAGAGCAATCATGTACGTAGTAAGTCATGAGAGGCGCGAGGGCGCGAGGCGGCGCGGCGGCGCGCTCTGTTGGTGTTAGTGAGCGCGCCGCCGCGCCGCGCCGCGCCTGCCCGCGCGACCAAGCGCCGACACGCACTCGACGCACACCTAGCTCCCACTACATAATTTATTTAAAATTATTATTAAAAGGATGCAGACACGATGCCAAAATGGTTTTATTCCTGTTTTTTACTTGTTTTGTTGTTTTTTTCGTTTGTATGTATTTGTGGCCAACCTTGGTACTTAATACTTGTAAAAATAGGTATTTTTTCTATATAAAATAATGTACCTACGACGTATATGATGATATATATTAAAAAAGTTCTTTATAGAAATTGAAATATGGAAATGACTTTTATTGAACATGTCCTGATTATCTCTCTGCCTCGACAGACATTTTGTTTGTTTTCATAATGATAGTTATGTTATACTTATTATAGTGACATGACAGGTCTTGGACACAAGTGTAGCGCGTGCCGTGTCAGTGTCAGACACCAACGAATGTTTAGTTTTAGGGATTGTTTGCATAGTTTTACTGTAACGAACAGAAGCTCAGTAACACTTGTGAAATGTTTTTGCTAAAGTTGAATTAGATGAATAATGTAAATAAATAATCGCATCACGATGGAGTTAGGTATGCAAGTCTACATAGCGAGTAAATATTACTTAGTGATATGATATTTTATATTATCGTCTAAGTATTTAATAAAACAGAGTAAATATTTTACTAAAGAGTATTATTGATAAATCCCGGTCAGTAGGTCATAATTATAATGTGAAAAAAATGTTGTGAGTCGGCTTAGTGTTGTTTGTTTTATTTATGAGGGTACAAGCAGCGGGGCAGGTAGTGCGCCTCACTACCCGTCGCCGCCGGCGCAGCACAGACATATATCAGAGATTTGACAAACTACACGCAGATCCTATCGTGTAGTTAAACACATCGCACATATTTTTTATATTACAAAAAGAATGCCTTTGTACGTTATTGTCCGATCTATAGTTTGTACACTTGGTTCTGTTAACATATAAATTGACTGCAGCTAGTGTTATCGCATGACGTTTCTAATTTATTTGTTAGATGAATTAAATTGAGTGACATTTACTGTTACATTTGGCCAATTCATTGTTTTATTGTTGTTCAAGAGAATTTAAACGTTTTGAATAATATCAATCCCTATTTGCAATAATTTAAACACAATAACAATTGTTCGCATACTTGCTATGCACACAAACAACTTCACATTATACAATATTTCATCTTCAGCGAGTGACTCAAGTGTTTACCTACACAATGTAGAATGATATTTCCTATCTGGAAGCATCAACTGTTTGATCTAAAAATCACACAGTCTGGCCTGGTAACAACTGCACCTTGTCTTACATTTTATATTTATCTTTTATATTTTCTTTCTTTTTATATTTTAATTACCTTTATATTTTGATTATTCTTCAAAACTATGTTTTAAAATATTTTCTAAATCGATTGCATCGATATGTTTTGTTAAATGACTTTAATAAAACAGTACCTATCAGTACAAAACAAGTATTTGTTATTGATCGACATGCACTGCTTACGTTAACTGCATTCGTGAATGTCCCACTTCAAATATATGTTTGTTTAAATAAGTTTAAACTTAACAATTTTGTGATATTTTCAGTTAATAACTTTTGTGATGTTTAAAGCATTACTCAACAGATACACTCTAATGAATAATTACAACGTTAGACAGGTTTTCACTTAAACAAGTATATCTGCGGCTCGCCGACCAAACTGTGCTGCAATTAAACTAAAATTGTTTCTGTGGCCGAAGGCGAATAAAAAATCTTTTCGCTTTAACGAGTGTGTTTGATAGCTTTCTCTTGTCAATAGTGACGTGCATAAAAAAATGTAAAGGAGTGGATGTTGACGGTTGTCGCGAGCGCGGTGCGGTGGCGACGCGGCCGCGCAAAAACCTCACGTGTCCACCCGCGCCGCGGCCGCATCGCACTCGCCAGCCACCGGCCACAGTAGACCAAATGACATTCCGTCTGGCTAATGAAGCGTTGTAGCTACAGTGAAACCTTCTCGGCTGAAAAAATTCTACACCAACACATAAGTATTTCAGGAAACTTCACTTACATATGCTATACCTATTGACAGTTTCATTTTTTTTGGAGCCAGTGATATTGAAGATCTGTTAATTTTGTTTAAATAGTTTGTACTTCAGTTTAGGTTAGCAAAGTAGTAAACCTTTTGTGATTTTGTTCAAGTCTAATAAACAGTCATTTCAGGTTAATATTTAATAGGATTTTATTTGTACGTTTCACTTATTCTAAAACGACTTTAACGTTCATAAATAATTTGCAGTGGCTAAAATATGTAGTTTTACGTTGCGTTCAGTCGGTTTGTTCAGATTTTTAAACATCTTAATCTATTTTCTTAACTATAAAATTGAGATTTCTTTTGTAGAAAATTTAATAGACTAGTAATTTTAAATCAAATGTTGGCAAAGTAATTATTTAGGCACAGGTGGCCTAGCCACGTTGCCGCACACATACGCGCGACCTGGGCGACAATATTTTACGTTCTCTCTAAATAAGTTTTTGTGTCTCTGTTAGCGATTATTTTCAGAATTAAAACGACAATCGCTCGTTTGTTTCCGCCTGTTAACCCCAAACTTTTTGCACCGACGTCGAACAAGAATGTTGTGCAAAAAAGCCGCGCCTGTCTAACCATTGTCAAATAATTGTTAGGAGAACCGCGCGACGAGCGACGCCGACGCGCGCCCGCCGACGGACCACTCTTTATCACTCATTATTTTATTTCGGAATCTATTTAAAGCTATTTAATTATTTTTTGTAGTATGTCGTTTATTAACGAAATGTTATCTTATATCAAAACTTATCTCAATAATATTTAGGTCTAATGAATCTATCAATGGACTTTGGCATTGTAATACTTTGTCATGAATAAAAAAAAACATTTTTCTGTTGCTAATATAACAATGCAACCTGTGCCTAACTATTCTCACTAGACGGGTCTTAATTTAAAGATAAAATTAAATAAAAAACGATATTAAAATATTATACAAATAAAATGATTATAATGATGGTTAGGTAGGTAGTAGATGGGTATCAATGCTGTTTTATTATGACGTTAGTATTTTTTGACAAACGTTTGAGCTGGTGTTTTTTGTTGTTTTAGAACAATGATGTTTAGCGCAGGATGTGCGTTAGTGGCAAGTCGTTCTGGCCGTGAGCTGCTCAAGGCTCGGCTCCGTCGCGACTCTTACGTATCGCGCGCAGCTCGGCCTTCGCGCAGTCCCACACGGCGGCGCGCGGCGAGCGGCCTAACATGCGCCTAGCGCTGAAACGCGGCGTACCTACCTGTAGTTGACATGTATTATCTATTAGCCCACTTCGATCTCTTCACCGTCTGCCAAGCCAGAATCTAACCACTCACTGGGGCTCACGTATGTTCTGCGACGTTTCTAAATCATCTTGTGTAACACAATCCTCTTTGTTAATAAATGACGGTCTTCAGGACGTACTTTCCATTTTAAATAAATGATACTTATGTATTCAGTAATATTACAAACAAAAGGCATTTTTTCATGGACTTTAGTAGAATATTGCACATCGCACCCGCCGTGTCACGGCTGACGTAAGAGTTGCAGGTGTTGACAAATGTCAGATTGGCGAATAGCAACAATGTGAAAAACCAAATGACTATGTGGACACAACAACAGGCACTGTTCACTTGTAGTAGTGTAGGGTAGTGTCGAATGATTACTAAAATTCATTTAGGAATGACATTCACTACATGCTCTTACTTTAGTTGTACTATTGAGTATTACTGCCACTAGTTACACCGTATTTCTGTTTAAAAATACCTTTTTACAAAGATATAAAACAATAACTCATATCCAATCGTAAACACTGCTTCAAGCTAAACATCAATGTTTCTAGATGTAATTAATTCTGTAGACTAATCTAAACAAACAGTTTATTAAGTTAATGGGCGATCCTTTTTATAATTCAGTGTATGTAGCCACGAGCGGTTCCTATTTCCGCGAATCTAAAACAAAGAGCGAGTTAAATAAAAGAGTTATGTAAGGTGGCTATTAATATGTGCGTTCACATCTGTATTTCACTAGTGTCAGAATGTCTGGCGACAAGAACGTCGCGCGGCGACATTGTCGCGCAAACGAGCGCTCGTACCAACTTACCTGTCAGTTTTTCTGCGTTTAGTCGTAAAATATGTATTTAAAAAACGGCGGGTCCGTGGCAGGTGCGGCGGCGGCGAGGCCACCTTTATCAGCGGCCATGTTCTACTCAATTTATAGTCTCCTCGGTTTTGGTAGCGCCGCGAGCGGTCCGCGCCGCTTCAGCCCTTCGTACGTATTTTTTCCGCGTAGTGCGGTGTAGGCGCGTCGCGTAGGCCGACGGAGCGCACTCGCACCTCATTAGCACCGCGGCGCGTGACCCCCGCACTATCTCTCGTACTTATAAAAACACTCAAACTTATGAACAAAAGTGGTCGCAGACACAGCGGCGCTCACAACAAGTTTGAACACCGGCAGTGCTCAGCACTAGTCCCATCCACAGAGAGACAAACGTCTCCACAGCCGGTGGCTGTGTAGATACTCAGATAGTGAAAACTATTCACACTTCAAACGTTATCAATTTGCATTTTATAATACCCGTGATTTTAATACGATGGCCATAATTAGTGAAAGTTGAACTCTTGCTGGGTACTGGGTAGTCGTAAATCTGTAGTCAATATGGGATACTGCTTTTCTTAATAATACAAATTACTCTGACTAATAAAATGATTAAAATCTTAAAACGATGTTATCACTTGCATTTACAGTTATAAATGTGTTTATGTAAAAAATTGTGCCTCCCTTAACTTAAAACAATCTTTATAAGAAGTAAGGAACAGTTCATGTAAAAAAAGCTAAAAATATTAAAGCTTTAAAAAAAGCTTTTCCTGAAACAATTTGAAAGTTTTACTTTTTATTATGATAGTTACGCTGAAATAAAAGTCGATAGTTTTTCTGAAACTACAATCCATTTTTTTTAAGCATTTCGTCAAATGAATTTTCCCGCTCTGGTTGGAGAAAGAAACTCAGATTTTTACAGTCGAAATCCCACAGTGTTTCTTCAGTGTCTTCACGTTAACTCCTTCGAACAATCCGTGGTCCTGGCAGGCATAGGCCTTAACTGGCCCTGTCTATCTTGCTGTCATCTCTGATATCGTTTCTGACTGCTTGGCCGACATGACTCTCCATCTCGGTGTGTACAGCAACTCTTGCGTAACCGAGTCGAGGTGACATCGACACCAACACCCGATAGCGAGGTTAGAGAAAACATTGTCGCGACGATATTTTAATATTATTCCGTTTTCATTTAGAAAACTTTCCGGAAACAGCAATGATTTGTAGAAATAATTTATGTCAAACTCGGTTATTTTTATACTGTTTTCCACCTTTCCAACTTTGAAAGAAGAGAAAATCATAGTGATCACATAAATGAACTTACTCGTGAGTGGAAAATGTTGATGATATTGAAGTGGTTTGACTCCGGTGTTTCAGTAGATGTTTTGTGTGTCCCCAGTTACATGCCATTACTGGTAGAATATAGGTATAAGCAGTACACCTCCCGGCTAAGCCCTCTGAGAGTAGCCACAACACGCTTGTGCAGGAGGTTGCTACCTCTACACGTAGCTAGTACTGATAAGGCGAGGTCCTTCACGGTGCTCGCTCACCACAGGGTCGGCAGGAACTGATACATGTACAAAACATTATCTTTTTATTTTCTTTACTTTATAGTTGTATCCTTTACGCTGACGTGAGGGCCAACGGCTCGGAAAATTAAAAGTTTTTCTATTCCGTTAAAAAGAGTAGATCGTGCTGATAACGTAATGTGGGCTAAATGCAAAAACAGTTTATTAATGAGTGAGCACTTAACTATTAATTTGTCTAATTGATGAAATCTTGAATGTCGAGTTATGTAGTACCTACACCTGCCATTTGAACTCTCTCTATCCTGGTTGTATTCAGAATCAGAAACGGAATGATTTTATTCTAGGCATAGGTTATATGCAAATGTTAAAACTTAATAATAAACAACAGTTCCATTATATCCTGCCAAACCGTCAAACAATAATTACAGATTATATTACCATGTTTCCAAATATTTACAGTGTCAAGAAAATTGTTAATGTGAAAATTACATAATTATTTATGAAATCCTGGATGGTGTAGTAAAAATTGATTAAAAATTCATATTTGAACAGTGGCTGGTGGATGGTCAAAATTTTAATGCGTATTCTACTGTAAATTAAAAAAAAAACTTATGTCAAATTGAGCCGTTCCACATGGTACTTTGGATATTTTAAACATACCTATCTTTTAAATTTAAGTTTATTGAATAGATTTCCATTTACTTTTATAAATACAGCTACTGCATATATGAATGTAAAAAATGGAAAGGTTAAAGTCTTTTAATATTTCTAAATATTGTTCATGAGTTAGAGGAATGCAGGGGTTGCTTTTGGCACTTTCAAATTATTTAGTATTGAAAACTTTAAAATGAATATAAAACTCTACATTAACTTAAAATCTTTTTTTCTATAGATTTTAAAATATCTGTAATTAGCTTTAGGATCAGATAAAATATCTGAGCCTAAAGCTAATTACCAAAATTTTTGTGGTATTTAAAATGATGATTTTTATCATTGTGTAAAAGAGGATCGCATTTAACACAAATACTCTTCAATCTCACACACCCACTTAGTGCTCATAATGAGTGTTCTTAACCAATTCATAATATGTATAAGTTAGGCTGCCTGCCCACTGCACTAACCAGTTATATTTGATAATATTCCGCTCGACTCAATTATTCATAAGTTTTTACTGCAGATGATTCACTGCCGTTTGATTGGCCACGTTACGTTTGTGTTTGACTACTTAATTTGTAAACTTACACTTTTATTATGTTAATATATCATTATGTGTGTATTCAACACAATAACTTATGTTTTCATAAATAATAGCGCATTTATAATGTAGAGTTGTGTTGTGCCTCGCTTGCACCTGAAATAACTAGTGTCGCTGGGTTGTGGCTGGTAGTTACTATGTCGTACCTAATACGACTCTACAGTAATAATGTTTGTTTATGTATCATTGCTGTAATAATACATAATGACAAACATACGAGATAGGAATAGTTGTGATATTACATCAGCAGGGTGACCTAGTGGCAGTGGAAATTATGTCACTGAAAGCAGTGCAGTTTACACTGGCAAGTTGGAAGAAAAAGATCCATAAATTCCTTGAGCTTATGTCAGCAGGATAGCGTATACCTTTATGTGGTGCCTGCTGACAGCTGTTGCACTTGGACCCGTCGGTGCCGGCGCATCCGACCAGCCTTCAGCTTACGACCTATATATATTTATTTCGGCTATATTTGGCAGAATTTGACATATGTATTAAGTTTGCAGACTCATTTTCTAAAAACGGAATCATCAAATAACTTCCCTAGCTCTGAGCGAAGAGACAAAAACTGATATTTGTTCCTCTGGGCGAGCGCCTAATATCTATTTCTGTTCTTTCAGTCGCTTTTTGCGTACCACGGTAAATCTTTCAAACAATCTTGAAGCCCAGTTGATAGACCCTGAAATATGGTACGAAAAAATGCTTAGGGACATTAAATTTGATTGTTTTAACAAGCTCAATCGGTTCATCTTCTCTAGGACTAGGTATATCTTAAAAGCTATGTGCGAAGTCTTGCGTGCCAACATAACCCTGATGCTTTTCATAGCGCATGTGCAAATGAATTACTCGTACCTAGTACGGTTTATAATTCACCTAACTTGTTCGTGACAGGCATGCGAGCAACAACAACCAACAGAGATGGAGCTATTCACCCTACACTTAAAGCTCCATCCCTTTAACGGTTCGGTTTATGTTGTCAAATGATCGCGTTAAATGCTTAGGTAGCCTCTGGTCTTAATATAACATAATGAATGTGAAACAAACACTTATGAGTGGAGTGTGTAGTGAGATGTGAGTGATTGCGGCGGTCAAGTGTCGGTCAATTGAGCGGTAATTAGCGCCCGGTCAGTGGGCCGCGCGCCGACCCCGCACCATCAGCTGACCCCATGACCCCCGCGGAACTGATCCACTCAGTGCCATATGTTCGACTAACAATTGTAGCATCGTATGGCAATATGTGTTAAAGTATCCAAGTTCAACCAATATGATTAAGTAGATACTATGTGATAAGATTATTTGATAGACATTGGATATTTCGCATAATTATATACTCGTCCATAAGTAGGTAAGTTGACGTACTTACCTACTTATTATAGTGGGGAGGCCAAGAAACTTAGATGTGTTCAGTCAAGCGTAATTTTCTATAGGCTTACAGTTAAATAAATTGCCGACGGCTAATTAATCTTTAAATATAAATCTCGAAACTACACTTTCTCTTTAATTTAGTTGAGTACTTTAATGTATCCAAAAGTTCTAAAGTATGTCTGATCATTAATGTCTATCAAAAGATTTCTGGAACTAATGACTGTTTCTCTCATTTCTACACACTTTTAAATCAAATAAATCTTTGTGTAATTGACAGAACTGTATCAACGGTGCTTTCGCCATTTTACCGCTTCCATTACGAACATCATAACAATCTTAAAATTCAAGTAGTAATTAAGACTAGTTAGTGGTTGTACAAGTGATCTGCGTAGGAATCGTTCGCTTGTCCAGTTCCACGAGAGATGTGTAGTGTGTGTGTGATGTGAGAGCCTCCAGCCAAGTAGTCTGCGGAGCACTTGGCGCGGGGTCGTTGAACCACTTATTTATTGCTACTGGCTACACCACACATAGCCTCCTTATGTGGCATTTACTTCAAGACGCGGGTGTCAAGTTCAGTTTTAATTTGGAAACAATGCCAAATAAATACACTCTATACAATAAATTCACGTCTTTTTGGGAATTTTAAAATGAACTGAGGCACTTACGTACTACTACATTCATTCTCACAGTTTACACAAACGTGTTTATATTCACTATTAAATAATTGGAGCATTGTGCTGGTCGCTAGGCGCTCTACAATCGCCTACTAATACTCGTATTTCTCTCTCATGATGTCAGTATGACTTTTGTTTAAATAAAAGCATCAAGAATACACAAAAGTTTTTGATGGAAGATGCTAATTAAGAGGATTATAATGTGGCTCCTTTTTAAAAGTGATTTACAGACTTTCCAACATAATATAATATATTAGGCACATAACAGCAGCTATGCTCGTATCGTGTAGCCGCACTATCCCACAGCACCCAGCCGGCTCGCCAGCTGAAGCCCCGCACCGCTGAGCACTGGACACTGTCACTAATGACAGTTATCAGCAAAAACCTTCGCTTGCCCCGTGACATTCAACACACGGAGTTTTTACAAGTATGGCTGTAATGCGCGCTCTTCACGCTCGGTGGCGCTGGGGTAGGCAGGGAAAAAGTTCTCCCAAGAAAAAGCGCGCGGCCATGTGTGACGGCGAGCTCCTTCTCATAGCGGGTAAGGTAGCTAGCTAGCTACTAATATGACACTCGGGGAACTTTGTCCGATACATTGTATGTGGACGACTACAAGTCTGCGGTTGATTTCGTTGCTACGGAAAGTGCTACGAAATTCTGCGAAGTAAAGTTTTGTTCAATATCTTATTTAATGAATTACTGTAAACTACGAACCCTACTAAGCTTTTTTCATGCTTGTACCTAGATATACATATGAAGTTGTTCAGGAAAATTAATTTGAATTGCCATAATATTACATAACATGCCCTCAATGATAAGTTGGGTTTACTTATCTAAGTGTGCACCGTAGCAGTCCCCCCTCGTATAAGCCGTAGGTAGGTAATACCGCTAGTTTCCTGTACTGGTTCCATATACCCGGGTACTGGACGGAGGTACCCTCAGGTCGGCAGCGTGACGGTCACCGCGGCGGGTCGCCTGTCCGGCCGTCCGGCTGTCCGCGGCGTCACGCGACCGTCATCATTACACCGCAGCTTATTGCCATCAGCTAATTACCCGACGATACTCTCGGCGTGACGCTACTTTTCTGTGAGAACAGCATTGTCGCGTTCTAAACGACATTATTTTACTGATTGTCAAATGACTGATTATAATTCATTGCTAAGATAAACTTTGTTAATGACTGCCAGTGATATTGATCTTATACCTACCTATAGCAAGTAGACTATGTATGTAGGTGATGTATTGCAGTAGCAATAACTAATATATCTCTTATTTATTCGTATTATTTTACTGAGCATTATATTAAAATTATTTATTTGATACCTATGTATATCTACGAACACTTTAGGATCCTAACTGTCAGTAGGCTTATGCATTGGCACTAGAAGGTTTCTACACATCATCTGTTGAAGTAAAATATACACTAGACAAAATACTGTTACCCCTTGTATAAGCTCAAGCGTGACGATGTGGTCTTATAAAAAATCTTGAGTTCAAACCCATAGGTCACGTTATACAAATAGTGATCCGGCGGCAAGTGTTCCATTCATATATTCAGGTGTAGTAGAGCCATAATTTAACATTTTTTGCGAGAGTGTGCGCGTGAATGGCGGGGCCCATTCATGGTGTACCGTGGTTACGTATAGTATGGCTCCCAGTACAGTAGCAGCCGATTTTCCAGGTGTTATGATTATATTGCTTCTATTACACATTATCACACTCGTTTCTGATGTTTAGAAAGCAATAAGATACACTATGCACGCTGGTAAACCAGCTAGACCACTCTAAAGACTATAGCATTTTTGTTTTTAATAGGCTCGGGTGTGACCTCTTACCTGATGGCAGCTGATGATGTGGTCTACGATGTAACTTAAAACAATTCTTCCAATAGTTTCCAAAAGGTCATAATAAAGTGACTGTGTAGCGAATTGTTTGTAATTGTTTTGCAAGGGAGCCACCAGCTATGAACTCTAAAGTCTTTCAGTTGCTCACAGCAGGCGTATCCACCCTATGATTTTTTACACACATAGTGTATGTAACAGTCCAGCAGAGTATTTGTGGCTGCCTATCATCACCTTTGTGCTAATCACATCCTTGACCGCCGCGATCCGCCATCAATAACGCTTACCTCGGCGACACGGCGCGAGAGTGTTGCCACACACACACCGCGCATTACTTACTGTCACCGCCGCCTCAAGGAAAGCCTGACTGATGATGCCAACATTCCTGATGCGCTCACATTGACGGACGAGACTAAGCCTCACGCGCACTGTGCCAACGGTCACAGAGCTTAGGGTCGCGTGGTTCAGGGTTCGATGCCTAGCTTGAGCAACAGGTGTTGTTGTTTTATTTGTAAGCAGATTGTGACGACATTGCCGTTGTCTTAGGTAGATGGTGAAAAAAATATGCCTATGTTAGGAGACGGATAGTTTCTGTAAATGCAAGTATATTGAACAGTTTTTCTCGTCTGTTAGCTAGAAGTAAAGGCGTTTCATTGAGTAGGTATGTCATGCGGCACGCACGAGCCTCTCAAACGACTGTCTTTAACATAATTATCTAATTAATGAGCGTGCTGGTAATTGATTGACACCTTTTTATTTCAAATTATTTCATTTCTGTCAAATCTTTATAACAATTTGGTGATTGTGGGGCAGTTTATTGAACGAATAGAGACATTACTCTACTACTATTAGCTGTGGATTGCTCGTCGACAGTTAATCGTTTTGTTTGACGTCATTAGGACAGTCGCAATGTCATAGAATTCCTTCAGTTGTAAGTGGAAACAGTTCTCATGCCAATCTGTCAGGTAGACTGAAAGCTGCGGTCACGGCCAACACGTGTTCTGTCTTAACGTTTATACAGCAATAGGTTTTGTAGTTAATGTCCACCATTTATCATCAGTGTTTGATCGTTCAGGAAAAGCCTTCAGCGCTTATGATTCGTTGTTTCTTTTTTGGCTGCTATACTAACTACTGAAAAAACAATTAAAGGCTATATCGGTAGAACATTTGCTTCATTTTTGGTCTCTACAACGCTCATTTACTTCCTGAAACTTTCAGAAATCATTTAGCTGAGGTTGAGGCTAATGATTATCACGTTGAGAGCGTATTTGCCGAGATAATTCAAGCGAAACTGATTATCCGTGGTGTATCGGCGCAGAGTGTGCGACACAGAAACACAACAAGTCGGAACATATCCGGCGCGACGTGTCACGCTCAGCCATCACAGCTGGCCGAGGTTCCCGCGGGCGTCGCTAGATGGAGCCGCCCCCGCGCCCCCGCCCCCGCGCCCGCCCGCCGACCAATCACCGCTGAAATACATATCTGAGGCAACATCACGGCTACACAGCTACACGCCATAGCACGCGCTGAACGTTACAGCGGCGCCGTCGCTCTGCACTGAACGCAGCTCTCTGTACTGGCACCAGTCGACTCGATGCCGCCGCCCTCGCCGACTATGTCGCCTGAAACTACCCACAGGTACAGCCGCGCTGTGTCGTCATATCCTCGCTACATTGTAGCCATATCTTTACAAGCCCTGTTATGAATGGCTGACATGCGCTATTTCAGGCTCCGCGCTAGTAGCCGCCATTCAGTTAACTGCCTTTTTAAAGTAGACAAGTTTATAGTGTTGATGTGATCACTTCAAACAACAGTGCCTCGTAAATATTTGATGAAAACGCAGCTATTAGCCGAGAAAAACTGTTTACAATGCGAGGGAGTCATGAATATGAATCGGCCGCTAATACAGATATTGACTTACAGATAATATTGCTGACTAAAACGATTTCGCATGTCATTACCTAGTTGTGGTTTGTGTATAGTTATTTAGTTGTCGATAAAACTATACTTTAGCAATAATAACAAGCAAGAATTAACATATCTAATCAGAAAATTATCAGAAACTATTACCGTTGGTAATGCAATGTTTATTCAGAACTAAATATTAGAATAATGTTATAATTGAGTTCATTACTTGCTATTCATGCGGCTCTTACGTCCATTTTACATTTGAATGAGTTGATAAGACCGCAGACTTATCAAATTATAATTTGAAATACCTGTAATAATAACAATTTTTTGTCAATCGTTTGTTTTAGTTATATTAAGGCTTTTTTGCGCTCTAGTCTGTTCTTTGGTATGAATCAATTAAACAGGTTTCGAACAACAGGATCATAGCTACCTCGCCGAGGTACAGTTGTGTTGAGTTTATAGAGCCACTCTATAAACAGTTTTTTAGTTAATTAGCGGGCGCTAATTCATTATCTCGATGTAGCCGGAGTGGCCTCAGAGCCACAGAGCACATTATATTCGCGGCAACAGATGGGCCTGCTGATAGCCACGGACACACTTCTGATGGAAATTAATTAGCTATGACGTGCCATGAGCCCGGCCGCATCACGACGCGACTACGATGTTATCTAATATATAAATATCTATTGTTGTTCGCACTTCCACTTGGTATTTTGGTGAATAATTAACAAATCTTTACATAAACGTAAAGATACACACGGTTGGTATCTCATGTAGTAGATCTTCAGCCGCTGATAAGCGAGTGTATAATTACCTAAATGTTATATTAAATTAAAACCTGCCGGCAATTATTAAATAATGATGTTGATGAAATAATTATAATAATACTTCTGGTTCTAATGAGGTAGTCTGTCAGATGTTATTGTTTGAGCGTCGGAATCGCATCTGAACTGTGAAGATAGGACAGTTTGATGATTTATAACGAGGTCAGTAGCAACAGGCTCCGAGTTTGCAGGAAAACTTAAATAATTTGAAATTCTGTGGAATTTGTTCAGTTATTAAAAGCAGGTTAAAATTAACACCATGAAAATAGAGTTAGATTAGTGTTTAGAATGTCCACTACATTCTAAACACTAATCTAACTAGTGGTAGATAAATGTCTATTCCACCTATTTTGTTAATCACTACAAAAACACTAACATATACGCGTACATCTAATTGATACTGGACTGTGATCAAGCTCACTCTAGCTTTAGTTCTGTACAGTAATGATGTATCCACCACTAGGTACTACTGGCTCCAACAGCTCGATGGCATGCCCTGACCACTGGTCGCCAATTGATAGGAGTCTGCTGGTGTAATTGTGATTGATGGCTCCGGCAGCCGTCAGCAGCGCTGCCGGGTGGCGGCTGCGCATCCTGCAATCAGAGCGTCTAGACGACGCGCGTCTGCGCCACGTCTGCTGGGAGACGGGGGCTACTCGCGCTTCCCAGCAGACAGTGAGGGGTCAAGCGACTTGTAATCGAAGCAGCGGTTACATGTCATCATGATATCAGATATGCCTTGCCTGTGACATATGCTACAACTCGTCGCTCTCCCTGTCGTAGCACAGTTGATCTACGAGTTAGTGTATGTAGAGTATCAGTTAAAATCGGTCAGTGCAGCAGATTATGGGATCGTCTTCGGCCTTCGTGTTTTCGTAGAAAACGTCTGATGTTTTGGTAATATTCAAAAATAATTTATTCTATAGATAATCCAGTATAACGTTAGAATATCATAGTGGAAGAGATTCCATTAACGGCCTTCTAAACAAATACAGCCCAGCCCACAAGTACAGTATAATGACGATCAGCTATAACCCCGGCGCTACCGGCCGCCGCTGCGCCAGTTAAAATGAACCATTACTTTAATACTCACCAGCTCTGACCGAGTGCCGACTGCCGACGAGGTGCCGACGCCGACTCGATACAAAATGGGATAGTAATTAACCGATCATACGTCGATCTCGATTCACTCTCGGTCTCGATTGAGTCGCTCGCGTTTGATTAACATAATGACATTGTTAGTGGATGCAAATAAACTAGTTGTGCGTTACGACTTCCTCGCGACTCGAAGTCACTCCACGAGCGTGGCGGGAGGGAGGGAGGGTTATCTACTCATTGTGAGGACGGCAGCCGGACTGTAATTGGAGCTCCAGTGGAATCGATCGCGATGCATCAAACTGTAATGTCGAAGGAAGTTGTAAATTCGATTCGAATCAATCACGCTCGGTATTTGTTGATAGCTCGCGGCTCTTATTAATCTCTAGTGTGCTCTAATCCGACTCAACGAGCGGTATGCAAACATCCTTAGTGTATTTAGTATGTTGTCTGAGTGCCATAAATATATTAATCATAATTTGTATTCATTATTATAAATAGAGCTGCCCATCCCACGGATATTATGCGAATTTGTTATAAATATTAATACGCTGTAAGTTGGGCATTAGCGGCGAATGCTGTTAATGATTTGATTGTTGTGACGAGCTCCTAATGTAAACACACCCGCGGTATTAACATAATTAATTTAATAAATTCAACACTTGTGATATATATTGTCGAGCACACGTTACTAATCGATTAATTACGTGATCGATATTCGCGGCTGTCGTGACCACAGCCTGTCTGTGTGTGTGACTGTGTGTGTCACTCCTTCATACTTTTGGACATTACACACACACAGTGCATGCATGTTATTATAAGCACATTTCATTAGCATGTGTGAAGGTGTCATTCATATGACGGAAATAGAGTATAATACAAGTTATTCTACTTATGCATTTAATTAGTGTAGCATAGAGATCATGTCCGTTTTTTCACTTATGTAAATTGCTGTGCGATGTATTATGTACTGTGATGTTCATTGAGAAGGTTTCTTGTTGAAATAAAATTCTTTAAATTTATTTGTAAGTTTCTACTACAATCCACGTTACAATTCATTACAACATCTCTTCAGGACTCTGATTCACACAGTTTCCGTCAAAATAAGTTAGGCCAATTAAACGTTAGCTTGCAATTAAAAGCGTCAGACGATGCTCGGTCTGTGTTTAAATACTATTTTCTCGTGACAGAGATCATAGTTGCCTCAGATTTGTTAGCATACCTACCTAGCTAAATATATAGAGTCATGGATATGGACTGAAGTATCGTGTTTTGATGCAAATTAACACATTTGGTAAGCAGTACCTACAAAATCTCGGTTTATTAATAAACTAATGAGATTCTGCACAATTGTTGTATTCTGCACAAATATTAATGTTCCATTTGTGTATATGCTTAGTCAAATTGGCGCACTATCCTCTGGTTGTACGAGTATAATGAGCTGCGTTTGTTATAGCAGTATGAGTGTAGGTACAGTCAGGGGGCACAACTATATAGTCATTATTTATCATGTTATTCGTGTGATAGTGATATTTAAACCATCCTTTAAGCTGGTTGTTCAGTTGTTAAGTGTTTCCTTCGTATCGCACCAGGACATGTAGGGTCGAAGCCTTTGGGGCCAAGAAGGAAAGGAAAACCCAGTACCCTGGAGCGAAATGCGAAGATGGAACCTACGTGTGGGTTGTATTCAGTAAAATCTGACACATAATTCCGCTCCGCCCAAGAGCGGGAGAAGTAGTTAGATGATTACCTCAAAAAACAAGTCAGGCCATGTGTCTGCAGGCAGCTGAACACAGCGAGGCAGTCTGTCGATGATTCCGGACGCGGAAGGAGAGCCGACCGGTTCTCTTAATGGCCTGCTACCGATTACTCCTCAATGCCGAAACGCAGCGCACTATCATTTCCTCCTGATGTGGAACACAACAACACCTGTTCATAGACCTCCACCGCCGCGGCGCCGTAGCGCTGACATTGAACCCCGACCATCAGCGCTGCAGCTGCTTTTAACTTGTAACCGCTATTTAATAGAATCTGTCTGCTACCTCCAACTTTGTAAGTACCTACATAATATACTAGACTAGAAGACTGTTTTTATTATGCATAGGTTCGCGGTTTACCACTATCTCACCTGATGGTAAGCGATAATGTGGCCGAAGATAGAGCGCGCTTGCCTAGACATAACCTATTCACTTTTGACTTAAAAATCCTGAACTTGTTGTTGAGCTACACAGACAGGTAGTAACAGTGAATCCCATTTCCGTCCACTTCTTGTTTTGGTGTCAATGGTAAAGTAAAGTAAGTTGTTTGTGCTCAGGGTGGTCTGTAGCTTAAGGGGTTAATTACAGCATCGGTGGCTTTCTTTAATTCCTCAAAACTGCAGGTGTTTGGGTACTTGGGGCACGTGTGGCTCATTTTCTGTATAAGGACCATTTTCTGAATTCACATTGACTATCCCTCGGGTCAATTGAACCCCATTTCGCAAGTTGCGTTTATTGTAGCCTACCTGGGTGTACAACCACCGCCGTCGGCTAATCTGTCACATTACGAATGAGTCTTAATTTTTTTTAAATACGGCAACGCTATCAGCAGCGGATCCTTCACTCTATGAGGCTTTCAGGTCGTAAAACGTGAAAAAAAAAAGTGGTGAACAGCATTCAACATTTTTTATATCAGGAAGACATTACATAATTATTTTTTGTACTAAGTAAGTCATTTATTTGTAGAAACATGAGTATACATATATGGCATGCAGGTTGTTCATAAACAAAAAAGATCTGTCATGTTCGGCCTTTGCGGCATACAAATATAAAGGTAAGAACAGTTATTCAATGGTATTTAAAGTAGTACTAAGTAGGTACTAAGTCATGTGCTTGCAAGGGCTGTGTTCCTGAACTCATTGCAAACACTATGATTTAATATTAATAATCTATTTTCTTCTAAATTGTCTTATTAAGCGGAAAGGTAGAAAAGGAGGAGAGATGGTGGTCAAGATTGAATTGGTTACTTTTTGGCAATTGTCATCCATCGTCCACCACATCGTTGCTTTCCATTAGTTGAGATAGTGGTCAAGTGCAAGCCTATCAATAATAATAAAAAAGGGTGCCCTTACAAAGCTACCTAAATTAACATTTGGTTTAATTATATTTTAATAATCGTTGCTATAGAAAATGCATTTTTCATTGAAGTTATAATAAATAGAAATATACGAGTACCTTAGATGAGCCATAATATTTTCATGTTTCTTGTATCTTGTTAAAGCTTAGTTAGCTTTATATACACTTTATTCCAACTATTCATCACGTTGACCACCGCTAACAACTTCCATTTTCTTGCCTGTCGGAAAAGTTTAGTAAGCCTACGAGTATTTATGAGGCGGCGCGCTGATTCGATTCAATTTCCTCGGCTGCCAGTCGCACACACCTGTGAGACGTACTGTCTGCTCCGAGCTTTCCATCGCGAGCTGGTTGGCTTCCTCCAGCACTTCCTTCTGCGACAGCTTTCCAGCCATTTCCTCGACACAACCACATAAACCATAATGTTTTAAGTAATAACTTCAATAAATTCTCCATAATAGGGTTTTCTGTTGTGTTTATTTTTGTATAGTTTTCTATACAATAACAAATAACATTGAAAACATTTTTTTTCTGAAATCTGTTTCATAGTTGGTTATTAAACATAGCATTAGCATTTCAAATATTGGTACCGTATGAGGAAGAGTGGAATTTACTGGGGACAGCGCACTGTCTCTTTTTCAAGCGCCTAACTAAATGGCACTGACGTCATATGTAAATTTTGCTTCTTTTAACTATTACTTGATAGTTTCTTTTTCCACCAGATTTAAAAGGTTTCTTACTTCGGTCATTTTGAAGAGGTTTAAAAAATAAAAATGCCCAGTATAATAACACCGTATATCGGTAATTACAAAAACGTAACAAACTCATTCTACATAATTTAGTCCACATACACGTAGCGGCCAATTGTTGGCCACCTAACGTTGGCGATAACACTGGCTCTATAATGGTGTATTTGTTCAAACGTTTGTGCAAAATGTGAGCTGAACACTTTTCTACAAGTGATGTACAGAAGATCTACTTTGGCGGTGGAAAGCTCACGCACACATTGAAGTGCCGCTGAAGCGTTAACGCGTGCGATTCTATTGGTTAATAACTCAATTTTCCTTCACGTATCTTTTCCTATTTATTGTTATATCAGTTCTTTGTTGGTTATTACTTGAAGTAGGTCTTCTGCATATCATATCTGTCACACACACCGGCCACAAGGCGGAGTCCCGCGGCCGCTCGCGGTTGGCTCGCATTTGGCGCACACCGCAAGTATATGGGTCACACTCATACATTAGTAGTACAAATATTACGAGAGTAATGTGCGTCGCACACGACACACGAACAAATTACTTGCGCTCTAACATAACTACTAGTTGCCGTATAGTGACGACTATTAATTGCTGGCTGGCGTTTTTGAAACCCGACGATGTTTCGAGGTGCTTTCGACCCGACGACACGAGGGCGACACGACGCTGAAACCAGAGAAGATTACGTGCCTGAAAACTTTCATAAGCTAAGTAAGTATGAGATACATAAGCGTATTTAATGGTAAGTATTAATTATATGGGTAAGTTACCTTTACTAGAGTGGCATAGCGTTTCAAACTTTGACTCATCAAGTCTAGTGAGTGTCTTGATGCATTTTGCAGTTGAATCATTCTGCATCCTTTAGACACAGTGGCTGCCTGCGATCTATGGAAAATCTATACAAAAATTCAATCCTGATTTGACAAAAACCCAGGCCAGTGCAGCATAAAGATAGAGTTGTCGTGATGCGTGCACAAACACACTGACAGTGACACTCCGCTCAGTGGTAGTGCGGCGACATCCGCAGGCGACAGCCTTCGGCCGCGCGACTGTTCCGCGAGGAAGTACCTGCTGCCACTTCCTACTGGCAAACACACTGCCTACATAAAATACAGTTCAGTTTTACTAGTAGCTTATTTATTTTGACTTAGCACTTTTCGTAGGAAAATTTTCATGTTAACTTTATTTGGACTCTGAAAAGCTGGGTTAGTTGAAAAGTTTTCATATATATTTTCAGTCGATGACAGATTTGATGATTATTTGCAAGTTTTGTTTAGCTTATAATGTTCAGTTTCAATAATTAGAATAAATGTAGGTAGGTATACACGTGCGTTTCCTATGAAACTCAATTAATGATGGAAATAAATAAGTGGTGACCCCGGGGCGACATTGCTCGGCTGCCTACTCCAGCTAATTTGTTACAAGGAAACAAAACTATTAATGTTGAGTTATGAAGAAATTTCACGAGTGTAAGTACATTAGCGAGCACGAAGCGAGTAGCTGAAGGAGCACGCGTGATGTATGGCGCACGGCCGCGGCGTGGCCGGCGTGGGCCAGTGTGTGGAGGCCGCCGGCCACTTCCTTTGTTTCACGTTCGTGCCACATTACACCTAATGTCACCTCCAGTATGTGCCGTTTCACAGAATTCTGTATTAACTTCTTTTGTGTTTTTGTGGAACATTAGGTATTTGTATAATGACTTTTTCATTAGAAAGGGTTTTGATTGCTTTTCTCTTTACGTTTAAAATAACACACACTCTGTATAATTTGCTCTGTTCGCTTTTGTATGTGCCTAGGTAATGTTCATTTCACAGATCGTAATGTTAATAAGTAGTCATTCCATAAAGTCCTCTGTTGAGATGTTTTCATCAGATGCGAATTATTAATGAATGGTTGTTACAATGCAGTTACTTTTAGAACCTAATTAGTACATGTGCAGTGTTAGTCGTGAAGCATGCTCGTCAAGAATGTCCCTAACGAGTTCTCTGTAAACAAATACAAAGGGGACAAGACAATATCAATGACAAAAAGGCATAAAATTGAATAAAGGCATTACATCATGGTGTGGGGCAGGTGCGCGCGAGCCCTGCGGACGCGTGCGATCGCGATAGCGCGCCTGTCACGGCCCTTAATTTCGACGACATGCGACTTGTCCTTCGCGTCACACTTCTGTTTATAGCCGTTTAGTTACAACCAGGAAATAGGCCCCAATAGCTGATAAGCCCAAATATTGAACGTTTTAGTATCTGTAATCACCCAGTTAAATTACTGCTGGTGTATTAGAATTATCATGTGTTTAATTCAAACTTAAAGTCCAATTTTAAAGAAAACTTTATGGAAAACTCGTGATGAGCAGGGAATCCTTAACTGAGGGCTGTTTTTGTAAACTACGTAACTGTAATTAGGGGTAAGTAAGTTTGAGGTCATTCCTCCCGTGTTGGATTAAAATGATGTAGGCAGGTAGGTGCCTAATCCTGTTACACCTGCCTTTGAGTCGAGCTAACGAAATGTTTGCAAAAAAAAATGTTTTAATTTCATAACTCAAACTTTGCGTCACGCTCATGAAAAGAAAACCGTTTCCAATCGAACGGAAAACATGTCCGAGGACAACAGGAACTGGCAGCGAGTGCGTCGGACGTGTGAGTATGTGCAGGTAGCTGCTAGCCGTGGAGGAAGAGCTATCGACGGAGGCTCCGGGACCAGTCGCCAATAATAAATAACCGAACCGGAACTGGTGTGACGGCGCGCCTTCCCGGCCGCGCGACAGGCGTGCGACAGCCGCGCGACACCGCGACAGTTGCGCGCGCGTCGCCCGGCGCCCACGCACTCATTTGTTGCTGTTGACATCAAAATTATTGTTCCGGTCCGGCTTAGCGCGTGATTGTCGAGCGCCTTTCAAACTAGTTTCGATATTCATTGCGGTGTAAAGCCAAACTAAGCTGTAAGCGTAATTGGTAGGTAAGTTATGATAATCCATAACACAGCAACTGATGTGTAAGCTGGCTTTTTTACTCCAGAGAGTATAAATCTCGCTCACTTTTGATACCATTCGTAAGTTCTTCGAACAAAACTGATGATTGTAAGCAGTATCTACAGTACAGTAGTTAGCGGGGCATTAAGTGAAGGTGGACTGAGGGTGGCGCGTATAAGCAGGAGGAGTCTCGCCGAAAACTTGCGCAAAAGCACATCACTAAGAAGATTTATACTAACTTAGCTGACTTAAATCAAGAAGTGAAACTTCTGCAGTAGATACAACAGAAGTTTCGTTTCACATGATCTTTTCAGACATGGGGCTACATTTGGTACCTGGGTATCAACCAAACCAGAGGTCTAGTAAATGAACAACCGCAAAGTAATGAAATGAAAGTCACTATTGTTGACAGTGAGGGTTGTATGAAGGAGGGTTTGAGATGTCTTACATTTTTAATAAAAAATAGTTTACTGACGATACACCAGGAGTTAATCTTCTATTTGTCCTTCGCTGGTCGTGAGGGCCGCACACGCAACGTCCAGCCGAGGCGAGTACCTTGCAGGTAAGTGGTATGGGTAAGTGTGTCCGACCCCAGTAGTGCTAGATTATATTATTATTAGTTTTTCATAAATAAATATTGCCTATGGATGCAGAATACATAATGAAATATTATCGTAGGTGTTGCTGAGAGAAATGAAAAATTTGTTGATGAAATCTTAGAGCAAATTCCAATACAGATAGTTGGTGGTGCAGAGATAATGCCTGTAATCAGAGTGTTAGCGTCTAGCTCCCGCACAGACAAATGCGTACAAATGAGTAGCGCGGCGTGCGCACCGGCCTCATATAAATATTGGCGATAAATCTCGCGCCGCCGGCGATCCGTAACCGATATTGATAGTGCGCCGCACACATGCCGCCCGGCCCGGACCGGCCCGGACCCGACCCCGGGCTACACAAATGAGACGCTTCATTTAATTTTACTTTAAATGTTTCTATAAGACAGAGCAGCTTCACTGTAATAAGAGTTCCTATTTCTCAACATTAGCGAACTACAATATATAGCTTAAAATAAAGAAATGTTCCTTGCCTCGTAAGCAGACTATACCCAACATTACGTTTGTCAGAAAAAGTTACAAATTCAGACAGCACAGAAGCAATCTCGGTGTGTAATTATACGAGTATGAAGTTTAAAAAAGCAATTACTGCAAAACGCTCGCTGAACACTTACATGAGCGCAAAACAAACACGTGAGCGCTCGGCGACTGACAGCGTTTAAATGAGCGTGAATTTGCGTAAACAGTGGCGCGCATGCGCGAGTGCGGGCTGCGTGCGCAGGCGCACACCCCGTCATTTGCGTTTGGAGGATACCGTGCAAGCAAAAAGTTGAAAACGCACAGAAATTGCCGAAACACCGGCCTAATAAGCATTTCTCTTTGGACTTGTTGGAACGGTCGTAAGTGCCCCGCCAGGCTTCAGCGAGCTATAAAGTTAGCGCAGTCACTGTAATTATATTAGTAATTTATTTGTTACTAAAACTAAGTAGAAGTTCAAATGAATAGTTTTGAATTATTTATTAATTATATTAGTTAGTGCTCGGTCTAGATATGTTGCTAATTTTCAGAGCACCGATAAAAAAACAAACTTGTTATGTCAGTCATTTATTTTAGACAAAGTTTCTCAGTCCGAGTTAGCTTCACGCATACTCGACTTCAATCAAAAATCACATTTTAACATTTTTAAGCTTGCCTAGAACTTTTTTAGAGCAGTGTAAATTGTAATTACTGTGTCGAAATTTCATTGATAAGGATTCAGTATTTCAGGGGGGTCAAAGGTTGGTGTAAAACTTTCCTCAATTTGTAGCCAGTGATGTTTGTGAAACAATTGCCAATCTTGCCATTTTTCAATGACAGTTTCTAGACTTCTTTTCGAATTGAAGGAAAATTCGTTAAACTGTTTGGGCCCAGTAGCTGCATCGATGGCACTTATTATTATTATTATTATATCTAGCCTATATTGTCCCACTGCTGGGCAAGGGCCTCCCTCCATTCCTTCCATCGTTCGCGGCTTTGAGCCACTTCATGTCAATTCTTAAGGAAGGCATCCAAGTCGTCCCGGCACTTATTAACACCTCTAAATCGCAGGTGTATGGGCACTTGGGGCCAATAGGTCTTTTGTCATCACCTGGGTACTGTATAAATGTTAAGACAAAAACTTTGTAGGGTGAGCTGTGAATCGAACTTATGAGCTCAGAAGTAGCAATCGCGACCACTAGCACAAAAAGATGAGGAAGGTAGTGGTTTTGTGAAAGAGTACCGTATTACCGTATTCTTGCTGCTAAAGGTCTTAAGCTGTAGGCACAGAGTAGTTGATACATAGTAGATCATTAAGCATTACTTACGTTGAGTAATTTCATTAGCGGACTCGCACATAATTAATATATGGCCGCGAAGTAACGTTGTATGTAGGCGTTGAAAGCGATACGGCGTTTTTGTGCGCGATAAGGTGCGCGCTCACCTGCGCCCGTGCATCTGCTGGGCGCACGGCCGCCACAAAGCCAGTGGAAATCAAAATGTTTGTGACTGAGTGCCAATTAATCGAGTAGATCGCTAATGATAACATTGAAATACATAGGTACGAGTGTTAGAACCCTTTGTGTGCTGCCGATGACAAGTGAGGCTCCTACACCACTACGATATAAGTAGTTGCCGACGTTCCGTCAAGTGAAAATAATGCCATCATTGTCTACATTGCAGAAACTTCAGCTAATATCTTCATTATGAAAACAAAGACATACTACACGTAGTCAACGGCTCACTGTTCAGTAAAAGCACTGATTTCTCCAGTGCTGCAAGTGATGCGCAGTGGGCGCGGGCGGTGCGCGGTGCGCGGGGGGGTGCGGCGGGGGTGGCGCATGCGCCGGCGGGGCAAGGCCGCCCGCTGCCGGCTATTTTTACCCGCCAATGACGACGACAGCGCGCACAGCGACATAAGGAAACTGTCGTCGCTGAAGTCGACCATAAATCTGCTCTATGGAATGGAAAATCGTGTGAATGAAAGCTGTTGTGGAAACGTCCGGGCACCGCATCGCCGGTAGTTGTGAAGGTTAGATGGCAGTCACTGTAGCGTCCAACTCATTCTTCATTCTCTAATCTAACATATAAAATATTCGTGTCACAGCGTTTGTAAGAAGACTCCTCCTCCTGTTTATATTCAGTAGGTCTGAAAATAGGACGTAAACTATTTTTTACCCCCCTAACTCACACCCAATTATTTTTCTTTTTTTGATTATTTATGTGATAGAAAAACTTTTGCCGAGTCAGCTAGTTAGTATATAATATCTCCATTACTAAAAACATTAAAGGCTGCGATGATGATCTAACAACCGGAAATGACTCTATAACTAGAATACAATATTTTGTTAAACATTTTAGTGTCACAACATTATCACGAAAAAAGGGTAAAATGACCACAAACAGAAAAGATAATAGACACAAAAGAGTTATTTACAAAGCAACAATTAGCAAACAATAGAAATCGATTACCTTCTCCCGACCTTTAGAAGATAAAAATACGCAAGAGAACAAAAAGGCTCGCTCCGGAATCTATTCGAGAGCCATCAATCGGTCCCGGACAGAACAAATAAAACATTAGCCGCGTCAAACGCCGACTAACTATAAACCCTCGGCGAGGAGCGTATTAATTTGACATATACCGCTCAGCCGAGCTAACAGCAGGTGTTCCTAAATTGTCTATGATAAATATACGCCATCAATATAGCAGCGCCACGCACACCCTCGCATGCTCCGAATATAAAACCGTAATTGTGGTCACGACGCCTCGCCCGGCACGGCTGTTAGTGGCAGGACCCAGCAGTCGGCAGCCCAGCGTGTGATGCGTCAGCCCGCGCTCGCCGGTGCTGTACTTCTCTGGTAGACCGCGCGGCCGGAGATCTCCTCAAAGATTAACTGAACAGTAATTTCGAGCGTGAAATTTCGGCATCAGTCCATTTGCAAATTTGCATAAAACAATATCTTATTGCAGATAAATAAACTAATAACTATAAATACGATTTACGAGTTATTTTAATAGCTCATCCAAAATGGTAGCCGTCTATTCGTTAAGCGAAAGGTTGTAGAGAAAAAGTTCGAATAGTCCATAATCCTGATATAGTTGACAGCTCATGGCGTCGACACGAACTTGATTCTGAATTAAGTTCTAAATACCCATCGGGTATCTTATAAAACGTATAACGTACGGTCGTTCGGCGGATTCGCGGCGCGGCAACTGTTTGTTACGAAATTAAATTTTACTAAAAACTCGTTTCGATATCTTAGTCCGTAATTGGCTTTAGAAATGTGATGCTTTAGCGGCGAGCGATTCGTGATTGATAAGAGTCACATAACGCACTGCGTCAGCGGGCGCGACACCCGACGGGCGCGACAGGCGACAGGCGACGTGCGCGACAGGCCTGCACTCAGGCGCAGATGAAGTTATCCTGCGATAGCACGACCGATGCCTACATTAGCGGAGGCAAATTAACGCCAGATATCTACTTGTCTAAACTTGTAGCGGTTTCGGATCTGCCCGTGTGCCACTTTCTTTCCGATACAACAACGTAACACACTAGCTGGCTGTTACTGCCTCACCACTGAGAAGCCTATACATTTGGAAGTGACGAAATTTAAAGAAGAAGTTGGCGTAATAACCTCCCAGCTGACAATATGTCGGTGATCAAGGACGACAGATCTGTTTGCACAATCTGAAACATGTTTCGCTTGACCTGGAAACCAAACCTGAGACAAATAGACAGACTGTTGATACTAGTAGCGCTCCTATATCGTACATGCTGAAATATACACGGCATGTGCCATATCGCTGCAAACAAATGGTGGTGAGCAGTGTCCTGCAGGCTTGCAGCATCGCTGGTACTGACGCGCGCTGTGCTGCGGCTAATGTTTCACTTACCGCTCATGTATTGCGTACAGTGCACCGAATAATTTATGTCAACGAGATTCTTAATCCGTGGCAATAAAGTGGCAGACTAAATAATGAGTGTGTCGGCGTGAAACGTCGTAAGTGCAGGTGCTCGGCGTGAGCGCGTCGCGTCGCGCAGACCCATAGATCCCACGCGCGGCCAGCCCGCGCCGAACTGGTCGCTCGACTCTTGCGCAACTCGGAGACTACAGTTGGTTTATGTTGACCGGTTTCAAAGTTGTCTTAGCCTTCTAATTTCGGCTCGTTTAGATTGGAAAATACGTCGACAAAGATATTCGAAATGAAACTCAGCCGGGTGAGATCGCAGCCATGTTTTCACTCACGTATCGCCGCCGCAGCCGGCCGCATTAAGATTCCTACCGATCATTGTCTGTCGCTGCTGTTAAGTCATTAATTAAACACCTTATGGCATTGAAACTAACTTCTAACTTTCGCATAAACATGTCTATTTAACGACTACTTAGAATTTTCACTGAAGGTACTCGTACTGTAGGATATTGCTTGCTGACGCCACATCCTTAACAAACGTCTGTAAATTGATTTACACAAGCATAAAATACGTAAACCTCAGATTTATATGATGGCCATAGTGATCCTAGTCCAATGTCCAGCGCTGTATCTAATTTATTTTCGTATCGCGACTTAGGTCATGTTGGAGTTTAATTCAAGACGTGGTGAGACTGTACAAAGTGAAACAATTCAAACGTTATGTTCGACCTTCTTCTGGTATAGAGGAGTGTGACGTAAATTATATAGTAACATCGCTAGGACGTTGCGGAGGAACATGATGGGTAGTGTCGCGGGCGCGTCATGTCGCGCGACGTCGCGTGTCGCGGCGCGGCGCGGCGGCCTACGCGTGCGCTGTACAAATACTGTCGGCGGGAGTCCGCGCACAAATCAACGCGCTCGGACGTGCCGCGCGGACCCCCGGTGGCAGCGCCGCCAGGGCTGCGCACCAGCTCCACACACCTACCACTAGCTTTTACCTAACACTATTACCATTACTTGACAAATTTAGGAAACTATGATCAGCATACAAAATGGTAACTGGTCGTATATATAAGATTTCTAAAACATTTCAATTTGCGCAACTAACCTATTCAATAGTTGTCTAGAGCAGAAGTGACTTTGGTATACGGAGGTATTTCAATTGATACTACATGTTTCCCAGACGCAGCTCCTCCCGGGGTCCGGCGGCAGGTCGCGGCAGCCCTGCGGGCCCCCCGGCGCGGCGACAGCGCCAACATCTCTCACCTCCGGGGCCCCGTAATGAACAATATAAATGTGCCATTTGCCGGCCCCGCCGAGCCCCAGCGAGCCCCGCCGCGCCCGCCGAGCCCGACACCCTGCGCAACACTCCCCGCGCGCGCACAGGTACACCTCCACAGCTATAGTAACACTAGATACCAGCCATGATTTACAGCCTTGTATTCGCTACTGAATCTATAAACTCATAATTTAACTCCAGCGCAATAAATAAACGTTTAAGTGCAGGCAATCTGTCGTATCCATCTCAGGATTGTGGATAATAAAACTGTTGACGATTTGTTGAAGTCCAGGTGGTGCGGCTCGACCGGTCGCCGCCGACTTCTTGCACTCATATACGTACGTACGTCATATTTATAAGTTTGATAAAATTTACAATGGCTTTATATGTTATTATAGGTGTATAATCGTTTAAACACTCAAGGCATAAAACATACGTCATTATTATGATCCATAAAAACGACTTCAAATTAAAGCTTTGGACGATCGAGCAACAAATATTATCGTAGGAAGGAAAGACAGTTTAAACTATCAAATTTTCAAAACGACTGCTAAATTCCGTCGCCTATTAAGGAAATTGTCCATAAAACTCGATCCCTTGAAGGGATGTGACAGGACTATTATATTATTAGGATCGTTTTTAGTAATGATAGGGACAGAGTACGCGACCGGATCGCCGGGAGGGACTAATCGTGCGCCGACACAAAAACTTTGGGCACTTCATTATAGCTATACGTGTGCATTATTAAAGCGCGGTCGGGCCGCGCCGACCCCGCGCCGCGCTGCAGACAGTTCATTTTGCATTCCTTTACGGTGAGTGGAGCGGACTCCGCGGCCGCGGGGAACTTTGACAGCGCCGAGGACGATATAGGACAGGAACCAATTAAGCAACCAGTTTTATAAAATGCAAACCTCAACAGCAACAAGAGGAAACAGAACAAACGTAAATCTGAAAACGTCTCTGCAGCCGACAAAGCTCCGCTAACAGCAGAACACAAATCTAAAGACAAACAGACAATAGTCGCGACAAAACACGACGCCCAGCCCCGGAGCCGGTGGAATTTGGAAACGAAATTCGCGGATCGCATTTTGCGAATACTCTCGCGTGTTACTGCATTATTATTTAAGTTGGAGCTTTTAAAAAATGGTTGAGATGGTCTGCGGGTGTTTTTTTGGAGGCGCGTGCGCGGGGCATAATTGGCGCGCCGGACGCGCAGGAGCGAGCGCTTTTTGCGAACGAGACCGAGTCGCCGTTTGATAACCGTCCCTACGTAACGGAACCCACTCTACGACAACAGAACAGACACACAGACAACCTATCGAGACCTTCTACAAACTTAATAGGCCAAACGTAAACGCGAACATATAATACATTCCGTTGTTCGAATGTGGGCATTAATGGACAGTTTGTCACCATAGGAGGAACATTACCCGCTCGCTGTGTAGGAGTACTGATAATTGGGAAACATAAAAACAAACGTTTCAAAGAAAATAAAAAGTAGAGGCGATGAATGAAGTCAATGAATGCAAAGATGCTTTGTGATGTACTGTTAATATGGCCTTTTATGTTGTGACGAATATGCTGCTACTACAAGCTGTGGTTTAACGCCTGAACGGAATGACGCAATCTAAATAAAGGAACAATAACAGCAGCTAAAAATGAATACGAAAGACATCCTGAGGTGCAGGTAAGAAAAGGGGTACGCGGGACCCTTAAAACAAAAATTGGTCGAGTGTTGCTCCGAGCGATGGTTGACCGACGAAACCTTTCGTTCCTTTTACAACACACAAAAAGTAATTTAGACCATGATGACGGGATCCAATATGATAACAGGAATCCCGTTGCGTAGCCCGCGGTGCTCGGCCGACGTTGTAGAGGTGAGCTTCGAACGAGCGCAGATGAGATCTTCCTTTTTGTCGCAGTACTAACGACGCTCGGAGGACTGTTAAAATATCTGACCTCACAGGAGCGCGTCAGTGCAGGACGCGTCACTCGCGCATGTCCGTCAAACGTCATTCCTCTCACTAACACAATGGAATAGACTTTGCAAAAATGGGTACGCGTGTCGCAGTCCCGACAGACCCAACAATGGATCCAAAAAACAAACAGTCGGAATAGAAATCGAAAACAGAGCTTCTTGCCGCCGATGCGACGGAACGGGATTTTGGAAATCCGGTTTCAATTTTTGTTTGGTTTTGTTGGTTGTACCTCCACCGCGCTATTGTCGACATGTCACTAGTTTTGGGGACACAATAATGCCAATCGAATGAGGACGTGCTCAAAAAACTATTTGTTATGGGCTCGCTTGATAATGCGTCGCTAACGATAGATGAAGAGAGAGACCTTTAGGCGACAACACACGCCCGCACTGTAAAATAATACAAACGATATCTGATAGAACTGTCTACATTGATACCGTTTAGTTATTCTGATTTGTTCTCTAGTCTGTCTGTGCTTCACTTCTCTCTTACTGGTTGCTCTCAGTGTTATTAATGGTGTATGATCTTCGATCTTTGACCGTGTGTGCACATAACAGTACGGAAGTGTCTGGCTATCACTAATTTGATAGCAGTGTGAAATATATAAATTTTGAATATACATGGTTTAACATATCATCTGCCAATAAAGTTAGTCTATGTAAATTTATTTGTTTTTAGTAGAATGTAAAAGTTAGTATGAATGTCGGTGTCCTAGTGTTGATGAATATATTTTTAGACCGTGAATAAAAAGTTCAATTGGTTTAAAAAATATCTTCCAAACACTTAATAGTAGTTACTGTTCAGTTCGAGAATATAAATGCGTTGAATAATAACATGTAAGGTATTTTTTGCACATTAGTGCCCCCACAGCAGCGCACAAAGCAGGCCGGGGCAAAGGTGACGGTGTCGCCGTGTCGCGCGTGCGGCGCGCGCGGTCACACCGGCAACACTCGACACCATTGTCAACGCGCTAAGAACATCCGCAAATATGCGGGAAATTACGAAATAATACCCAGGACTAATTATCATAAGCAATTCCTTAAACAAAGCCAAACATTCGACTCAAACTTTTATGGGAGCGCTCCTTGATCCTGACATTTGACAACTGCTTTCATTGTGATTTCTTTCACAATAGGTTTTTAGGTACCTACGAATTTCAAGTTGCCTTTTGACCCGTGTCTGGGTTGAAATTTTTCATTAAGCGTGTTTAAATATGTCTGCTGAGTAAGTTTACTTCGGTTGATATTATCTTTGGGATCAGTCTCCACCGCACACCGCCAGGTTAGCGGGATCAAAGTTTTCTTTACCTTGAGACGTCCTGCGTCACGACTGTTAATTGATTTATATGTGTTTACGATGATATTACAATATGGATACAAAGGTCTATTGTCCAAACTTATTGAACATTTTCAAAGTCGAGGTGCATTGCATTTGAATTAAAACAGCACGTCATACTATCATAATTATATATTCATTAGGTACCTTTTTAATCACGTAAACCGATAAAAATCGTTTGATTTATATTTTGAAATTGACTTAAGCAGGCCAGATAAAACCCTTGAAATCTACTGGTTCTAAACTATTGTCATGCAATGTTTTTAATTAATCTAGTGAGCTTTAGATTCAGTAGTCATCAAATATCCTCATATTTATTTATTTATTATAAGCTTTATTGTAAGTACACCATTAATACATACAAAAGGAACTAAAAACTAGTTATATAAATTGAAATTTCTTCAACACTCAAACTTCTAGAGTAACTTACCAGTTATCACCTAGTACATGATGTAGTTTTCAGTGGTGTAGTGAGGAGTAGGTAGGAGTGGAACAATGCGGCGCAGAGGTGGAGGTCAGGCGAGCACTTGCGTCACCCGCGCGGCGGCCGCGGTGACGGTCCGCCAGATCCACTGCACTCGGTAGCACTCCTTATTCATTCATTTACCTAATAGGTACTCATGTATTGATTGTAATCTATCAGTAATGTTCATTTGCAAATCAATTTTCACCAATTTAGTTTTAGATAGCAGTAAAATTTAGTCTCAAAGATCAAAGCATTGTATCATAAGATCCTTTCAACCTTTTGAAAAAAAATTAAACGTACGAGTATGAGAATATATATAATCGGTGTTGTATGTAATAATTCTTTTTGGGTGCTGTGGTTTAAATAAACAACCACCGTTTAAAAAGTTCGTTACAAAAACGTAAGTAAACAATAGGTCTAAACCATAACTGCAAAAAAATTACAAAAAATCATCACTCACGTTACTGTGCACTACAAAAAATAATCATTGTCGAAAGGTGAGAAAATGTGCTAATTAACACGTCGCTAGCGCCGCCCTCGGGCCGCGATTGTTCCGGCGCCCATTGTGGCCCAGCTTTTATCAAAGTATAATTAGCTTTTGTTCAGGTGTATTATTTTTTGAGTAAAATCCTCGATCGAGTCCCATTCACTTGCAAATAGGGAAGCCGTGTTTACGTGTCGATGAACAGTAATTATCGGGCAGAAAAGTTTTTGCGACCACAATTTGTCACCCTCGAGAAAAATCCAGTCACGTTTTGTAATTGGGTTTCCTTCTCCTGCACAAGCAGCTGTTGTGAGCTATGTGCAGTGTACGTCATCACGGCAGAAGATGTGAAGCCAGTGCCAACCGTCCCTGACGCGTGCCGGCTCCTTGTGCTTGTATAATTAATATGTAAAGTGAGGATACCTGCGCTTCTATTGCGGCGCATGCGACGCTCAGGTGCATAAGCTTTATTTGTACATTTTTTGCTTCCACTTCCCCTTTGCATAAATTATCATTTTCGCAATTGTCCCCGAGCGAAAGGATTTCTTCTGACCTGCCTTCGGTATGATGGGGGCTCCCGCTAATGTAGTTCTTGCTAATATAATAATATATGAATACCTACCTCCAATAGTTTTCTTAACAATTTCAATGATGGCTGTAATGCATTTGAACCATCTCTCTAAGAATCATAACAAGACCACGGAGTCTTACGTAATTATTTTTATTTTTGAACTAGTTACAGATCACTGAGCGCTTTGTTATCTATTGCAATCATCTCAACATCGATATTCCTTTATTCTAAAATGAACGCTAGTGCAGCCGCCCTGAGTTCAAATTTAACCTTTTCAGTAGCATCTTGAGTATCTTCATCCCTGATTTTAGGTCCTTAGATTGTGGACCGAGTGTCGTTATTATTAAGGTTGTGTTTTGTTCGGCAGGTCGGCGTGTGGTGTCACCTGGTCGGCAGAGGTCGGCAGCTGGTCCATTGTGGGGCTCATCACTTGACTCGCGCGAAAGGGATGCGTCGCCATGAGAACCAACGGCGTCCTGGGAATGCTCCCGCGCAGATAATGCGCAACAACTAGTATTGTAAGACACAATAGTAAGCCGATCTACTGCGCTTGTTTTGAAACTGTACCAAATTTTATTACCGCGTTACAATAAAGTTATGAAAATATTTACAAGTATACTAATTTACAATCAACCGACTCCCAATCTGCCGAGGATCTTCGCAACTTTTCGAAAAAAATGGTTAATTTTATTGAACTCTATAAAATATATCAAGCCCTAATGAGATTGGGCGGGTCACGTCAACCGTATGCATACTTTGCACAGTGACCGCTGGGCAATTGTTGCCCAAAGCTGAAGACGGCATCGAGACCGGCCCAGGAAGAGGTGGCAATGATGTAGAGTCGTAACTTGAGGACAAGTCCAAGACGGCGTGGGAGAAGAATGTCTAGGAGGCCTTTGCCCAGAAGTGGGAGAGTAATATGTAGAGGAAAAGAATAATATATATGCGACGTCAACTATACCTTTTGAAACGGAAAAAAAATAGGAATTATCAATTCTGCCAACGGTAGTACTAGTACATATATTATATATTCATAAGCTATTGTGGTAATAAATAGAAACCCTGGATGTCGGCGGACAATGCAAGGCTAGTGAGAACTAGCCGGTGGTAGTACGCTCCCCGTTATCATATGCAAATGACAGAGTGCTGTTGTGGGGACCGTTCTCGGAAGAATGTTCCACTTAATAGGAAAAGAAATTAGAATAAAAAAGAGACGTTACAAAAAGAAACACGAGTATCCGTTTGGTGCGTGTTGTTGCCGATTTTCTAATATATCACAAACATTAATATGCTCGCGACCGGTTCTCGTGAGATCCGTTAGTGGCTTTATGTAAATTATTTGGTTTATGGCGCGCCTCCTAGTTTACATTCGAATGCTTTAACTTAAAAACATATCTAATGTCCGCGTAGAAATCGATCTCGTACTTACGCCGATAACGTGAAATATTACAGCCAAATTATAGAAAGTATAATTTATGGCGCACCATAAAAAAGGTATTAGCAACATAATAACTAATCTCAGCAGTAATGTTAACTGATGGAGTGATGACGCGTCGGCAGTACATTGATTAATAAACGATATCACTCAGTGATGAACTAGCGAGCATTCGGGCCAGCAGCACTAAGTGAGGAGCACCTGAACTTAGATAATAATTCGTGGGAAACGGTACATAATAAATAGTTGATTTGGTCGCCGTTACATGTAAACTTGACATTTCAATAGCGAAGATATTTGTAATGAAAAGAATTCGATTACTATGCACCGCCGAGGGCGCGTTAGAGCGCGCCTAGGGAAACGTTACCCAAACTAGTTTGTGAGCAAACGGACATCACTCGGAGCCACATTGTCCAGATTAATGCACAAAACCGGATGCTGCGTCTCCCGGCCATCGATAAAACGGTCACCACTATAGAGCAGCCCCACACTTCTTTAAGAGGTCTCTAGCGCTGACCGCCCTTTCATAGCGGCGCCCGCTTGTCATTCATCACGCGTAGATGAAAGGAATCCGCATAATCAGCTGATAGTACCCGCTCGACAACACTAACGGTCCATCTGTGATCAATGAGCCGATAGACTAGTCCTGCCTCCCCGGCCGCTTCGTCTAACGAACTTTTGATTCACTCGCATAGAAATGGAAAGTTAACCAGTTTTTTAAATTTCAATAACGCATGAGTCTTCTCGTTTTAAGATGGGCAGGTTATGAGCGCTTAGGAATATCCGTTGTAACTGGAGACACAATGGGTTCGGGAGAAATCGTCGGAGGATGCGCGCAGAGGGCTGAGATAATATCGTGTTTCGTGAACTCTGCGCCGATGTCTAATTTCCAATACAATGGGTGCTGTAAAAAACTGGCCTAAAATAAATGTGTCACAGTGCCACCCTCAGGCGGGCAGACAATGGACAAAGGAGCCCTCGAGAGCGTGCGCGCGCGCAGTTAGCGTCGCCACAATGCGCTGCACCCACGCGCTTTGTCGCATTGTCGCGCACACAATCGCGCCGAGATCGATCCGCGACGATCGCATCGCATCTAGGAGACACGTGTGCTCAGTCTACACCAAACACATGTAAATCACATTATTGTGGAGGTGAAAGTTGAACGAGACGAGAAAAGTAAAAGTCTTGCGGCTGACGCGCCGCTGTCGCATCTGCGCCGCGCCGATATCATATTATGTTAATTCATTTGTGTGCGGGGGCGCGCCAGGGCGCGGGGGGGGGGGGGAGGTTGAAGGGTTTGTGCGATTGTTGGCCCTTATCGTGTTTGGGTACACAATGCGTGGATTGTGTTTTTTACAAAGAGTCAAGAGACTAAAAAACTGGAGTCCTCTCTTGAGGTGTATTCATTTAGTCCCATTTGTGCTTTTCAATAATCTATTACAAATCGGCCAATCTCTATGTAACAATCGTTCTCATAGTTGTAGGACGCCATTCATTATCTATTTGACATCGCGTTTGTAAAGGTTTGAATCAAATGATTTATGTTTCCTTTGACAGGCTAAACACGAGGCTCTTTATGAGTGCTAGGTGGGCCTGTATCACGGGCTTCCTAACTTTTTTCTTATTTATCAACGAATATCTAGTTATAATGAAGTGGTCGGAGCTGTGCGATATCGTCCTCACAGCTCGTCGCGTTGCTCGCTGGCGTGGCGGCCACCGCGCTATCACAACGTCCCTGACGAGCCACTAATTCGGAGTTTAGAATACGATTGACACACTGATATTAAGAGGCTTCCAATAAACGGCGAGGTGCGTCGCGAAAGTGAACGTATCGGATGAGATATGATGCACTAAATCGTTTTTAATCATGTTTCTGATTGAATCGCGCTTGATAATGATCTTCGATTAGCGCGCGGCCGTAAGTCAGCGCGTGGTGTCGGCAGCGACTGCGGCCGCGCTGCCGGCCGCTGCCGGCTGCGGCTGCATTACGCCATTTGTTCCTAATGGATCGGACAGTTTGTACTTCTCGTATTGATGGCAATCTCTTAAACAGTAATTTGTCTGTGGGAGGGCGTCACACGCGGGGTGTCGCCGCGGCCCTCGTCGCCATATGTCACTCGCGGCTCCGACCGGAGGAGTTTGCGTCGAGTGCGGTTAATTCGTAAGTACGTGCATTTTAATTGGTCCATTATGTCTCGTTTGGGGTTCACTTGACTTTGTGTCGCGCTGCTTCCTCCTCGGGCGCAGCACTCGCAGCCGCCCTACAAGGCGACGCCACATGAGCTATAAAGTTCAAGTGCTGGTCATTAACCCTAGCGAAACAATAGAAAGGTACCTGATCCAGTCGCTAATAGATAAGTACCTATAGAAGGTGTAATCATTAAGTAAGTTGTTTGGGCAATTCGAATTTCAGGTGTATCATTTTTAATAAATTTGCAAGTCAATTATTTTTTTCACTACGCGTACTAGTAGGTGTTAACGGGGTCGCAAAATTACTTTGTTTTCAGTATACGATTAGGTACACTAGGAATCGTGTGGAACTGATGATATGTTGGGGTATTGGCAAACCGCAGAAAATAGTACATGACAAATCTTACAAACAGAAGGTCATCTATTTGTCCATAAAAAGCGTGCGGTTAGCCGGCGGGCGCGGCCGCGGGGCGCTCCGACCTCCGCGCCTATTGTGCTGCTGTTTCCAGCCAAAACGTAAATAAAGGCAGATGTTACCATACTCCAAAATATAAAACCATATCCGATACGGTCACATATGAATCGGCTGCCAAACTGAACTGAACCTAATTTACAAAATTGAGAGTTGAAATTGGCGAGGGTCGTGGTTGCAGTTATTTCGTTCTGGTCGGGATTGTTTCCGCGGTTCTAGCGACCCGAGGCCGTGGCTGTGTGGGTAGTTTTACAAAACCGAAATTGTTGTAGTTTAATAAAAGTGATATGAAACGCGAGGATGTTATTGACAGGCGATGGTATCGCGCTGATGGACGAGCGGCGCCGCGCCAGCCACTAGTTAACATTGCTTCGATTAATTTTGTAGTTATCGATATGAGCTCTCGACGTGATTTGTATGAGTTGTTAATGAATGGACTCCTTCTCCAGCTATAATGATATTGATGTTGCTTTTGTGAAGATTTCGGTAGCAGTGGACGAAGATTAACAATTAAGTCAACCGTTTTTTAAAGCCGTTGTAATAAAAGAGAGAAGAGGCAGCCAACGCTAATGTTTCCGTCTTTAGTGTAGTGTTGCCGTGGCCGGTCCACAGTATATTATGTACTTAGGTGTTCCGGAGCATCCATCAGTGTTCGGTTCCCTCGTCGGAGCGCGCGGCCGCAGGCTCCGCGCACAAACATCGCGACACTTGTACAAACAGATGACACAGCGCTAATTATATCAAACATGTTGATTGTTTCATTACACTCAAGTAATTGTAATAACTTCGCAACATCTCCTCCGTTTCGTTTAAAGGTAATTTCTATTAGGTTCCGTGTTATCGAGTAGTTTCGGTGCAATGGATGCAAGTTCACTATTTGCGCAGTCATCCATGGTTCGATTCCTATATTCATCCGTTCAATAGATATTTTTTCTGAGTTGGCTTGTTTATGAGTATCGATGAAAAAACTAGTCGATTGTGAGATAACTTAGCATAAAATTATCGAGTGCGGAAGGCGATATGTTAACGCGAAATGACCCCAACAATTTGTTTGCAAATGTGAATAGCACATGGTTTGAAGTCCGCACACCGTTCTAAATGACTTTAACCAAATTAACAATAGACAATCTGAGCATTAGCAGTCATTACCGCCCCAAACCACAACACGCTCGTGGCGAACAAAACGCATCATTTGTCGTGCAGCATGGTTGTCGGCTGATTGATCACTCGCATTACCCGGCCAGGGTGCACAATGCCCGGCCAGCGCGCACAACGCCCGACCAGACCCCACACTTGCGCGAAATGATTTAGCGCTGCATTTATTGCAAGTTGTCGGTCTGTATGTTTGTGTGTGTTCACGTGGAAGTGCTAACTCATAAAGTCATAAGTCGCATTTCGCGGATGACGGTCGAGCGTGGTTTATTGACTAGAAGATAATGTTATTAGTGTAATCAAATTATTTTGTGGCTCTATCGTTTAATACATGCATTTAAATGCATAAATGTTTGGTCCTGTTAGAGTCTAAATTAGTTTTCCGTATGTTCATTATTTCTAATGCTGTAGACTAAAAAACTAAAGCTGTTGGAATTTCTGTTTTTTTTTGTATCTGCTAATAGGTACCGTGTGAACAGATTACACAGGGCTCATTGCTAATATGTGAGCTGGATCTGAGGTAGGTAAGACTTTAATATAAATTTCTAAAACATTAACAAGGCAGATTGCCTTGATCTCTATGAAGCTGAAAAGTAATGATTAATTAGTGATTTAGATTATCTGATTCATTTCAACATTTTACCAACTATGAAGTTAACTCAATGATTTGAAGATGCATTCAAATATACCTACCATTAGTATTTGTACAGTAAATCATTTAACAAAGCAAAAGTAATACAATTATGAACATTTAGCCACAAGCCAGTTCATCCACGCTATTAATTGAATCAGCTAAAGTTCTACCCACCCTCACTTCGCAATGCGCCGTGAAGGACCTGTAATTAAAATAAAGTATACTTTATATATGGGAAGTTCTTAAACGGACAGCAGTCAGTCTTTAACAATTGACTTATGAGTGACGAACTAACGCATTAACGTATAGTAGAATAGAATAAAATAAACTTTATTGTACCTACAGTAAAATAGTAACTATTTTACTGAATCCCATGGGCACAGTGGTGGTCGTATCGCTGGCAGCAATATTTACCAGACAACCTTAGGATGGACTATAAGAACTTAAAATAAGAAGGGGGTGGTCTGCGGAGTACTGCTCATAGATATAAATCAAATGAAAATTAATGATGAGTGAGAATGAGCGGTTTAAGTAGAAAATTCCTAACAGTAAGTGGAAGTCTAGGTTTAGGCTAGGCCCGTTAGTGACTATAGGTTCGTCTCGTATTAAAATAAGTCAAATTGAGGATATTCTGCTGCCACAGTTGTCCAACCTTTCAAGCAAGTCAAATGTAATGTTATGTACATTTTAACAAGTGATTTAGTTATTTTATAACTAGCCTGCGGATTCACCAACGTCACAGTAAGTTTCTGTTTACAAACTTTTGTCTCCTGTTTTATCCACTTAGGGGGTCATCGTCTCTTAGTGCTTGCCCACGTCATAAAAGGAAAAATATCTTTTGCAACCTTTTACGCTTCCAGGCCCTGTAGTTTTTTTTGGCTGTGCGTTGATTTGTCAGTCAGTGAGTCTCTCATTTTTTATATAAATTAAAATAGATAATTAGCTAAAGAGTGTCTATCTGATAAGAAGATAACATCTTGCAGTATACTCGTAAGGTGGTTCCTGTGTGAAGCCTGTGATCCGGGTGCGTTGCCTATTAGGTACGTTGAGTACATAATGCGGGCTTATGCAAGTGTTCGTACGACTGATATAATATGTCTGAAATAAATATTAGTAGCAGTGAGAAAACTACTTTAATCCAGCTGTTGCTAATGATGCCAATTGTGAGTACTATGAATCTATTACAAATTCGTTAATAATTGTCGTAAATAAATAAAATTACTAGGTAGTTTTTCAGTATGTCATGTTGTCGTGAATCTCATGAACCATGATAGCTAGAAAGTTGAAATTTTCTCAGATGATGTATTTGTGATGATAACCAAAAAATGGGATAAAAACTATTTAAGTGGGGCTCGTTATTTTTTTTGTCGTATTTTTTTTCTACGGACGGTACGAAACCCTTGCGTGCGCGAGTTCGACTCGCACACGGCCGATTTTATTTAAAAGTAAATTAATAAGGAGTTTATTTATTTTAAATTAATAAGAATGAATTTGAATGTATTAGCATTGTGTGTTTCTTATTGAGACATTCAACAAATCAGTGGGCGCCACCCTCCGCGGCTGCAGATAACCACGTTAGCCGGTAACCTCGTTACTGCCCCTCGCGCAGCCCCTCCAGCTGCTGATCAACTATTCTTTAACTCAACCACAAAAAACACGAGCTCTTAATCATATTTTATTTTTGTATTAGGTCTGGAACGCAAATCACGTCAAATCTTATGTCTATATTCTACTAATTTAGTTTGAAAAAAATGTATAACCCTTTCCTTGAGGGGGGATCAATCATTTCGTATTGAAATGATTATCTACTGATTGCTGTTCGAATGAGAATAATGACTTCTCCCGCAGTAGGGCGGAGTAGGAGGGCCTGTCAGAATTTTACTGACTAAAACCCATTCCTATTTTCCTTCTTTGCCTTGCGTTCCAAGACCTCGCGTTTGCCATTCGGAAGAAAACCCTTGGTCCCAGTAGGCTTTGGCTCTGCTGGGCCCTTACTGTTTTTCGTGGACGTCGACTAATCGGGCACGGTCCGGATGGTCAGCGTTCGGCTGGACGGCGAGCTACCCATTACTCGACGTCCGCAAGGTACAACGTTCCTGGTACAGGTACGAGGAACCAGCGCAAGATGTTTGCACCGTTAATGGCCCACACGAGAACACTTCGGTGCTTCGCCCTAGCTGGGCACACCTCCACTGTATGCTCTATCGTGTCCTTCGGTCCTCACAATGGTGACACCCGGATGTTTCGTCCTTACGAATCCGATGCTTTTGCTGATCTTCCAAACTTACTATGTCTATCTAATTGGCGGTACACACACGACTTCCAAAATTCATTTAAAAACCAGCTAACAATTGTCGTTGAAATACATAATGTTATGTGGTAGGTACAGCTGGCTTCCACGTGGACGAGAGCTGTTATATATTGATATTATACTAGTCTATTGATACTTTCAATTATATCTAGACAACAGCTGACACCTTTACCAATAACGGCTAATACTGTATGTGTTCGAAATATATTGTTTACATCAGTATCGCGGGCTGGTTGCGCCACCAGCTCCCAGCAAGCAACCTGTTTCCCAGCAGAGCGGGTGTGGGAGGACGCGGCGGTTACACACACTTCGTACTTTACTGTTATTTGCCAGATGCCGAGGATAAGGACAACATTACTAGCACCTCTGTATTAACACAATTCGCATTCAAAGTAATTTACTACGTAGTTCTCGTAGTACTTAGTTTATAGATATGAGAAGTGATAGCTTCGATGAAGTCTTAAAATAATTGGACTTTAGATCTCCACCCTCGAATGTGTATGACATTTGAGGATTAATCAGATATCTGCTGTCTTTTTCACATCATATCTAATAGTACTGCAGTAATATCATGTGTGTGTGTATGTGTGTGTGTGTTGGTATCTGATACCAATGAACAAGGTCTGTATGTATCTAATGACTTAGTGATCAGGCATCTGTATAATTTTGCCTAAATTATAATTTATACACATGAATATAAAGTGAAAAAATGTACAAGTTATAATCGATTTCGCGTGTTTCAAGGTCGCCATTATTGCAATATACTCCTTCTGAATCTCGTCCACTTGTCAAAATACAAAACACAATAGCTAGCACAAACGCGTGCAAATAATGTAATATGACAATGTGAGGTATTTAGATGTGGCGAGTATGGCGCGATGGCGGACTCACAATACGTTCTACAGAATGCTGCACAGTTGTGTAAATGTCAGTCATTTGTCAGCGCCGAGGCGTTTAATTGACACGTCTCGATAATTAGCTACGTTCCTAAGATTAGTTACTTTAGTTAGAAACTGTTAGCGAGCCGCCGCACACTACTAAAAATCGACACCATTATAATACGTAAATGACATTGCATATTTTAGAAAAAAAAAGGCTTTAAAATAAAGCAATGTGTAGTGGTACATAGGGTGATATCATCTATAAAAGTAGAAAGTATTATAACAAGCAATAGTGACATTTCTTCATTACAAAGAATATTTAGGTGAATTCGTCGCACAGTTACTAAGTAAGGCTACGTCATGCTACGCCGAGATATACTCCGCTACGACACGTTTTGCCATAATATATTTCGCTACGAGGTTCTACGCCGAGATATGCTACGCTGACTTATACTTCGCTACGATACGCTACGCTGAGATATGCTTCGCTACGACACGCTACGCGGAGATGTACTTCGCTACGACAAGCTACACTGAGATATACTTTGCTACTCCTGTACTACTATTGTATGATTCGTTGCTTTATAAATCTTAAAAAAATACTTAAGTATGTATCAAATATATAATGCAAAATTTATACGAGTAGGCTTTTTAAGAGCAACTTAACTTGTCACTTTTCAAATGAAAGTCAAGAGTACTTAACATAAGTGGCCGATTATAAAGTTATGACAGCTTAGCGTAAACGATACAACCGCACACCGCTATAATAGTAACACAAATATTATACAATGGAGGCGAAACAATAAAAAACATTATAAATTCAAATCTGAGTGAGCGGTCAGCGACTCGAGGGCCGACAATGCGCAATAAAACTTATAATACCATTATTTGTTTATCAATAAGCGATTTGCATGTGTTAATGTGTATCGTACTACTCGCGCTGTCGGGATTACCATGAGAATGCGCAAGCGCTGCTTACGTCACTCGCGCATGCGCACTGCAGATCTCTGCACTATCATTTTACTTGGCATGTAGTCTCCTGAAGTACAAACAGAATAGAAACCTAAAAATGTATTTAGCTTAAGATGTGAAGTTCAAGTTTAAAAGTAACAGCGGCCGAATAGGAGTAACAGTGCTGAGGTATTTGAGATACTAAGATAGAGTTTCATTATTGACATAATACTCGTATTGGTATATGTATAGACTTTGTACATATAATATAATTATATAAGTTTTAGACTTAGTAGGTATGTAAGTTTATTTTGTACACTGGATCCTACCCTCGACTTTTTCTCTCTGTAACTCAAAGGTTCGCTTTTGAACATGAACCGACTGTATCACTATGTTGTATGTTACGTTTTGTATACAATAAAGAATTAAGAGTATTTTTCACGCACATTTATGTTTTAGTTTTATTTGCATTAAGATTTTATATTTCTGGTGTTTTACTCCAATAATTATTATTTTATTTTCTAGAAAACACATATTGTAGTTGTGCAATAAGTCAGAAAGATGAAATGACGAACTAGTAGGCATGACGTTTGTCGGCAGAGTTCACGACAGAGTCACGAGTCCCGCAGGGGAAGTTCAACACAACAATGAAAACTGAACTGATATCACATCAGTAGGTACGTGCGACGCTACGTGACGTACGCACATTTGCAATTTAAATATCTGTCAGTGGAAATTAACAACTATTGATCAACAAGACATAACGTTGGGAAACTTTGCTTTAACTTTTTATATTCCGTTAGTACATTCATCCCTAACATTACTTTAAACGGATGGCTGTGCTAGAAATTGATATGAATATGATTCTTATTTATTTATTTATTTAAGCTTCATGTACAGTGGTGGTACATAGGCGGACTTAATGCAACAAGGCATTCTCTACCAGTCAACATTAATCAAGAAATCATCGGCATCAACCGAACAGATCCACCATCCAAATATTAGCTGTACAGCTTGAGGTCTGTTATGTACAGTGTGCGCAGTAATGGTGTCGCCGCCTGCGTCAGCGGCAGCGCACGGTGCGACACATTGACGCGTGCGTTTCTGTGCTTCACTTCCTTATGCTTTTGTAAAAATCATATATTAGTTAAGTATAGTCCGAAAGTGAAGCCACCTTGAATACATTTGAATTAATTACGCATCACTAATGGTGAACGGTCCAAGGACGATTTTTGCATACGATTGTAACGGCACATAAATTGTTATCGCTGCCACATACAAGTTTTTTACATTAATTTTGTCATCTACACTAAATTATAGTTTACTTCGTATTAGTATTTTGCACCTGTATATTGATGAGGCGGGCGGTGAGCACAGTTTCTTGTCACTGGACTCAGCATTGACTTTTCGAACTTTGGTATTTTACTTTATTTTACGATTTCCAACGAATGGCGAAATATATCTAGTTTCAACTCGATTTAGATGGTTTTATTTATTTAGTGGGAAATATTTTTAAGATTTTGATTGCATTGTTGTGCTAGAGCCGGGTGCGGCTGCTGCACCCGTCCGGAGCTGACCGGTCCGGGCGCGAGGAGAACAATCACACACCCCTTATCATTTGGAACAGGTTCTGCACAAGTACACTAATTTGAATAAATTCCCATGCAAGTGGATATTTGAATAATTCTAGTCGAATCTGCATTCATCTCGTGGCTTAGGAAAAAAGCCGTTACAATGTGTCACAGTTTTTTGGTTTCCTTCCCCTGCAAGTAAATCATTTACATATTCTAACAAAAACATGGGTACAAGTTGTTTAGTATTACGCAACACACCACTTTGTAATCGTGGTTGGAGAGGTATCACAGCGTCCTCATCTTTCACAATGAGAAAGGTCTAACAAAGGTAAAACCTCATCTCACCGGACATGGTAAATTTGGGAGGTACTTGCTCCCGATTCAGGCAGAAGAAACGCCCGGGAACGTACTCTCCACGTCCCATCCGCAGAGACCTTGATCCTATCTATTAGCCACCAAAGGCGTGGGCTTGCGGACGACAAGCAATGGGTAGCTCGCCGTCCTGGCGACCGGTGACCGTCCACACCGAGCCCGAGTCGTCGACGAAGCGTAGTGTTTGACATGCGCTTCAAAGAGATGTCATTAAAACTTTAGAGGCTAGGCAGGACCGAAGCCTGCTCAGGCCTTGGGTCGACTTCTGCAAGGTGAACTCCCAATGTTGTGGTCAAGTACCCAAGAATATATGACTACAAAAAATTCTCCATCAAAGTCGCTAATAAAAATTATACGACTTATTTTAATTAACTGGAATTCAATGAATAAGTTAATACTTCAATCTAAGTGGACAGTGCATTTTATTAAACAGAATCAAAATATTTAATTCAAAATAAGCAACAAGTTAACGCTGCCGACTGTACCGTCCAGCGCAAGGGTTGTTGTTTGGTCGAAGGGGATGATACCTCATTGTACTGCTTTTTTGTTAAATTGACGAAATGTTAATAATAATAGTGATTTGTACAAAACGATTTCTTTTACAATTAAACGTCATAATATTGTACTTTTACAAAAGTACGCTTACTTTACAAGCACATGGTTTATGACGGTTTCAGTATATTAATTCTACATGCTAACTTGAAAACTACACGGTTTCAATAAATATTAATTCTAAACAGAATTCTCACACATTTACGTCCAGTTACTATTTTAATAAGACACAGCTAGTGAAGCATAAAACTCTTTTTACCAATAATTCCGGACATGCCGATATTTGAATGCATTTACTAATTACCAGATCATTAAAGATTTAACGTTAACTTGCAGTAAAGGTGTAAATAACGAGCGGCGCGGTCATTAGGCCTCACGCACACCGACATTAATCAGGCAGCGCACATTAGTCCGCGCGCAGACGCCCGACTAAACTGCGTTTTGTCGCGATTATCGCGAAGTTGTGAACACACCTTTAGTTTACTATGTGCTCACTATTAACTGAGCTAGCGTATTGTAGATGTGGTTGTTTATGCAAAGAGATTTTGAATCTTCGTAATTTATACATGTGAAGTACTTAAAATTGATAAAATTGTTATAATAATTATTATTTAAAATGTACATCGATTTGGAGACCTTTTCTTGATATGTCATAAAATAGATTTAGAGATCCGTACCAAAAAGGCCTTCTTCTTCCACCTGGCGTTAATCCGCCTTCCGACTGAATTGATGAATGAAAATGAAAAGACCCAAAAGGTAAAATTGCTATTCTGACTGATATGTTATTAATATTTACTTTCTCATTAGATTTTGGTGACATTCTGACCTACCGCCTGCTTAGTAAGACGTTGTTTTGTAACTAAAATGTGCATAGCGCGGTTACGAAACTTTTTTATGTATGGTCTACGGCAGACCTACGAATCTGAACCGCAGCCTCACAAGTAGCAACGTACTCGCATCCACCTTCGACCCTAATCTGTAGAAACAAACAATACATTATCCAACACGCCCATATTGATGTCGAATCTCTCATATGAACCTTGGTCTAGGTAATTAGCGACACGCGATGCTCGCCGGTCAAGGCGCAGCGCGCACGCCACGCCAGCACTTACCGGCTGCAGCTACAAACAATTGACAAAAATTTATTGCCTCATTACATTGATATAAAAAGCGCTATTATGATTAATTAGAGACGTGCTCTATGTCCGAGCGGTGGGAACTGGGCGGCACGGCGCACTACCCGCGGTGACAACTCAATGCACGACCGACAGCAAAAACTGCTGACGCGATTACAGATTTGAAAGTTAAATCTGTGATTGTATTAGATTAAGAAGCTCTTAAAGGTTAATCAAACATGCAACGTGCACTTTGTAATTGAGTCCCTAGATCTACTTTGTCAACATTGTATTTAAACACTCAATAAAAAAAAAAACTGACAGATTATAATGAATTGATCGCGACTTGTTCTGCACAGAACTAAATGACACACAAATAAAGTGGAGTGGTACACAATGGTAACAGAGCTCGTATATTCCGGTGATCAGCGTAAAATTCCGGACGGCGGCGGCGGAGCGGGATGAAAAATGATTATAAACCGAAATCGCTCAAAATCCACAAAGACACGGCGCGTTACCCGGCTTTGTTCGCTTGTCGGACGACATGAGTTATGGCCGCGCGGGAATCGAACGCCATGCAAAATGTTGCGTCACGCTACGTACACACTGCGCCTGTTGCCAAACTCCGTAACGCCACATGCCACCGACTCCCAGTACTACCGCATGTTTGCACTGCAATTTTCTTGCTTACTTTGTTCAAAATATTTTTAGTATATGGGTGGTCGGATACGTCTATCGGCGGTAGTGTGCACGCGTTATAAATCGGACGAATGAGACGTCATTCCGATTCGATACGTATCGGCCGCGTGGGGGACTTAATGCTCAGATTCTCATTGATTAAGTGTACCTATTTAGTGAGACGAGGATTATACAGCTTTTTCTATTGGGGATATTAAAATATTGTTGTTTGTTACATAGCTAGGCGCATTATGTTGCACGAGTTCGTGCTGGCGGCGGTCAGCGCAGTCAGCTTGTACTCCTAAGTTCATGTAGCATTGAAATTTATTAGTAGTTGGAGTAAAATCTCATTGTTTATTGGCAAGTTGGCGGTGTTCAAGGTTGGCTACTATTAGCAACGCGCACATTCTTGATAGTTGTCCTTTATAGGGTCAGCCGAGCGCTGGGGCCACTGTCAGCAGCATTACTAACACTATCTACGATTTGAATGTGAAATGAACACGAATATATTATTTAAGCTAGAATTTAACCATCCCGCTCTTTATTACGTTTCTTGTAAGAATAAAACAATCGCTCAATAATTACTCTTTAATTGTAAACCCATTTTAGAAATTATTTGATAGTGCTACCTCAATGGATTAATTAACTGAAATGTGGATCGATGAAGTAACAATCTTTTTTATAATTCTTTAGTCTAGTGCTTAAAATGACCTGTTTTAAACTTTTTTGCCGTTTTTTGCGGTCGGGTTTTTTGACACTGTTAACTGTTTAGGTAAAAAATACTGGATTTTAAACCAGATTTGTACTTATTAATCAGCAAGCAATCAACAATCGACTTTATAGATAGCACTGATTTTTCTGACGTTAAGCCATTGTATAGGCTGCGAGATTGTTCGAAGAGTTTTTTTAAAGCGTTGAACCATATTAGAAATTACTCCTGTATCGTGTGTCCTCCTGTGCGATCATTAATATGTAAATTCACAAGACATCCAGACCAGAAACACTTATCTGTAGGCCATAGGACAAATATTAGTTCTATGCTAGACCCGAACCCGCAGGACACGCAGCGTAGCAGTCCATCGCTTAACCACTGTGCCAACCAAGTTGCCTCGGCCCTGGAACGCAAAGGACAACTGAACGAATAAAGTTGGGTTTTAATCAGTAAAAGTTATTCCTTTTGGCTACACCCAGGGCAAGAGCATTTATCTAGACTGACCAACTGAAAAAAGAAACTCATCGCGCGATAGTTGCACATAGTATAGGTCAGTTTGCCGGACTCCTCTTTATAACGAAACTCTCATATTTTCAACGTAAAAAAAAGACTTAAAAAGTCAACATGAAAGTGATGTAGCAACAAGGATGAGCGTCGAAGCCTGCTGGAGACAAAGGCAGGTTGAGACGGCGGTGTCGCCGGTCACCTACCGCGGCCGGCGCACAATGCGGCACGTCGCGGCAGCGGCGTGTCTAATGCGGACTAATGCTACCCGCACACAGCCGCACCGCGCCGCCGCCGCGCCGCCGCCGCACTGACACCACACCAAATGGTAGCGCGCGAGTGCGTTGTCGCTGTCGTGGCAACATGTTCAGGACTCACGAGCAGTCAAAATCTGTCTCACCTCTTTCCACTTGTATTGGGCTTTAAGACAAACACCTCCTAAACCACCACCTACCAAACCTCTACGACTCAGTAAGTGCGTGACACTATACCTCTTAGCAAGACTGGTGTTTTTTCTAATATATTCGATATCAAACATTTAGTTTCAATCAGAAAGGGGGGAAAAATCGTGAATCTGTTTGCACGTCCTGGAAAGTATTTTGCATGGATCGACTATCTGACCACTACAACCTAAACTGGGCAATATGATATTCCTTGAAAAGACTGGTGTCACATTTTCTGGCTATCCAAAATGAGAGTCAAAATCTACAAATGACAGCCCTTCCGAAGTACAGGAGAAACACGATTAACACGATATTCCTTTCACGGATAGTTATTTTGGCAATTCAAATGTTAATGGACTGACTGATTTCCGATTCTAATTTCTGACGAGCTTCTCCAGATAGATATCAATACAGATCCTTCTACGTTGAAGGCACTATGAATCACGTCAGTAGACTCACGTCACGTGTCCGTGTGACAGTGGACACAGCGGCCGGCGCGTCGCTCAACTATTCGGCTCACACGTAAGCTGTTACACTCGCAGGATAATGAATACAAATACACGGCTATTTAACTTCCCTCAAGATACACTGAATATTAATACACTTTTCGCTTCGGGCCTTTTATTTCAAGGACAAGAGCCTTGGCCGGCAGCCGCTCGCATGGTGCCCGAGCTCCACGGGACGTGTTTAGACGATGTGTCGCGTTTTGTACAGGACAGCCGTGACAACGGGGTGAATCGAATTATGATCATGTCATGGCGATTGATTAATGACCAAGTTGGTGCTTATGAAGTTAGCTAACAAAATACCTGGCATATAAAGTTGGGATCTAACAGACTGAAAATTTATTTTTTACATCATTTTTACTCTACGCTTCTGCAGTAGAGACAAGAATCTTTTGGTTTTAACTCAGTGATGGTGTACTTAACTTTTTCCCAGAGAAGAATGTTAGTAGGCAATGAGATCAGACCACAGATTATCTCAACAAACGAACCGTTTAACCTCTCTATAATAATAGCTAAAGAGGTTAGATTAAGTATCTCTACAGCAACTCTACCTACCTCCGCCGAGTGGATGCTCAAGCTCATATTTCTACGACATTCCCAGTATATTGTTATTTTCCTTGCCATGAATAAATAATGCTTGGTCTCTACAATGTCGTGATTATAATTATTGTCTTTACAAATAGACATGAGATAGCGATCGAGGACAAACGCACGTATCTTATGACTTGCTTGCGTACTTACATTTGCTTTATCATGCTAAAAGCTATGGGTTTTCAAGAAACAACATAGGTACTTATCAATATCAATCAGCAATCACTCATACAACATGACAATAAATTCAAAGTCGTGTACTAACTTCGATCAGTGTGATTGTGGTCTTAGTTTGTCGATTTTCTATTTACTTTACCAATGCTGTTTCACTTAGCAGACATCGATGTTGAGGCTGCAGTTCTAAGGCAATGGATTGTAAATAGATGCGTAAGTGTCGTGCATAGTTAATAGTGAATAATTAGTGCGTGTAGGTGTTATTAATGGTTGGCCAATGTAACAGCGGTGTTGTGGCGGTAAGGCATCACTTCCTACAGCGCTGGTGCTAGCCAGCCGGTCGGGAAGCAACCTGACGCAACCGAGACTACCTACCACTTTCAAAGGGCGCTATCGTAATGCATGAAGATTGTATCCTATTTGCTTAGTGGCGATCGAAACTTACAACTAATTATTAAGTATTATACGATGAATAACTACCTATGGTCTTATTGATTTCGGAAATTTTGGGAAGGTAGGTTTGTAAAAAAGTCCAAAAATTAAGTTTGAAACGAACTAAGTTCGTTTTAGGAATACTTTCTTCTTCCTACCCTTGCCCAGTGTTACTTAAGGTCAGCATAAGATGCTTTTTTCTTCCATTCTGTCCTATCATCCGTTACGCTATCACTAACTTCCCTTTTCTCACAGATATGTAAGTACATCTAATATATAGAAATCTCGCGTCAGTGTTTGTTTTAGAACTTGTCTAAAACGTCTACTGATTTTTATGCCTTTTTTTGTATATAGTTGGAAGTTTGACAATTGGTTGTAGTTTACTCGTATATGACAGCACAATTATTGCCGAGTCAGCGAGTATAGCTATAGATTTTTGTAGTTCCATTTGACCATGTGAACGTCAATGTCATTTTTGCTTTCAAAAGAAAGTAGTTTTCCCTTTTCCTACAACAAAGTTTCTCATTTAGTTTCTCATTTTTAACCCTTTTACAAAGAAACTTTGGGTAACTGACAATCTAATGACAAAATTCGCCCGCATTTGAAGCGATATAACATGCGGTCACCTTTCAACTTAGGTAGGTAGATGTTTCTGCGGTTTTACATAAGTCGAGCTAAGTTGAATGAAGATAAGTTTAATAGAGTGCATTACCTTAACATGCTTGTAACCGAGTGGCGGCTTCTAAAAATAGGCGTGTGATGAGGCAGTGTAGGCCCCCCGCACACGGGCTACTACGCGCGGCGACGGCGCGGCGCGGCGAGATGCGCGCGCGTGACGCGCATACGACACGTACGTGCGAGCGACAACCGCCACGCACAGGACATACAGTAGTCATAGTGCTCGAAAGCTAATACAAATCTCTTATTAGTATGTAGGGGGTAGTGAAAATGGGTCTCATTTTATAATACTTCTTCTGGGCATGGAAACAAATAACTGTAACAAGTTTCAACTCTAAGCATTAACTTTGTACTTACTTTTTTTTTGTAGTGGGCAGGGCTTGCAGATCGGATGGTCGATAGAGATTAAGGGTTCTGGAGTGCTGACCACGTACCGGAAGACACAGCGTTGGAAGGCCTCCCACAAGGTGGAACTAGCTCAGGTATTCAACACGCATAGTGTTCTACATGCCCATCAAAGAGCCGGGGCAGTGCAAGCTGTTGCCCACCGTTTTTCTTGCTGCTTATATAATGGTTGTTGGGAGTGCACCTTCTGAAACACCTTTCATATACGCAGAGGTGACTACACTCTACTGTGTGTATTGTAACGACTCATATCTCACTGCTGTGGACAAACGTTTAAGTTTCAATCGTTCTGTCGTACGAGTACGTTTCGACAGCCTTATTATTAGTTTTTGAATAGCACTTCTTTGACCACTGCTTTATTATGAGAAAAGAAACATCTTGCGTAAAAATACATGTCTTTGGTTCGTTAATACACTTAAAAATACGAAATGAGAGGTCTGCCTCTGTTTTTTTATATTTTCTTACTAAACTGTTTTCGCCGAAAAGTGCGATCACAGTCATTGTCATTTTACCCTCTGCTGAGCTGTAGGTAACTAAATTTAAGTTTCTTTTAGCGCAATGAATTCTTGGTATGAGGTGTTTTTGGCGGCACTTTGTAGTTTTTTAGGTCGCCAATTAGGCAGTAGGTCACCTGTAACAGCACCTATGCCTCGAGGGAGTGACAGTTTGAGGCAACCTGCAAAACTTCACCATTAAGCCACACAAAAGATGTCCCTGTGTTGGGTGCTGCAGGTGTGTCCCTTGGCACCAATACCCACCTCCCACCTGGTGGACTGTTCGTCTGTTTAACACAGGGACCGGCCGGATACTCGTTGAATGGGTTTTTGAAGGGGTTTTTTTAAGCGCTTCAAAAATAAACCCTTTGATACGAGTTACATATTCGAACGAGTCAAAACAACCCGTTACGAAGGGGGTTACCCTTTCAAAACCCTGTAACACGGTAACAAGGTAAGCCATTCCATCTCATGACATTGTAATATGCACTCTTTACAATCGACATTAGCTTGAAAATTGCATAACCAAAACCGCACGTGACATCACACCACCGGCGGTCGGCGCCATTCTTGCGAGTATCGACTTGTCGAGTGACTTGTAGGTAAGCATGGAATAGTAGCTATTGACTATAATATGATCTTATAGTTCAATTTTGCTCGTAGCACAAAACATTTACACATGCTAAATATGCATTTTAATATTATTTTTTTTTTATGTCTACTGGTTTATTGGGGATTGTTCGTGAACTGACTACTGCAAAACTCGCGAGCCGCTTGCGACCTTTCGATGTCACCTACTTTTTTTTTCGTCAACCCTCGCGCACGTATAAAGTACAGTCAAATAATAAGTAACAGATTGAAAACCATGACTATAAATAACTAGCTATTGCCCGAGGTTTTGTTCATGCTGACTGTACTGGCTATCTACTTAGGTTTCTGAATATGTTAAAGTGAGAAAATGAAGCGAGTAGGATGCGGCCAATGGTGCATAACCAAGTTATTTAAAAAAAAAGTTATTTCAAAATCATTTGACATTACGTACTTTTGACTTTCTCTTGTTAAAATCTCCATATATTACGACTGAAAATGTTACATTTAAACAAAAAAATGTTGTTGCACATGATTTTATGACACATAATGACATAAAGGTACTGCTTATTCAGTCATTATCCGTCATCATCATCATTTCAGCCAAAAGACGTCCACAGCTGGACATAGGCCTCTCCCAAGCGTCACCACAACAACTCGCCCTGAGCGACTCTCGTCGATCGGATTCCCGCGACCTTAGCCAGGTCATCGGTCTACCTTGTGGGAGGCCTTCTAGTGCTGCGTCTTCCAGTACGTGGCCACCACTCCAGAACCTTTCGTCCCCATCGACTATTCGTTCTACGAACAATGCGCCCTGCCCATTGCCACTTAAGTTTGGCGATTCTTCTGGCTATGTCGGTAACGTTGGTTCTCTTGCGGATATCTGCATTTCTGATATGATCACGCAAAGAAAATCCGAGCATCAGAAGGCTAATTATCACCAAAAGGGCTATCCCTTTTGGTGATAATTAGCCTTCTGATGAGGCCCATTGTGAGCGACCACGTTACTGTTCCGTAAGTCATCGCTGCCAACACACACTTGTCATGAGACACAGTGGTATGTTGGACGAGAAAATACCGTGCAGCTTCCCGAACGCCACCCAGCCGAGTCGTATTCGAGGATTGACCTCTTTCTCAAAGTTAGACCTACCCAACTGGACCGCTTGTCTAGACGCAGTCGTCCATAACTTCGAGTGTGTGTGTGTGAGAGAGTGAGTCCCCGATCTTGATAGGAGCGGGTGCTTCATGGTTGTTTACCATGACTTTGGTTTTATCCATGTTCATTTTAAGTCCCACTCTTTCAAAAGCTCTACTGAGATCACTGAGCATTGTCCTGAGCTCCTCCCTAGTCTCAGCCATAACTACTATATCGTCGGCCACTGAAGGTGAGTGATATACTCGCCGTTGACATTAATGCCACGCCCACTCCATTCCATAATCTTGAAGACATCCTCCAATGCGGCCGTGAACAGTTTCGGAGAAATAACGTCTCCCTGCCCCACACCCCGCTGTAAGAGGATAGGTTCCGAGGTCTGGTCCTGAAATCGGATTGACATAGTGGCGTTTTCGTACAAACATTTCAGCACTTCGATGTACCGATAGTCAATCTGGCACCGTTGGAGAGACTGCAGTACAGCCCAAGTCTCGATCGAATCAAAGGCTTTCTCGTAGTCCACAAACGCTAAGCAGAGAGGCAGGTTATACTCCTCAGTCTTCCGCAGCGTATGTATGAGGTCCACGGTGCTGAAACCTTTTCGGAAACCGGCTTGTTCGGGAGGCTGGAAGTCATCGAACCTGCTCGCGAGACGATTCTTGATGACTCTGGAAAACAACTTGTCGACACGGCTCAGAAGTGAGATAGGCCTGTAGTTCTTAAGCAGGGCATTGTCGCCATTCTTAAAGAAAAGTTCACCACACCTTTGCTCCATGTCTGTGGCGTTTCCCCCTCGAGTATCATGGAATCAAATAGCTTCTGAAGGGCCTTAAGGACCGGTTTTCCATCCGCCTTCAGAAGATCGGCCGTAATTCTGTCCTCACCCGGCGCCTTGTTCTTAAGCTGCTTCAGAGCCATCCTAATCTCGTACAGGCTGACGTCCGGGATATCTTTGATAGTGTCGGGTCAATCTAGCTCTTGAGTCGTTTGCTAGATATACCGTGGGTTTAGAGATAGACGTGTATCCTAATTGTCCATAGAACGCCTCGATCTTTCCGAAGAGCTCCGATTTAGCGGATATGACTGCCACCGTCAGTCTTCAGTTCCGTGAGCTGACTCTGCCCAATAGACAGATCTCTTATAAAAACTTTGGAGCCCTCATTCCACTCAATTACGTCCTTAATCCTTTCGGTATCATAGTGACGAAGATCGCGTTTTAAGGACTTCGATATCCTCTATTGAGCTGCCGGTATCTGCACGCATTGTGTTATCAGTGCAGAATCATCTCACACCTCTTCTTCATAAGCTCGAGAGTTTGATCAGGGAGCTTCTTGTTGTTATTTATACGGTGTGTCTTCAAAAACCTGATCGTATGCACAGTTTTCACGAACCCTCGTTATACTCTTCCACGGTCCACGGATCAATCTAGGCAGTCGAAACGATTGTGCAGTTCAAGCTGAAAGCTCTCGAAGTTTTGGAGCTGGATTTTACCTAATAAACTAGTGCTTGACTGCAATCCCACCTGATGGTAATTAGTGATGCAATCGTTGATGGTGAGGCGCACTAGTTTATTATGAGCCTATTCACTCTAGTCTTGAAGATACCCAAATTATAATCGGACGGAAAGACCGCGGCAGGCAAATTGTTCCATTCCTTCGATGTACGCGGTATAAACGACGAGGCAAAGCGCTTTGTCCGGACCGTGCAGGTTTCAACAACGTAAGGATGGATACTTGCCGTACGACGGCTTGTCCGTGCGGATCCGTGCGTGGTGGATCTGTGCTGGATGGAGCGTAGGCTTCACCAGTCGAGATCTTTCAAGCTTGATGTTGATATTCAATGTCTTTCACGATGAGCTGATGACTACCAGTTTTCACCGCATTGATCACAGAGACATCATTGAATATTTGCTGATGAAGAGTGAATGACAAGATGAAGTCAATCTTGTTTTTAATTGCACCACCGGGGCTTTACCAGGTCAACTTCCTATGCTCACGCTTTTTGAAAAAGGAGTTCATCATGTAGAGGCCCTCCTTCTCCATTCAGCTAGCCAGTAGGTGTTCCCGGTGGTTCCGAACATCCAAATCCAAACCGATGGAATGTCACCGTCTCGTTTGCCCAGTTTAGCGTTAAAGTTCCACATGACCACGGTGAAATGACTTTTATAACCATGTACGGCTCTGGATTGGCGTCGGAGTGTGTCAAGGTTGGGACATAAACCTGTATAACCTTCAGCGAATATCTTGATGATATTCTGAGTATAAGGTAAGCCACCCTGGTCGACACACTCTCGATCTTCATAAGGGACTTGTGGACGAAAAACCCGACATCACTCTGGGATTGCTGGTCACCCTCCCGGAAATAGGGCAGGTCACCACATTTGAGAATTATCGTGTCCCCCGTTTCTTCCGACTTCGGATAATCCCAGAATACTCCATCGTAACCTACTCAATTCCTCCTTGAGTTCGATGATCTTCTCGTCAGTCCGAAGTGTACACGTGTTTAGTGTTGCCAGGTCAAGTCGTTTTTTATTAAGAGTCGTTTCTTATTCAGTAGTATTTCTAAATCTTCCATTCCGCTTATTGAAACGCATGTTAAATAGTTTTTTAGTTTGATCATAAACATTAATCTCTGTTCTGCAACTTTGTTTGTACGGAATTCAATTTGGTACATTCATTTCGTGGATAGTGATAGATTGATTTGTTCGTGTCGTTATTGACTCTTGTGTGTGCAATTTTCGATTCTTTGGAAACCTGCAAAATTCGAACTAACCAATAAGCCAGAACTCTTCTTAGTTTTTATGTAGGTAATTTAGAGCTAAATAAAAGTATTAGAACAAGCCGTTTACGGCTTGGTCGTTATCTCGCTACTGTAAACTCGCGAGTGCTCGCAAGTCGGCACCTTCAAATTTCATCTACTTTTTCTGTCGTCAACTCGCTCGAACGTAAAAATGTGACGTGTTTTTGTACAGTCAGCTACAAAAACTTCTTAAAAAATGTATATGATGTATGTCCTGTAGCTATGATGTAGGTACCCACTATAAATGTCAAAACCACAAAAAAAAACCGGCCAAGAGCGTGGGCACGCTCAGTGTAGGGTTCCGTAGTTTTCCGTCCGTCACAATAAGTGTCCCCAACTTTTCAAAAACTGGTTGTCCAATCAAGTTCAAAACAATTTTCCTAGAAAGTCTGTATAAAGCTCTACTTTCCAGATTTTTTTCATATTTTCTAAACTTATAAGTTATGGTTCAAAAGTTAGAGGGGACACACACACATTGTTTTTTGCTTTTGGAGCGATTATTTCCAAAATTATTGATATTATCAAAAAATTATTTCACTAAACCCGTATTCATTTTTAATTCATGAATCCCCGACCGGTCTCATAGGACCGCGCTGTTATTGTCTTACTATTGTGTCTCGTTTCGCGGGTATTGATAGGTTAAATACCTATCCAACAATATATCACACGATAGGGTTGAAATTAAAAAAAAAACACTTTCCACTTTAAATGTAGGGGGGCTACCCTAATAAAACAGTTTTTTCCAATTTTTATTTTACTACTTGGTCGTCGTGATTGATATACATATTGGTACCAAATTTTGCTTTCTAGTGCTAACGGTCACAGAGATTAAGCGAGGACGGATGGACGGACAGACATGGCGAAACTATAAAGCGGACCCTTATAGTTTCACCATGTCTGTCCGTCATTTCATTCATCACGTTTTTGCCATTTGGCTACGGAACCCTAAAAAATTGTATGCCTAATGACTAAATTTCAATTTCGCGGCCTACCTTATAACATCTGTTTGTGTTCATCTACCAAATGTAAAAATATATCATGCTAGATTGATAGTTATACTCTAATATAGCACTACATTATATAAAAACTAAGAAGAGTTTTGGCTTCTTAGTTAGTTCAAGTTTCACAGGTTTCCAAAGAATCGAAAACTGCACACACAAGTCGATAACGAAACGAACAAACTAATCAATGCACTATCCACGAAATGAATTTAACAAATTAAATTGCATCCAAATAAAGTTGAAAAACAAATATTAATGTTAACTCGCTTAAATAAACGCGTCACTTGTTATCAATTTCGTACGTAATAACTAAATAAAAATAGTAAAGCAATGAGGCGCCGCACGGGTGCAAGCACCCCCACCTACACGCAGCTCAAGTTTATTAGGTAATTCAGGTTAACACGAAAAAAAGCTTTTCAAGAAGGTAACCTCTTGAAAGGCTTAAGTCATCGAAGGGGTTAACCCCTTCACGCGGTTACCTTATTAAAAGTGTTAACCCTTTCGCTGGGTTCCGAGAGTGTAACTCGAACAAAAGGTAACACTGCGATCTGAGTTACCTCATGAACGGGTTACCCAGTCCAAAGGCTTAACTCTTAAGCGGGGTTGTCCGGTCCCTGGTTTAACAACTATTATATATTTTTTATTTTGTTTTTTTCTGTAACTGGTCACTTGCTACCCCTTCTCTCTCGGGATGTTCCTGTTTATATTTCTCAGTACCACGAGGTGTAATTTCATAGTTTTTTCTCTGGGCCACACATCCCACGTTGTTATAGAATAACACCTCCGCATTACGACGACTAGTCCTGTCACTGAACGTCATCCGGTAACCTTTGTTGTTCTCATTTATATACAATTATAGTATTCATTTACTTCATGTATATGGTTGTATTGTGCGATCGATGTTGTCAATATCGTTCTTAATTAACTAATTTTAATATATGCATGTTATGGTGTTCAGTATTTAGATTAATGGAGTACCTACATCAGCAGCCTTTAATAATAGTCAGAATAGACATTAAAATGAGATTTGCTAATAGAACCGGTAATTATACACTCTAGAAGCACAAGATTCAGTATCAACGACTTTTCTTCGTGTTAAAAGTTAAAATATTATAGATACGTTATAGGAGAGAAATTAAGTTTTACTAATTTTACTAATAAAAAGAAATTTAGTTAATTAGAAGAATATCCCTTGTATATACATTTTAAATAGAGTTATTTGTTTATTTTTTATTACTATGTAGTGACAGAGTACAGACCGTGCACACTGTTGGTGCCAATATTCGATCTCTTCTTAGAATCAGATGTCTAGTCTATTACTAGGTCATCGGCTAGGCCGAGCGTTCCCACAGTTAGGCGTGTCGAGTACTCGATGCTATGCTATCGCTTCTGCGAAGCCGTCACTGTCCCACGTTCGGTCCTTGGGCCGACTGATCACGCAAATAAATAATTCACAGCGATTTAGCATTACAATGTCACTGCTACTGTGCTTGCAGTGGGTTTACTCTGTGCTAGAGCACGAGCTTTCTTTAATACTGGTGGCGAATCATGCTAATTAATATGGAGTTTCTTTGTGTACTCGTATATTTTAATTGGCCAACATCAAAGAGTCGTGTTTCGGCTGAAATGATGATGATATTTTTAATTTCAAAGTGTTGAAGTTGGTTGTTAGGGTATGGTAGAGTTCTTTTTTAATGCTTTCTTTTATAAATGATATACCATCGAGGAGTTTGTAAAATCCATGTTGGTGAGTGGTGCTACTGCCTATGCTGTGGCGCGGCTCTCGCGCGGAGAGCTGCAAATAGCGCAATTAACAGATCCGCTAATAACAGCGGCCGGCACGCGCGCACTACGCGCGGCAACAATCTCGCCGGTGGGCGTCGCCGCGCTTACACAATCACTCCACTAACTGGGCCTTTTCTCATCATTTACTCGATAACAATGAGAAAATCAAACGTTTCGTGAGTAAGTATATACCAACAAACTAATCTCAAAAAAAAAAATACTTTTTTCAGTATCTTCGATTCTCACCGTTATCACGATTGCATTTTCGATACGATGGAAAAGCAACACAATGTCTGACAAAATAAATCACTCAGTGGGACACCTGCTATAAATTAGGATTCTCAGACAAATTATAACGTTCACAAAGCGACTCGTCTAGATGACGTAAATGGGTGAAGTTGTTTAAAAACAATAAAAGCCGAGCAACGCCGTCTACATCGCGGTGATTAACTTGAACCAGACGCGGTGGCATGAAAACAACAATTAGAGCCACAAATAAAATAAAGTAAATTAGTTTAGCAGTGATCAGGAAGGTTGCTTACTACCTCACGAGTCTGCCAGACTGCTATCTGAGTTCGCGATACCGGTGATCTAACGATGTATGTTACTTATATTAAAGTAGCAGTAGTTTTAAGTGTTTAATTACTTATAAAAAAAGAACTGAAATCAGGATCGAATTAAAAACTTTAAAAAAGGAAGGTCAATAATAGGTAAGTATAATGAAAAGTATATAAAACGTTGAACCTTAGGTATCATAAAACTGGTATCAAATCTCACAATCCACAAAGCCACATAGCCAGACGTCTTCAAATCTGTACATAAAATGGTAAGTTGAGGCCATAAGTCAGTGAAGGCATTGCGTTGGTCGCGGTCATTACCCGAATTCGGCGGACAAACACACGAGACAAAGAAAGTGCATTTTCCTACAGAACACAGTGTAATCGTATATTATTTGGAGCGGCGTGCATTATTCATGAGCTATGATACGTGGAGTAAGGTTCAGCGTAGCGTCAGCAGACGCACTACACTGATTTATTGTAGCCTGTTATTTTTCGTAAAATATTGTTAAATTATAAAAATAAACATGTAGGTAGCAATTAATGTCGGTTGATTTAAAACTGTATCAAACATAATCGCTGCAGAAAATTGAGTAGATGTGAACAAAAAACATATAAATCACAATAAAACTACAGACACTTGATTTATCAACAATTACTTTGATAATTAAGAATAGGAAGGAAGAGCAGCAACAATGCAGCTGAATGTTTCCCCATAGATCTCAATCATTCCGCGGCGCAACGGTAAGTTGACGGGAACGAACTTACGAGCTCACATCAGCTAAATGAGCATTATATACTGCTAAATAATTTGAGAGGAATCCATACATTCGAAGTTATTTATGAAGAACATTGAAGAGCGCGCGGAGCCGACTGCCGACGTGTAGCGGCCATTGCAATTATATTGGTATTTGTAATTAATAATGTGAAGTATTAGTTACACGCGATACGTGATGGTGTGGCTTTTTGTGTCACTCGCAAATAAGAAAATTGTTGCTTTGTACTCGCAGCTAACTTGATAATTAAATCGAGTTATTTTCCTTAGTTGTTACCTGATTTCTATGAACGAAACAACTGATAGTATGACTGCTACTTTAAAATTGTTATTGTTTTCATATTACTTGCTATTGAGTACGTCAAGACATTGCGAGGAATGCTAAATAGATTTTTTTCAACGATATTTATATCTTTTCCACTTTACCTTTTTTGAGATATAATTCTATTGATCCTGTTGTGCAGTCGGTACTGGGCGTATGTCGGTCGGTATCCACCGCGCGGTTTGAGCCACACTTATCGCTTATTGTTGCTAAGTGTTTATTTAAATATCGCCACCGCGCCGCGCCGCGCCGCGTCGCGTCGCGTCGCTGCCTATCGCGTCTCTAGCGCTGTACCCACGATGGACGCTATATTTAGATTTGATACTAATGTCAGTATAGATACAATATTTAAATGAAATAGAAAAGTGTTTTAAATCTTCATATTACTTACCTACTTTTGATTATTATTTTTAAGGTTTCAAAAGGCTACATGAAAAATCAGAATCCTTAATAGATCACTTCATCTAATTTATAAAAATACACTTAAAAAAAAATTGTCACACGCATAAACTTTTATAGGGTAACGTCAATAAAGAAAATCTGAATATGGGGACTTATGGCAGCAAAGTACATAAAAAAGTTATTGAAAATGTATTGTGAGATGGTGTGTTAAATCAAACAAAAGGGCTTAAGTATTGTGAGGGTTTCAGATTCGCTTTTTTAAATATTTTAAAATTAATTATTTCAATTATATTAGAAAAAACAGATTCAATAAGTTAAGCTTTATCTAGATAGTTTAGTTTGTACCTATGCTTTGCAAAAAAAGTTTCAATTTTACCTTTGAAATCAAATTTTAAAAAAAGAACGGTAATTATGTCAGCATTGAAAAACTCAATAGCGTTCATCGGCTAGTCTTTTTAGGATTTTTTATTTATATTTTGTTCAGCCAAAAACCATTATGCTTCTGGAAACATTTTCCAAAAAATACGAGTTCCTTTTTCCAAATAAATACAAGTACCCAGTTGGGTAGCTACTCGTGTACCGGTCGGCTCAGCTGGTACGACTGTGGCGCCGCCTAGCGCCGCCTACCGCCAGCCCGCACACTCGCCCCACGTTTATTAAATTTTGCTAAAAGAAAATTTAATTAAGAGAGTTTTTCTTTTTATTTCACACCCCAGATTTCATTATTGGCGCAGACCGCGCGAAAGGGTTTAGTTTGTAGACTCGCGTATTGTTAGAGAGGGCGCGACGTCGCTGTAACTGTGGCTATCAACTATGCTATGCGAAATTCTGACATCGCAGATTTTTTTCTCAATAATGTTATCTAAGATTCTTAGTGTTAATTTTGAACCAATAGTAACATTTGTTTTTAAAGATATAGAAATGAATTAAGAATTGATATTTATTATTTTATGTTAGCCATTTTTTCTTTTTATATCGTTTCAATTAATATATCCTATTATAGGAAACTTTCATTTATTTTTATTTCTTAACATACTATTATTTCAGGCCCGTCCTGTCTATGTGTTCGCAGGTCTGCAGGTCTCCAGTGCGGCGTACGTGTAAAAAGTGGAAAGTGAAATATAAAAAGTAACAACAGTTCGGTCGTAATTCGGGATCTGTTGTTGAGAGCGATTTACGAGCCGCTCTTATTAGGAGTGCACTGCGCCTTTATTAATTCTACGCCCTTCGCCCAACGTTGACGCCATGAAATTAAAAATCATATTTTTAAGAGCTACTGTATAAAGTGTGGGTGTAAACGTTAATAGAATTAACTATTTTAAGAAAGCATTTAAGAATATAAATCTTGCGATCACTTCATTATATTGCCATTTACACAACTAATTTGTTCGAATATTGAGCAATGCTCTGTCACTTGACATTTAACCGATAACCTTCTTTCTCAATGCTAACACATTTATAACACATCCTCGTTCCTTCACTTTTAGTTTTCCTCCACAAAATCCTTCAAAGTTAGAATTTAATTAAAGTTTAGTCGTTGTATAACTGCGAGTTAGCAACATTTAAAACATTTGTCAAAGATAATCCGCGAGTTCGCGCCCAACAATAAATAAAATGCGAAATGAATCGGCGGCCGATTCACTTGTCATAACATAATGAGGAAAGAGAAGACCTGAATAATTCTATACGAAACGATATAGTGTCGATAATGTCGGCAAGTCTGTGCGTTAATTCTGTTACATAAGCCTTGTTTTAAGAACTGACGTCAAAGTTTGACAGACCAATTAATTGATATTTTAGAAACTCTAGCTAGCGACGTCAGTAGACTGAAGATATTCATAAAAGAAAGTGGACACAGTGTCAGAAAACTATAAAAAAAAACTAATGTCGTTTTGATGTCGTCACTGTAGACTAATAAGTAGCGGTGGCATACCTCGCACAGTTACACTTTAGATTTATGTGAGAATGCATCGGCGAGAGTCGCAGGCAACTCTTGTATTGATCTCAAGACACCCGTAGTGTTGCGAAACATTGCGAATTGATCAGGCTAACCAGTAACCAAAATGTCGTATTGCACAAATAAAATTAATGACGAAAATTAATTATTATTAATATAAAACACCGTTGAACGCTACTGGACAGGATTTATAAATATTTATCGTATTGGAATCTTTATTGATACACAAGCAGAACATCTTTTTTCAATATAATAATGGACTATTTCAATAACGAACGCATAAAAATAAGCCATAATGGGCAAGCGGAACTGTTCGATATAGTATGTAAATTAAAAATGCGATTGACATTTATGTTCTTTTACAAAATGTACGGAAAATATAAATTGGAAACAAATGGTCCAAACTCAAGCTATACATATTGTTCGAAACTCGACGACTTATTATTGTTAAGGCATCGCTAAATGAATGTTTATAGGTTATGTGGTAAGGGGGGTGAGTATTAGAACAATCAGGGTGCTATCAGAACTTTTTCGAAGAATTGAATCTTACAATACAATATCAATATTTTTAGGAAAACTTTAGCTGTCTTTCTACTTCCATGTTATTGAAAATTCTGCAGTAATTAATTGTATAGGAAGAGTAATGGGCGTCGCAGGACTGTTTCCAGGATGCATTCTGCCTCGAATAGTTTTCCTTTGATCATTCATACAGCGTATATGAGTCGAAGGAGCTCAGAAACGTTAGCACCTTGCTTTGAGTATGCTGGCTTCTTTAATGTGTGGCTTTGTGTATAATATTTTTTAAATATTTTTCTACTGTAAACCCGAGGGGGGAAAATAGCTATCTGTGCACCCCTCCCGGCAACAACGTGAAGAATGACTTGTGAGACCATTGAAACATCTAGGGAATAATTTTCAAAAAAAGGTAGCACTAATTAAATTGTGGCGTAAATCTTTATGGCCGAACACTGAGCTGCCAATCAAGAAAGCTGTATTTGTAGCGGCCAGACTAAAAAATTATAATCTATTTCATATAATTAATATTATGATGGTAATCAAATTATTACTTTTCATTACTACTGACAAGATGCATGCTAAAAAATACATTAAAAATTGGTAATCGCGTAACTAACGGTGCCACTAAAATGTCGCTTATGATTCATACGGCGTGATAATTTGGCGCATGTCTAACTTAGATTTATGTGTTATTTTAATTTTGTTACTATTCATTAATTCGTTTGTGTGAAATTAATTAAAGATTTATTGTTAATAGTGTGTGGTCTGAGGTGTTTATAGACCACCGTCAAGTTCCACGGGCGTGGTCATATTAGGCAGAAATTATGAAAAATGATTTATTGTAGGCCAATCAACGAAACATTATAGAATTGGTAACAGTAGCGGTGCCATCTTATTCCATGACGTCAATCGCTGAATTTGAATGTTCGAGAAAGCTTGCCTCGTGTAAGCTAAATTCTTGAAGCTTATGCAAGTAAAGCAACAAACTAGTCACTCTGGCCGAGTGTAGCATCATTTTTGCCTAGAAAACAAAATATTATTTGTTCGTTATCTTAACTTCGAAAACTAAGCCTCGTATAACGGACATAATATATTTATCTCGGTCCTAACTTATGTGACAGTTTTGTAAAAACTAAATGTGTTAGAATAGGTATCGAAGGCAATCATTACAGTATATCACGTTGGCACGTCTCGCAGGCAGGTGTAATGTGTTGCGAGCTGTGGCTGTGGAGCTGGGCTGTGCCGAGCTAGTCGTGCGAGCAGAAGGGACAGTCTGGAGCGTCTTCGTAAATGTGGCTCGCACACCAACCAGTCTGAAGAGATATTCATGAGATTGTTTTGATAGAGAGGTTCTTGTGGTTGTTTTAAGTGTTTCCATTTTGAATATTCAGTTGAAACTGTAGAGTAGCTACCCGGTTAAGTAATTCCGCCGTAGATGATAATGGTTTTTTTCATGATCTTGCATTTATTCTCCTCACTCACGTAGTAACGTTAGAACTATTTAATACAATAGCAGTAAAGAAAATGATTTATTTTAACCTGGAATTCTAGAGTATTGTGTGGAAACTTTAAAAAACATTATTTCTAAAGAAAATATAAACGTTTTGTATGTCTTGAACCTTACAAGAACTTGGACTTCTGCAAACTTTAAGCTGTCTATGAAGAAACTAGACAAAATATATATAAAAAATATATTCAAATTTGCAGATTTCTAAACGAGATATCTTGTGTTCTTGACTGCTATTTTAAGATAATTTTAATGATCTAGAAAATTTTGCAATAAAATACGGCAAATCGTCGAAAACCATTAGAAACGGTGACATTTATTTCGACATTATATTTTTATCGACGCTCTGGATACTAGCCACTGCTAAATATTGAGTGTGTTGGGAAACTAGCTGAAGATGGCTCAGTGAGTGTAGTGGCACAGTCACCAGACTGGTCGACGACAGTGGAATGTTGTCGCGAGTAGATACACGTGTCGACGCCTCACCACACGACACACTCGCCTCAACTTATTCTACATTTACACAGACCAACCACTGCAAGCAACGAGCGTTGTATAACACTCGGCTGATGTGGAAGATTTGCAAGATGTTGCTGAAGCTCAATGACGTAGAGGACATCGCGTTGAGAAACTCTTGATAAAATTAATGATATTGATGACATTTGAGCGAGTTTCAGATCACCTTACACTATACACACAAATATTGATTAAGAAATATGTTAAACTAAAACAAAGATGCAACTGGACACATTAAAATTTACGCAAAACAGTATCGGTCGGCCGTGAACCACTCTCAGATATATCACTAAAACGAACGCATAACATCTCAATAATTCAATAATATGTTCCAAATAAAACGGGGAGCGATGCGTATTGCGTAGCGGTACATATCGAAGCGATAATAAATCGCGGCTGTAACCGATCGCACCTGACTCGCCGAGGATTCATACTTTATGAAGATGTAGGGCAGTACAGGGGGATACAGTCTTGTGCGAGATACACAGGGTGTGCTGCCTGCCGGGGAGGGGGGGCGGGGGGGGGGGGATCGTAAACCATATTCGTGGAATTATGCATCCCTGGCGAGCAGTGCCGCGCGGCGGGACGCGTCAATATTTGATGGCGCTGCAAATCGATGCACGAGTGGAGATGACTCCTAATCTGTATTTACGATTGCGGGAGATGATAGTTTTTCGTTTGCGCGCTCGTGACGGGTTGCGGGAAGGGAACACGCCGTAAGCTGCAGTTCAATTATTTTTATCCTCCAAATCAGCTTATTTATGGGTTTTATGCGACAGCTAGATTAATATGGAGCCTGTTGGATATGTTTTTAGTGGTTCCCTCGGACGTAACCTTTAAAGGTAGAGAGCTGCATAGCTTTGCTTCTAAAGTCGGTGTAATACTTAGTTGCATCCGTTTTATTACGGAATGAATGGGCTGTATGGTATCGCTCTCAATAAAAATGACACGTCTCGCGGGCGATATGTTGTATTTTACCGTTGCCTTGCTTTACAGAAGTCTTTAAGACACAGTTAGTCGGAGCTATGAATAAGGAATGAATAACTTTGTTAAAGTCCTTTATTTTTTTAATATTACCTAGGTACTTAGAGTGATTAAAACAAGACTTATTTTAGCATTCTCAGGGAATGCTAGAATTGGAGCTCTTGTAATCGTCGTCGTGTTCTCGGATCACTCAATCAGCATAGCTGCGCCTACGTTGCCGGGAGCACATGTGCCGTGTGTTCAGGCACGTCTCGACACGTGTGTGCTATGCGCTAATGAGCGGTATCATCGCTGGAAGTAATTGTTCTGTAATTGTCCCGAGCCCCGCGATTACAAGTAATGAGCTGTCTTTCTGGAATACGGTGCCGATGATGTTAGTGAGCGTTGCGGGCCATGCTTTATTATAAAGCTATAACTGGTCTTGTAGTAGTATATCTACAAAGTTTAAAACATAAAGTGTTGACCTGTATACATACAGGTCTATATGACATTTCGACTAAAAATTAAAGATACTGTCACGTAAGTAAGTAATAGAAACTCTGTGTGAAATATTTTCTAAAACTCGATGGGACGTTATCTTTACTGGTCTATACTAAAATCTTAATGATTACCTAGTTTCATAGACTATATTTTCTAAGTATTATCACGCGGGAGAGGCTACTCGCTGAGGCTCGGTTTGTTATTATAAACATATCCATACACCTACTACTACTACGAGTATCTCAACATTTGTGTGTCTCTTTTAAAGAGCAATATTCTGTTTGAGCCATCATTATTATAATTGCAGCCGAAAGACATCCAATGTTAGACACAGACCTCCCCCAAGCGGTCCTGTGCGTCTCGCACCCACCGGATTCCTGTGCCTCTCACCAGGTTTTCAGTCCATCTTGTGGCCCAGTACCACCCTGTGTGTGTTCAAACCAGTATTAAGAAAAATCTACAAAATGTAAGAATGTAGGTACCAATTAGGCAAATATCTATAATTATACAGTAGTATATTATGTAAAACTTTTTTTGAAAATTCCCTTTGCGGTGAGTGTACCTTTTGTGAAACCTGTATCTATGTAGATAAGGATGAGTAGCAAATACCATGAGTTTCTTCGCAATAGTTACGTACTAAGTACAATCGTACATAGTCGTTCATTGTCCTTCGTTATCGTTACACGAGCCAGTGGGAACTAGTCGTAGCCTCGTCACAGATTACTAAATAGTTACTACGTAACAGATACTTCACTCAGTAGAAAAATTACAATACCTACTGCTTTATTAGCCTACACCGTCGCGTTAGCAACCGCTGCATGCTAAAATGTGCCTAAATGCTCAAGCGTACAATTGTGATTGCTTCGCACCGCGCGAACCCACAGCAATCGCAGGGCTGCCTCTTCGATAAAATTAAATTAACATGACTTTTTGTGTTTATGTTATTCAGAACTGTGAATGTTCTGACTTATAGTTACAATTTATTTATAATTAATTACAGTTTAAAATCTTAAATTCTATCGTTTATAAAATATTTCTTTTATAAGTTTCGTCGTTCTTTGACAGGTAAAGGGAATAATGTTAGGTGTTTATCCCTTCTTTTGCTTGATTTACACCCATCTACAGCACATAAGGCACCACACTGCATCGTAATACGCGTACGAACGAACATCACTATTAAAATTGAACGGCGTGCGCGCGCTTCGCTTGCGAAAACCGCACTGAATTAGATCCGCAAGCGGACCGAGACCGCTCGGCTGGGCGGTAGGCACTTATAGCGCGCAAGTACATGGAGTGACGGAGGCCTGGCCTCGTACGTAGAGTTGCCAACCACACTTCATGGTTTTTAGGGTTCCGTAGCTCAAAAGAAAAAAACGGAACCCTTATAGGATCACTTTGTTGTCCGTCTGTCTGTCTGTCTGTCAAGACCCTTTATCTCGGGAACGCGTGAAGGTATCAAGTTGAAATTAAAACTATATGCTCAAATCCGCAGTCCCTTAAAGCTGTACAAAAATCAAACTTGTAATTTGACTGAAAAAAAAGATACGCCCGTTTATGTTGCTAAAAACGTACATTTCGACACTGTCAAAGGAATCAAAATTCATAGGGTACTTCCCGTTGAAATTTGGCGCGAAGCAAAGTATCATAGCACAAATATAGGGAAGAGTCTGAAAACTGTAAATTTGTAGATACGTCACAAGTTTTTTTTTTAAGACTCGATACGAGAATTGAACTATTTTCATAAGTTAGTTGGGTCTACGGTCCCTTGAAGCTGTGCAAAAATCAAAATTGTAAGTTGACGGGCAATAAAGATACGCCCGGTTATGTTGTGCAAAAAACGACGTTCGACGTTGACAAAGGAATCAAAATTCATAGGTTATTTCGCGTTGACCTAGAATCTTGAAATTTGGGACGATTGGCATTATAGAAAAAAGTCTGAAAACTGAAAATTTTTAGTTACGTCACCAGAAAAAAAAGAAAAATCTTCAAGACTCGATTCGAGAATTGAACTGTTTTCTTATTCATAGGTAAGTTGGTACGGAATCCGGCTTGACTGGAAGCCGACCCCAATATAGTTGGGAAAAGGCTAGGCAGATGATGATGATGAGGTAAGTTGGTACGGAACCCTCGGTGCGCTAGTCTGACTCTCACTTGCCCGTAGCCAAATGGCAAAAACGGAACCCTTATTTTCTTTGGAAGGAGAATCAAGTGTAACGTAAGATATGTTACATTTGTTTTAGGTAAACATACCTAGGTACTTTATACTTTTGCATAAAAATAAAGTATAGTAAAATAATCTATTTTAAATCTTTACTGTAGTTGGTAAAACGAAACATTTTATACGAGTATGAATAATTACTGACTATTAGCTATCGATACTTCTTCGCAGAAACACGAATATGAGTACGTTCCCAAAAATGTAAGGATATCTAATGAAAAACTGTTACTGTATGCTAGAAGAACATACAATAAAATTGTTTTCAAGGGAAAAACTTGAAAAAATAATTATATTATTTTTCCTAAAAAAACAATTGGCAACCCTAGTCGTAGGTGCCTTCTTACTTAGCTGAACCTAGCGAGTGCTTTTTTTTAAACCCACTGCCTGTACCTACTGTGCTCAATGACATGAACAATACCTGTTTTATATAAAATTAGTACGACTAAAATAGGAGAAATATAAACAAAAGGTTTTTCATGGACTGTATTTCGGGCGACACGTGTATGGTTCAAGGTCTCAAATGTAGATACTCGCACATACCATTCCAAAATGATATCGAGACTAGTGATATTTTCAATACAGTTGAAATTATGTTTAAACAAACCAAAGAAAGAAGAAATTATATTTAAAAAACTATTTTATTTTTATTTTCTAATTTCAATTGTTTTTAAATTCAGCTGTTATTTACATTAGAAACTTGCAACTCTTTTTAAGTATACTAAAATATATGTAGTTGCGTACATACAAACTTTTCCAACCCAAAGATCGAACCTAAGACCCAACTCTCAGGAGCTTCGATGGTGTAGTTATAACCACTATACCGTATTGGCAATAAGTTCAATTTATAGCTATCTCGAATCAGCTGATCACGTATCCCAGTTTTCTCGCAGGTTGTCAGAGATGGAAAGTTAATACCTCCGCATCAATCCGGTATTGGCGAGGTACTCGCAGTACTGCTGCAGCGGGAAAGTGACACAACGCGGAGGATAACGTAAAGCAGTCGGATGACTCGCTGCTGACACCCTTTACGAGTTATATCTACACGCTTTAGTAAGGGCTTCTGTCATCTTTGTTTACCTGCCTGTTTACTTGCATATCATGTACTCATCAGATTATTAAAACTTGAATCTAGTGATGTATGTTATTTGTAAATAGATAATATTTACACCAATTTTGATACTATGTAATGTATTAGTGTGTTTCCCAGAAAAAGAGAATCTTCAAATCACAAATCTTGTAAAATTTGTATAATTTTACAAGATTTGTGATTTGAAGATTCTGCAATGCCCCAGTGTCATAAAGGAAAAGCATTCTACGCAATCCTTAAACTGATTAATCGTAATTCGAGGCTTAGGAGGAATCGAATTTTATATGTACCAAAGTACCAGATAAATAAATTTCTTGGTTACTGATCCTTTACTAGGAGAGTAAGCAGCCAGGTACTGAAAGTTGTACCCACAATTCGTATCTACTGCAAAACTTCCGTGTACATAGTAGCCTGTTTTAGGTGGTAAATTATCAAATAATTCCTTCCATTTGCTTCCAATGCTTGAAGCACCCTTCAAGCTAAAGTTCACTTACATACCTACACATCATCATTATCATCATCATGTCAGCCGAAAAACGTCCACTGTTGGATATAGGCCTCCCCCAAGCGTCGCCACAACGACCGGTCCTGTGAGACTCACCTCCATCGGATTCACGTGACCCTCGCCAGATCGTCGGTCCACCTTGTGGGAGGCCTACTATGCATCTGCAACGTTTACTTACATAAAAATTGCAAAAATACCCTAGTAGCCGCAACAAAACTAAGGACTAAACAAAAGGAGAGTGCTTGATCAGTATTTAATTATTTAGTGGTAGCAATGTTTCACCCCTTACAAGGTGGACAGATGACCTGGTACGGTTGATGATGATTGATGATGAACATTGTTTATCTGTTGAGATGTTTGGAAAAGTAAGATCTGGAAGTAGATAGTTATTCAATTACAACAAACTGCGTCGGGCAATCAAACCGACTGGCAAAACCTAGCTTTCTGTAATTTTCAACAATAATACAGAATACATTTGGCTAATTTTAGGCCGTAAGTGTCCCAGAACAAGTTGTCCCGCACACCCACGGGGCAGGAAGGCGCTGCACCTGACAGGCGGTGCACCTCTCCGTCACCCGCCTCTACACCAACTAACTGTTAGGTAAACGCCTGCTCACACCATGTTTACGACTGTGTTCTATTTACGCTGCAGTTGTGTCCTAAACAACATCAACTATAAGTGAAAATTGTTGTACAACAAATGATTACCCGCGATGTTATTCAAATTCGAGAATTCCTTATGTTGGGCACATTAGACGTTTATTCTCAAACGAAACCAGTTACATTACTCAATTGATGTTTTAATTATTACAACTCAATTAAAATTCGTATAAACATATTAATTAAGTAACAATATTATATTGGCTGTGACTTTGAGAAATGAAGTCGATTACAGTTCAAATCGATATAAAACAAGAACTAAATATTTAAATAAAAGCTAACCGAGCAATTAGTACCTGTAACAGTGATAGATGGCCAGCACACGGCCACAGGAGCAGAACGAGAAAAGAAAAACATAACTTTAAATGTTGGATGAATGCTGAGTCCAGCAAATTCCCAGCAAGCTCTAAACATTAGGTGTCGTCTGTGTCGCGTCCTAGCCTCAGCGTAAAGAGGTGACATTTACGAAAAATGCAAGTATCCATTTGTTGGTTTTAGGTACTTAGGTAATGATAGATTGTCTGTTTCTGAGAGGATAATTTATTTTTAAATAATTTATACTTTCAGTTCAGACATAGTCCGTAGGTATATAAGATGATCAACCATAAAGGAAATCAGACATTACAATCAATCATTACATAGTCGGTACAATAATTAAAATGCATGATGATTTGCGTTTTTTCAGTCTACAGTAGTGTATGGAATTATGGCGGTAAAACTTAACAAAGGTTATGTGTTGAGAACATAGGTTGAGAATCACCTACTGAAACAATTTCAGCTAATTTTAAAACTAACTTTTGCCTGTGGTTTCACTCCCGTGTTAGTGGGTTTTTCCATACTAACCTTTGACCCCTGTTTCATTCCCTTAAGGGGTGAATTTTAGAAAATCCTTTATTATTACTCGCTTTGGGAAACATTGGGAAAAATTTACACTTTTAGGCCCTGGAGTTTTAACTGTGTGTTGCTATTTCATTCAGCAAGTTTCTCCTTTTATATACTCTACTAATATAGATAGCTATTTTCTTTCTATCGTATATAGATAACTTAACTTGATTAACTTGATGAATAAACTAACTTATTTTTGAATGTCAAAATTACCTATATGGCAAATTCTAGATAAATTTTGTTTGTGTGCGTATTATTTATTAAAAACAATACCTACCTAAGCGTATTTAAGTAAAATTTCAGGTGTTTGAATTATATCTTGTAAATACGGCTTTGCATATCATTACGTTACGCTAGCATTACCTCCCTCAAGCGGTAGGCAGAGGTGTTTATTAGCAGTACATTTTGCTAGTTTTGTAACTCGTGTCATAATTAAGCACAAATTCGGTTTCCGGGCTGCTAATGAGTAGTTTCTAATAGAAAAAAAACTTTAATAAAACTTTGGCCCACCTGAGGACAGAACTGTAAAAAAAGAAAAAGATATCTGACACCACTGATTTAGCTCAATTACTGAGATATATGTGGAGTGTTAAAACGGCACCCATCAAGCTGATTCAAAACGTTGTAAACAGAACAGTTAGCTGGGCACTAATTAGTGGTATCATACGGCCGCCCATCTCTGGCCCGCTCTAGTTATGTGCCTGCTTTACGGCCCGGGCCATCGGGCCGGTCATCATCACGAGTTATGATACGAGCTGCTGGTGATGTGGATCAGTGGCATGATGGGCCCGTGATGGCAGCCGGTGATAAGCGAGCTTTTATTGATATGCTTGTAGATTGGGTGACTAGTACTGTTATGATAGTGTAGGTGTGAGAAATATTGTGGTACCGACTAATAAATGTACATAATTTTTGAAGGTATCGCAGTAACACTTCTAAAAAGTATAAAATAACAAACTTCTCATCGCATTAAGCAGGAAGATGCATACGATACGCAAGCGCCACTGTATTGAATTATAATATTTCCCTGCTTACACCACATGTATAGTGTCGTACATTTACACAAATAACCGATCAGATCGATCGAGGATGACGCGAAGTCCGTACAAATGTCCGGTAGTCAGGTTACAAGCAACATTACCAACAGTTTCATCAGCCACTTACTGTATTAAGGTTTCAATTTCGTCAAACACCAATAAACCTAACATTATGCTATTTATTTCTATTAAAATATATATCTGTGAAATTCAATATTTATGAGACGATGATATTTGTTCACGATCACCACTGAGCACTGCTCGGGTTCACGTCGTAAAACTATAATGTATTAAAATGTTATGATAATGGGTAATAGTGGCCGTTTGGTAGCCACACAATGGTCGTGATGATCGGAATGGTCGTAACGCATCCATCATTTTACAAAGAAGCGATTAATCGGAAGGCAGGCGCGATATATCAGGAAGAAATTGCACCTGTCAGCGGTCACCAGCTGATCGAATTGATCACGCGCACCACCATTGTCTCACCAATCAAACGCGCAATTGTATCACTCACGAGGTGACAGGCTCATACTGAAATATTATTTATATTTATAGAATTTATTTATATATATTTATTTTCGAAATTATGTTAGTAGCAGTCTAGACACATTAAAGCAGGATTACCGCACAAGAAACTCTTCCAGTCGGTTATTTCTCATCATTAAAATACAGACTCATGTACACGGATCAGACAGATTCCTATTTGAATTACAGTTTTATTTAATTGCTTAATCCTCGTCTATTACTCTTTTATTACGGTTATTTACTTGTATTTAGCATTCGAATCAATTCAGTTTTAAATTGAGATTTCGAAAGATCGATGTTAATTTGTATGAAGTGCAGAGGAAGCGCGGGGACAATTAAATGCGATAAGTTATTAGTAAACAGACAGATATCGCGGCAAGTAGATCGGCTCATCCTACGCTCGACGGCGACGGCCTATAAAACACCATTTTCCAACATGTTATCATTAATTTGGACTGGTTTTGGTTCATTTTGTATTAGAATAGTTTCGCCTCGATACCGGTTGCTCCCAACTGAAGGCTCGCGAGATAACAGTACGTGTATTGATGTGTCGTGTTGTCGCCGAGCGCGGCCGGCGCACGGGCGGAGCGGAGCGGACCGGAGCGGAGCGAGCCCACTTAAAATATCATAGTTTCGTGTTTCATAATGAGTAGAACATGTTTTTGTGGGCTACGGCCGGCGGTGGAGTCGTCGCGTGTACACGAATTCCAACTAAAGCTTAGTACTCAACGAACATCAGATTTAATCCTATTTTAAACAGTTCAGTACTTTTCAGGTGTTCAACGAAACAAGTTTTAGAGTGTCTCGGTTTTTTTTTAACGTTCCAAATACGGACGACTTGTTGAAAAAAAATTTTGAGTAAAATGTAGAACATTGTATATCCACCACTGGTTGTTTCAAGCATAAGAAAAAATTTACCTATATCTTAGCTTTACTCCCAGGATCCATCTCAGCCTGCCCACAAACCAACCAACCAACCTGCTCCTAGCTTAACTTTGTACTTGACCAGTTATTGTTTTTTTATTTAATAAATGTTGCAAATCATAAAATTGTTGCATCAGCCAATTACAGCATGTATTCAGAGTCTAACGCCTTCGGTCGGGAAACATCGTCGTCGCGAACATCGCAAGACGAAATAATGGCGGCGGCCAGTGGCGCGGAACGACGCGCTTGATTGTGTTCGCAGTTATAGATGGTACCACCACCACCACCACGCACCACAAAAACGTACGACTTTTCATGCACAAGCTCGCATATTACCATATAAGGAGAACACACTTACATTCCCGTAAACACGCGCGCCTCCACAAAACCAACCCTATCTTATGCTAATACAACACAACTCTCCATGCACCAACACACAACTTCGCTATTTCAGAGCAAATAAAAGACATCATTAATTTTTTCTAATGATATATGACATTTTGACAGTATTAACGTACACGCTAATGTGCTCAATGACCATTCGAATATCGTTGCGTTTTTGCTCGTAAAAGACGGATATAGTCATCTTATGGAAGCGAAGTAAACACCACATAGTGTTCTGAATAGCTAATGAGTTATTATTTCTGATCTACAGTATTTCACGCTTCTTTAAGTTAATTCAAATAATTATGCACTTTACTGCATAAGTTTTACAAACAACTTTATAAATAAATATTTGAACAAGTAATGTCGACTCCAACGCGATCGCTGTGACCATTTGAGAGTTTTCATTGAATGTGGTTGTGTCCAAAACGCGGATGAGTGTGATATACTGATATTAGTTTTTAGTGAGCGCGCTCGTTAGCCGAATATAGCGAACTTATACCACTATCAATATTTAAATGTAGCGTGACTGGGTGACAATTTTTTATTGCAGCAGCACCGCTGCTCCAGCGACCTCTAATAGAAAAAATATTCGAACAGATCATGATCTTTGGCATTCTCGAGAGAGGATTTCGCAAATGATCGGCCTCAGCGCTCGCTTAATGAGGTGACATGAAAACTTTACGACTCCTTGCTTGTTACATTTGAATATTGACCTCAGTATAATTGTGATAAATTATGAGCCGTGTATTAATGGTCGATCGACAAGCTGTTTGACTTTAACGTCAGATCGCGCACATTTGTATAATATTAATAATGTTTGGCTAATTTTGAATAACTTTATAGACGGGTCTGTCCGCGAACGCTTTGAGTTAACATAGATCTTACCTGTAGTACCTAGATAGGTTACATCAGGGATTTACAGAATAGGGTGTTCCATCGGAAAATAGAAAATATGTTTGTACAATAATATGATTCTTAATGAATTTTATATTTTTGTGCAATCCTGCATACTTCAGGCACTGTAAAAAACTAACGTGGGCCGCAGCTAGGCTGTAGTGAGGATGTAGTCATTACGTCGTTTGCTTAATTACCGCCCGCATGCGCCTGCGCAGAGGCTCCTGACGTGTGACATCGCCCCGCGCCCCGGCCGCACCTGGGCATATATTACGATTGTCTCCAGATACCCGCACTCCGCAGTTTTTAGCACAGTTCCTGCTAAACGTCAGAATGTGACACTTTAAAGAATGGGACAACTTAGCGCTAAAGATGGCGGCAGTATCGGGAAAATTCATCGTTAGCTGTTAATTTTGAAAATGTCAAATAACAATGTTTTGTACAAGAATGGAAAAAATACCAAATTACTTTATTTATTTTTATTTATTTATTATTAGTCATACATACACCTATCATTACAGAATAATCCAATGCGATAGTGTAGTCAAAGAATATAAATTATAATTAGGTAAATGTCAAATCAAATTCAATTATTACAAATGTCAATAAAAATAAAAATTAAATTAACCAACATTTATCCAATCCGAAAATATAGTAAAAAAATATAAATTATAATTACATGTCAATCAAATTCAATTATTCATAATGTCAACAAAAATAAATTAACCAACATAAAACCAATGCGATAGTGTAGTCAAAAAATATAAATTATAATTGCATGTCAAATCAAATTCACAATGTCAATAAAAATTAAAAATAAATTAACCAACATTATAAAATTAACTCAAACATGTCAATAAAATTTCACAATAATATTAAAAAGCAATTAATTGTTTACAGAATACAAATATTTCATTAAATCAATTATTAATTATGATATATTTCCACTATAACATAATAAGTATAATGTAACTTTTGTGAAGTCGCTCAGTGAACATGTGAATATATCGATTCTATCAGCAACCAGGTTCAGAGTGCGCAATGCTCTCGACAATGGGACGTTGAGCATCAGCTTGGTGCGACCGCGCGGCAATGCGAACAATTCCGGTCGCCGACGACGCTGAACGTAGCCATCGGGCACGCACAACCTCATCTCCTGTAACACACCCGGATTGTTTGTGTTACCCCGGAACACTCCCAGAATATACGATGCCAATGCCAGATCCCTCCTCGTTTCCAGCTTGTTGTATCCCACCATGCCCAAAACAAACAGGGTTGGATACATCAAGGGATAGAGAGGGTATACCCCGTACAGTCTGAGATAGAGGTATCGCGTATATTTATTTTGTATGCGCTCCAACATGAGAGCGTATTTCGCCTCATGAGGAGCCCACACAGCTGCATTGCTCTCCAACTGGCTCCTAATCAGCGCGTCATACAATGCCGAAATTGCTTTCACATTGGTGAAACCTGCTGCTCTGCGAAGCACGAATCCCAGTCGCTTGTAAGCCTTTTTACAAATGCTGACTATGTGCTCCCGGAATCTCAGCTGTGTATCCATACGGACGCCAAGGTCTCTCACGACTTCCTCTCTTTTTAGTGGCGTATCGTCCAGTTTGTAGCTGTAATGAAGTGGTAGTCTTGCACGGCTGAATGTCAGAATCGAACACTTCGAAACATTGAACTGCAGCTTATTTCTCCGACTCCACTCAACCACACGATCAATGTCTTGCTGAAGGCGGTAACAGTCTTCCTCTTTTTCGATGGCCAAAAGCAATTTAAGGTCATCCGCAAATAAGAGACACTTGGCATCATGTACTACTTCAGGCAGGTCATTTATCATAATAATAAATTGTAACGGCCCTACATTTGTGCCTTGACTCACGCCTGACCTAGTGAAATAAGGCTCCGACCTACAACCACAATACTCCACGTACTGTTTCCTGTCCCTCATATAGCTCGCAAAGAATTGGAGCAATTTCGGAGTGCAGCCAACTTTCGCCAACTTTGCTTAATTGAAAAGAATCTATTAAATACGTTTGTTCAATTAAATTAAGTAAATAGATGTTTATTTACTATCATAATCTTGATGATTTTAAAATTTATCAAGCAGAACTAACTGATCCTAAACCTCATGTTACCGATTACTGAGGTTTAATCTATCATCATCATCACCATTTCAGTCGAAAGAGGTGCACTGTTGGACAGGTGGACCTATGACCTGGTGAGGGCTACGCGGGAATACGATGGATGCGAGACACATAGGACCGTTCGTTGTGGCTACACTTGGGGGAGGCCTATGCCCAACAGTGGTTTAAACACTGATGTATCAAATAATTAGTTTAATGTATAGGTAACTGAAATATAAACACGTGACCACTGAGTACGTATTAATATGTAGATTCACAAACCTGTGTGGTTTTTGATACAACAGCACACAGGTATTGTTGTTTGTGTGACACAGTGGATAGTACAACTTAGTACTACCTATGAGTGTAGGTATTTTTCACAATACCCGCGCAGCAACCGTATGAGTCAAACAAGGAAAACAGTGTCGTGATGTATCTACGCACTAGTACCTGTACTCGTAAAACTGTTACTTGTTTATTGGTTTGTGGTTGAAAACTTTGTGGAAATTTTCATTAGCTGACCATTTTACATCTTATTGATAATGTTTTTGTGCACCTAGGTATCTATATATTCAATTAGCTTGATGGCCTATGTGTTTATATCCTTTAGTTTTTAGGGTTCCGTGGCCAAATAGCAAAGGCGGAACCCTTATAGATTCGTCATGTCTGTCTGTCTGTCGGTCCGTCCGTGTGCTTTATGGTGTAAAATACAGAGTGAGTCGACCAAGGAAGAGGTGGCGAGACGAGCTAGACGCCTACCGCAAGGATTGGTTCGAGGTGGCTCAAGAAAAGAAAACCTGAAAGAAGTTAGCCTATACTTATAGGCTAACTAAAAGAAAGAGTATATCAATTACAAAACATTTTCCAAATTGGTAAATCCTGGTGTTATCCTCAACCTGAGTCCAGTCTCTTAAGCTCTCGTTCGCTGCAAGTGCCACATTTTCTCCTCACATTCATCAGTGGAAGGTCCTGGCGACCTCTCAACAACTCAGAGCAGGTTTCTCGCGCGTCTCCCCGCTGGCCGCCTGTTTATCTAGTCGGCGGTGTATCGATTACCTTACATTATAAAACTCGTTGACATTTTTAGAGTCGCGCAAATTGCAAGGTGGAGCTGCGTAAGTGTTACGATAGCATCGAGGATGCGTCCGCCGCCGCTGAACCTTGCCCTATGCGCCGCGGCTGAGGGGCATCCTCGCCGTGCTGCGATCTGTTGTCGTTGTTGTGAACTTTGACTTAATGAGAAAGTTATCAAGGATTGTTGATTAATTAATTATTTAAGTATTTTTGTAAATTAACATTCTATGTCAAGGTTATGAATGATTTCGAAACTGCTTCTTTTGACTGAACGATTCTTGTAGCGTTTGCGTACACCGATGTTTACGAAGACTCCACAAGAATCGAACTGCTACAGCAGTTTGCTTAGCTCTTATTGTGAGATGAAAAAGGTGAGAATTAACTGTAGTTACACGATTACTACTGTTAGTATACAATTCCATGTTTTCCTTTGACAGTTTCTTATCACAAAATATGAGTAGTTAAGTCAGTAAAACGCCGAACAGAGTCGTCGTGTCGTCCATTTATCTAAGATCCCGTAGTTTCCTGCGCGGCTGCCGGCGTAACATACACACTTTATGTTTATTGGGACTGATTCGCTTATCGGCACTCAGCTTCTTTGCTATCTCAATACTGCGGCGTGGTCGTAAAGTGCGCGACACACGGCCGTGCGGCAGCTGGTCGCGGGCGCTGGACGCGGCGCTGATCACTGCTCACATAACATGAAGGGTTCATTGAGGAGGCTTAGCTGTCATGTCGGTAGGACTACGATTTGGTTCTACTCTTGTAGCCTCGATGACTAGAGCTAAAGTTGGTAGTAAACGAGCCGAACAACGGAACCTAGGAAAGGTGCAAAATAAACAACGCTTATTGTGTTTAGTGTGTGCCATCTCTAGCTCATAACTAGTTAATAGACTATTTATTTTATGTTAGGATTCTAGATAACTTTAACAGCAACCTACATTATTTTTTATCTGATAGTAGTTTCTATTTTCAGAAGTAGTAATCGTTTCGACTCCGCAGCTACGAACAATGCCGGCCGCTTCGTATCCCTGCGTAGGCCTACATATTGTTCACCCGCATGTGTAAGGAGCTGGCAGGCTGACGTACGGCGTAGCGAGCCATGCGTCATGCGTACCGTCACGTGCGTACGGCCGTGCGTACGGCGACCGGCGCCGATACGGGAACACTGCTCGAGACAATGTTGCTATGGACTGTTCGGTGGTCGCCGAAAATGTGCCAATAACATTATAAAAGTGGTAAGTATCTAGTAAATATGAGTTGTAGACATGCCTCTCATATAAATCATTGTTCGGATAGATCTTTGGTTTTATGGTGGTTTTTAGTGCACAAACAGATTTTCTGGAGAGCTAGCTAGGTATTTGTTTTAGTAAGTATAGGTTTTCAGCAGTGCTTTAGTTAGGGGTCATCCTACCATAGCGCATACGAAGTTGCAAGAAAAGCGCTAAGTTTTTTCTAATCGGATCTTTAGTCATGTTGCGTGCTTGTCACTTATTTACCTCGGATCATCACACAGGGTCCATACAGCATTAGCCTGTCCCTGTGGCAGGCGCGACCGTGGCGCGGCCGTCGACCTTGCGGGAAACCGTGTCAGAGAAAAGCTTTCCTTCTGTCGTGACGCTACGCCTCGAACGCTGCTCTACTTCACTAGCCACACATTTTCACTAACTTTGACAACCCGTGCCTTACTTTTCACTATGTAAATAATGTTGCATCTGTATTTTTGATAAGCTAATTTGGAGAGAGAGTCGTTAATGAAAGTGGAAAGTCACTAGGCGCAGCAATTAATTATGTAATGGAAATAAGCTTATCAACTCGATCAAAACTAGACTTGAGTGTCATTCCTGGTTAGAGCTTAGAGCCTAATCAGTTCAGGCTTTTAAACAGACAATCTAAGATATATTTGTAGCTTGTCAATGTTGCGTATCTCTTGCGATTTTTTTACAACCTGTTATAAAAACAAGTCTAACCTATTGCGTAAATTCTAATTTAAATCTCAGAGACGCCTGTCGATGTAGCAAATATATTTCGCATTACATTTGACATGCAGCAGGTCATTACGGTCATAAATAATCTGATAAATTAATAAGAATTTATTGCTTCAGTAAATGTTGCATTATAAATTGTGTTTCTTCATTTTTCAGGGAGGTCTCCTAGATTTATTATGCAAATCACGTCAATTTAGACATATTAAAATGTGCTCAGGACAGAACCAGTGTTGACAGGCAGTCGAGGCGATCTTTATGAGGAGCATCTTCGGTTATGGGGAGGTGCTCTATTGTCCTATATTTTTGGGAGTTGGAAGTAAATCATTGTGCGGCATGTATGGGCAGGCGTGCGCGTGCGCCGGCGGGATGCAGCACGTCGCGGGCGCGGCAGACGTCCGGCGCAGGTATGGGCGCCCCCAAATAGAGCAGCTTGCGGAGCGCGCCGCTCGCGCACCGCATACTAATGCCGAGCCGGCTAACGCTTCAATCGATACCAAACAAATCCTCACACAAGTCAACTATGTTTTGGGCTGTTTTACGAGTTATTTTAGGAGTTTTGTTGCCGGGAAATTTGTTTTTTGGGATATAAATAGAAAAAAACTATTTTCTATTCGCACCTCAAACAATGTAGATTCTGAAGACGAAAGGTATTGCTCGAGGAACGTAAACTTTACCTGAGACACTAGGAATTGCGTAATCTACGAAACCGAGAAAGTGCTATAACCGAATACCAAACACTTTCTTATTAAATATAAACGATAACTGAGAACTTGCAACTTATTACAATACTTACCGGCCTGTTTTCTTGGGGTTTCAGTTTTGGCAAGTTGACTTCATAGCGAATGTAAGCGGTCACAAATGTAGATACTAGAATACATCAGACTTTCTGAATGACTGGTGTTAGGGCATACAAGCAATCTGAATGTAAAGCTAAGCTCTACTGCTTTAAATCGTCCATTATCGCCGTAGTTATTTAACATCGTCCTACACGGTTGCAGCACAAAGACTTGCTGATACGAACAGGCGTGAAGTGTTGTAAATATGGCGCCTTAACCACCGATGTTTATAAAAGCACTTATTTTTAATAGTACCTACCTATTAGACACACAGTTGCAATATTAATATTTAAAATATTGTTAAAAAAAAACTGTCATTAGCATTAATATTCGTTTCTTCCGGTTGAAATATGTATTAAATATGCTAAGCTCTTTATGATATTAGTGTATAATGTATTAGTTGGATACCTACTTTGTAATGATTTAATTTACAACGGAATGCAGATATGGCTCGTGGCTAGCTTAACGCCAAAACAGCTGTTGAGTTCATTGCTATTTCGAATGGTCAATTAAAAGAATAATTTTATTGTTGTTGCTATAAAAACTCCTCGGCTCTCCTATTTTTAGACTGAGACGAACGGTTTACGATCTTCAAACTTAGCTTGAAATGTTCTAGATTAGTAAAAATATACTCTTCGACCGTCCGTGCTTTAAGTTACTAAATCGTCAATCAATGGAGCATGTTAAAAAACAGCAAAAAATGTTTACAGCCTCTTTCGAAATAGTGCATTAGGCATACAGCCCACTGATGCGTGTCATCATAGATATTCGCGCGTGCGCTATTGACGCGGGGACGAGCGTTTGTCAACGCATGCTTCGATGCGCCGTTTTTGTGGCGCGACCACGAATCTATGACGTTACGCCTCAGTGGTTAGCGGCACTTACGCGAAACTGTCTGCATATCATTACCTGTTTTATTTATTGTTAAAGTTTCTCTAAAATAGTTGGTACGACACGACACGTCAATGTGGAGTTATTTACTGTCCTGCTGGTGTCACTTCGGTCACGGCTGGAGTTCGCTGATGATGTATTTTGCATTAGTATTGCTGGAGCTGATGGCTAAGTGATATAGCCAGATGGGTCGAACCCTGAAGTTAAGCAAGCCAGGTTGGTTTGTGGATGGGTTACCTTTTTAAAACATTAAGATTCTTCTTTACCTCTGAAAGTATCCAATACATCAAAGAGAACTTCTTGGAAGTATATATAAAAATGAGAGTAATTAATCAGAAGACTTGCCAAACAGTGTCGTGTTATAACGACTGTGAAAGATCTAGGAATGACCACCGAGACCAACGACTTTATAAACTTTCCTAGGCACGGGGTGTCATTAATATCCGGTCTTGCCTAGCTTCGAACAAGGAACCTCAAGCATGAGAGGTGGGTGATCACGATAGGCTGGTCACATGGGTAGTAGCTCCAAGCAAAATACTGGTATTGAGTTGTAAACTGGGACATAGTAGTCAAAAAACCAGCTAAACATTACTGAATATATATTAGCGTTTGTAGGACCTTTTAGAAAAATGCTTAAAGTAGTAGACCATTCAGCATGTAAGTTATTGCATAACATCAGCACCACTAACACCAGGTGCAACATAAGTACCAGGAAATATTCTTAATAGGAACTAGTTGTCACTAAGAGGATACTCCGAATCACACTGAAGGTTCGTCGCAGGATATTTCCTTATAATTAGGTATAATATAAGAAGGCGATCGATGGCGGCTCGTTGGCACGGCGGTCACGTCGCGCCGCGTAAGTGATCACAGCTATATCTAGCTACCGGACTTCACGCACACACACACAGACGTACAGCCAGTACCTCCTGCTTGTTAGGGTGAAGTATGAAGCATGGGGATTTACGGAGGTGATTCAGAAGATAATAGGAAGTTTGTTACTGTTAGAGCCAAGTTACCTAGGTGCTATGAAACTGCAGGTGAAGTACATTAAGCCTAATTGTGTTGAATACTTGCCGGAGTATTTCCTGATACCTACATTTACAATCTAGTGGTCCAGAGTGAATATGTTACTTCTAGGCGTGCTCCATCGTCGTCCACACCATCACTAACCATCAGGTGAGATAGTGAACAAAAGCGAGCTTATCAATAGTGAAAAAAAGAAAACAAAATCTTGGTCATCAACTCATCATTGCTTACGGTATTATTATAGCATTAGGAGTAACCAAGGACCTTTGAAGTGAGGCTCGACTCGAGTCTACTATCTCCAAGTGGCTTGCGAGACCCGTTAGTAGCTAAAAGACTTTCAGAACCTTATCTACTTCCTCAGCAAAATCGTTACCTGGTTCTTTTAAATAAATCTAGGCTATTCCCAGCTATGTTGAGTAAGCTTCTAGTCTAACCGAATGCAGCTGCAGACCAGGAATTTACATGGAAGGAGTGCATATCTGGCCTCCACAATGCAGTAATGGTGGAACACGATATGCCTGTGCAGAACTGGCACAGATTACTTGGCTTCTGAGTATGCGTAAAGACTGGCAAAGGTCTCAAATGATAGCCAAGAGCAAAGGTTTAACGTAACTTCCGTCGCAAGAAAGAATCTTGCTAAGTATGTTAAATGATAAATGATATTTATTTTGCAAATAGGTTTCACGAAACACTTTTACACGTCAATTTTTTTTTGTCATAATTATTAATCTAGATGAGGCCGGTGTTTCCTAACTGACTACCCTGAGAAGAAACACCGAAACAAACTCAGGGGTCACAGTCTCTTTAAAAAAAAAAAAATATCCATACAAAATGTATTGGTCAAATCATATGCGAACTATGCAGATTGGTGTCTGAGATGGCCTTTTAAAGAAATAACCATGCAGATTTGAGTGGACCTGTCCAGTCAGTGCAAGCATTTGTCATTCCTCTTAAAGCTCAACTCAGGACTACTAAGGAGCTCAACGACTTGACGAACAATACAAAGGAAAGGACATTTGGTTAGGCCGCAGAAAATACTCAAATTGCCAGACATAAGTTAAAGTGACTGAAACGAAAGGAAAAAGCAAGCTATCCACATAGTCCTCACATTCACAAAAAAAAAAAAGATGTACCTAAATAAAATTTACAAAAAGTAATACTTAACAAAGTAAATATTGTTGTCAAAAAAAAAGAAAAAATTGTATAAAAAAAAATGTCAGATTGTAAAACAAGAGAATATCAATGTCAAATTGAAATATAAGTTGTGCACTATGTTGAAACGGTTACCAATCTACAGAGCAACTTTAGGAAGCATTGCTTAATCTTGGAGATCGATCCATGCAGCTGTTATTTTATCTATGAGCTCCAAACACAAAACCTTTAAAATGTTTTGTCAGTTTTTATTAGCTGTAAGTCCTCCATGTATTAAATAAATAAATATAATGTGTTTCAATTAGGCGACTTACATTAAAAAAATATATTAATATCTACTAATGTTTTATACATAAGTTAATTGCCGTAACAATAACTTTAAGTTACATACAAGTTGGTGTGACAGTAGGTAGACGCACAGTACTCGTACAGACAGTACGTAGGCACAGTAGGTAGACGCACAGTACTCGTACAGGCAGTACGTAGGCACAGCCATCAGGATTACAATTAGCATAGTCGTGATGGAGCGACGGATAAAATTAACAACGTGTTTAGACGTATGAAGTTGTAGTGTGCTGGTTTGTTTGCCAACTAGCTTGTACCTACCTGCTCAAGTACACTCCTAGTTATGGAAGGAAGAAAATCATAAACAACTTCTTGAGTTCCCGTATGGTGTCAGACACTAGAAACTCTGGACATCAGAAGGTGGATACGCTGCGTTTAGAAAGCTTAGATCAGAGTTTTCCGCGATTTGAATTTAACGAAGAGTCCGAAATCGTCTATCAGAGATTTGCATATTATTATATTTACGATTGCATCACTGCTTACCATCAGATGGGATCGGTCAGTCAAGCGCTAGTTTATAAAAATTAAAAAAAAAATTGGCCAAACCAGACAGTTATGTCTGGTGGGTGTTAACCCGTTTTGTTAGAGGATTCTCCTTATTCAACTAAGGTTTGCGGGACTTTAGTCTCTGTTCCGCATACACCCGAAAACATACACGTCAGAAGCACTAGCTTCCAACGGCCAGCTTTACTATAAAGTGTACGGTCCGGCTCGGAACCGTACACTTTATAGTAAAGGTAGAGTCTATCGATTTCTTTGTATATGTATTTTATATTTGTAAAGTACTCGCACGGAGTCGTGGACCCATTTCATAAATAGCCCATATTGCCCTTTTGTACTGTAGGTATGAAAATTGAGTCCACGTCAGCTGCAGATCCCCTAAGCAAAATGCCATAAGATATAATACCGTGGATATAAGAGAGGTAAAGTAAAGCTGTGATAATTTCCGTCATTAGCCATATTTTTACTGCATATTCGTATATGAAACTGAGCTTAATTGAGAATTTAGAGTTAAAAACGTGATTAAACCTACTTTGATACCAAAAGCTCCATCATCGACCATATCATCACTTACCAATCAGGTGAGATAGTGGTCAAACGCGAGTCTGCAAATTAATTAAAATAAGAAATTGACAATTTTCAGGTTTAAAGTAGACTTTACCACATTCAAAGCAACTGAGTTTAAGCTACTTCTAATGTGAGAGCCCCACTGCAATTTTGAATTGATTGTTGTGCCTACATAACAATATAGTTTCCGCAATAACATTTTTTTTTGCTTTCATGGATTAAATGGAGGCCATCTTGTAGGACATTTGGTATGTAATGACACACTTAGTTTTGTTCGCATGAAATAAGAGGTTATTAGCTGCAAACAACCACAGTGAGACTTTCGTTGATATACTCATATAAGACGTTTGTATCGTTTTAATAAATCAGATAAGTGTCATCCGCGAATAGAACTGTATCCGATAGATTACTTATCATATAAGAAAGCTCATTAATATAAACTAGAAAAAAGACGCACATCTTAACTAGAGATCCCGAGGACGTCGCCTCGTTTAGGTACTTTGTGATTTTTACTTACATATGTATTGTGGTTCAGAATATGGAATATGTATGCATGACTATACTTATTCTTTTCTTTTATGTAGACACTTAATATTTTCCTGCATTAACCACTTACATTTTCCGACCTTCCTCAGTAAGTTTCATGCAACATTAATGTCGCGAATTTTCTATACCCAAAAAACCGTCGGTGTGTTTTCCGTCACGTTTGTGAGTGAAACAAACAAACGCACAGGCAGTGCGTTACCCGGATGTGGCCCCGTGGCTGTGTGCCGCGGTGACAAGCGTAGAAAGTTACGCACACGTGTAGCAGACACCAGCGAGTGCCGCCATTGTCAGGCGGTTAGCAGTTCGGTAGTGGCAAGGGATTCAAAAATTATTGTGATATTACGATTGGAAAAGAGCTGGTAATCGTACACAAATTCTAAAACCACTACAGTAAATTCATTAAACCTTCAAAGGTTGCGCTGCTACAGTTAATAATGCTAATAAAAAAGTCGAACAGAAAACAATTTTCACGTAGACGAAACTTGAAAATGTAAATAAACCACAAGCTATTGAAAGCGTAGCACCCATCGGAAAGTAAAATAAACCTGACATTTTACAACTAGCGATACTCCATGATAGCTGTAAATGCGTCCAAAGACGTCAGAACGGTGTATTGTCACCTACGTGCAGACCACCTGGCCGGCCGCGTCCCACACGACTCGTCAGCCTATTCCAACAATCAATTACTCCACAGTGCTGTATGTAAACTCCGCTAAAGATGCGCACGACGTCTCAAAAACGTAAAAAACAAACTGGAAACGTCAAAAAGCTCAACGCTCGTCGTCCGAGACAGAAAAGTAAACAAAACGCATCAATCAGAAGCATTCAGTGCAACAGAGGACGCGGGACACGGCGACGAGCGCGCAAAAACCACTGCTCCCAGGCAATAACTCAAAACTGCGAACATCCCGACTCGCTCGGCCAGTAGGTAACTTACACTGTGCGTTTTTTAGACTCTTGTCACTCGTCAAACAGTCGTCGGGCTCATGATGGGCTGCCTTCGATGGACGCCTGCCAACCTCCCCCTGGACTCGATAACGTCACGAGAGCTCCGGCCAGCAATCGAAATTAAAATCTATATCGAGGACAATGAGTATCAATTGGATTGCGAGCGCGATGGCGTTGCGTCGTTGTCGTCAGCGCGGGATGGCAAGTGGTAGTGTTTTTTTGCCCTCGGCGACCTGGCGGGCTCGACGGAACCGACTGGCCCATTGTATGGTAATACCCGGCCGGATTTTGTTCGAGCTCAATTATATTATGAAGCTTAACCGCACGGCTAAAGTCAAAAGTCACCCGTGTGTCTTTTGTTGCGGTGAAACCGGGCGCGTGGCTGCGCCTGCGCAACGCACGCCCACGTCCCACATGCCCCACACGCCAAGCCCAACACTGGGGATAGCAACAGCAACACTGTTCATTGTACATAAGAGTAGACATAAAAAAATGTCTTAAACATATTTTCTAGAGAACTCGTAGGAATCAAAACGCAACTCCAGACTCTCAGGACTAGAACTGCAAACATTCCTGAACTGTAGAAAGTTTTGGATACAATTATTCAGATGAGAGTAAAGGAGCACGTTTGTCCGGTCCGTGCTGGGAACAGTCTCATTAATGAGGAGCCAGTCAGCAGCACGGGGCATGTGGCGCGCGCTCCTGAGCCATACGCCGGCGGGAACAGAACTGGATCAGCATTGTCATTAGCGAAGATAATACTTACTAATGGTTGCTTGCTGGACCTATTACGAGTATATTCCGAGTTTCAATTATAGTAGTAACAGGTTACATAAATAGGTTGCTTTATTAATTATGTATGAAAACTTCGGAAGTTAGTCACCTACAGCGTTAAGACCATACAAACATGATGCACTTCCTGACTAATAAAACCGATTTCTGAATCGTAAAACATTGATAATCACTCTCGAATACGAGTGATCGTTCATTAATAATGTATTATGTTTATCTATTTGCACAGATCTTGTTATCACGTCAACTCACTTTATTATATCAATATTGAAATGCTGGCGATTCGGCGCGAATATATTATGAGTAGTTTGTGTAAGTAAAGGCGACCTCTGAGCGGTCTCACTGTGCCCGTCATCCGACCAACACTAAGGCTGTCTGAGGTCTGTGTGTGTGAGGCGCTATAAGTCGACGCGGAACAGATTTTGGCAGATTATTATTAACTCCGTGCCTATTTGCTTTACGCAAGTCGTTCTAGAAACTATTAAGATCTTGAGAATATTGATACAGACCGACACGTGTTTGGTTTCAACATTGATGCCTATCGCCTTTACGAAGATGACTGCTGATGTTTAACTGCAAACTTAATATAAGCAATAGGCGTCATGATCAACGAGATAACTTAATACTTGTAAGAAAGAGAAAATGGCAAGAAGTGTTGTCCACGTTACCGCCGCGCCATGTACTCCGGTACGAGAAGCAAAGTGAATACAGCGGTGATTATCATGTTCCAAGTTTTTAGCAAGTTTGCATCGTGTAAAACAAATGTACGGCCGGTGCCCACGCGCCGGACTCGCCGCTATCCACAATATATGAACACCCAAAAAATTGTGTAGCAATCTGGATAAAACGCGCAGTTCAAAGCCGGCCGCGGCCATAAGCTTCGATATTTATCGCCTTCGACGTACACCAGCAACGTAAAAAGGTTAGCTTGTGATTGAAAAACGAAATGTTCCCACACAAAAAAAAACGAACCGAGCGAGCGATCCAGTCCCGACTCCTCACTAACTATTCCGATCATCGATTCTGTGCGTTATTGAAAAATATCCAGCGATTCGACTCGGATTAGAGCCAGTTATTTGGCTACTGTTACTGTTGATTCTAACTTATTGATCGTTTGCTCTGGGCGGCTGCGTGACTACGCCAGCCTGATGACTCGACCGTTTCTAAATTTCGTCGTCGTCGATATTAAGCGATAGAGCCTTTGAATAGTAGATACGTATTTGCGTAAACATGTCTGTATTATATCCCGGCTGCGGCCTGCCTGCGCAGGATTGATGTAGTGTTGGCTGCGTACATAACTTTATCTCACGCGCACTCAAACCGATATTAATCGATAATTTACGATATATTACAAATGTTCCCTTCACTTAAATACTGCTTTGAATACTCGGGCTCTTGTTGAGCTGTGATTTATAGATTTCTATCTGTAAACTTTAGGAAAGCTTAGTAATTGTTTCTGCCAGTAAATTGAACGTAAATGGCTGAACATTGGCAGTAGTCACGCCTGTGATTAGATAGCTGCTCCGAGGTGTAGCCTGTAGGTCAGGAGCTGGGACCCTAATTTATGACAGAGACTACCTTTGGTCGTTTATGGGCACGAGTACTAATCAACATTGCAGGTGCAAATGGTCTAAATGTCAACTAATCTTATCTAAGTTTTGGTAGATTACAGCGCTGTATAATCTGTATATATGTATGTTGATGTCCAAAACGACAGTAGCTAAATACAGAGATACTTTGTTGTGCTGTTTCTTTCAACATCAATGTAGTGAGCAGTGCCTCTTAACATTAATTGATCGCCTCTTCTGCTGTTTGCAATGCAGTGTAAGTTACAACAATCATCCTAGCTCCCTTCTCCAACGGTACGAACCTTGTCCAATTTACTTTTTAGACTGTTCAAAGTTCTCTACAGTCACATGCATCTGAATCTACAGGGTTCACTCGGATGTATATGTCGCAGGTTTTTGATGAAAAACCGGAAGATGACACATATTAAACTTAATTTCATCATAAACCTGCATCAATCCAGATTTTTTATCAAAAACCTGAACTAGTTTGGGTTTATGATAAAGTTGTTGTCAAAACCACGGTTTAGCTTTGTTTTATGACAAATAAATCAATTTAAATGAAATAAAACAATCCATCATCTACATCATCTAAACAAAGCCTTTGTGTCCTTTCAATAGTCCTATGAAAGGAAGTTTTTTTTGTAATTGGACAAAGTAACATCCCATGGACCATTTTTGATAAATAAAATTAATTGTTTTCTTTCTACTAAGTTCCAAATGATGAATTTTGAATGAATTTTATGAAAAACCTGCGACATATATACAACTTAAATTAAGGATATTTTTTTCCAACACTGTCTTGTCCATGGTCTGGAGGTACGTAGAATGGCCTTTTTTTGAGAAGAAGTAATGCTAGTGAAGAAAATGGTCGTAAGGATGAGATCAGGAGTAGCAGGGCAAACACGGCTAACATAGTCGTGAGCTTGCGGACGACAAGGTATTGGTAGCAGTAGAGCGGAAGAAGTCATAAGATGAACTCCCCTCAGGTCCCAAGTCGCAAAAATTAGATTTCTGGTGTTGAAGTTCACCAGATTTTTTTTCATGATAGCATTAAAAACCCTAATAGCAGACGTCGACTTTCTGGGTGCCAGTAATTAAAAACTCGGGTAAAATCGGGTTCAGCTAGTAGTAATAAGCCTTATAAAGTTATTTGATGATTTCCTCTCCTCCTTCCTTCCCTGTCCTTTCCTCAAAAATGGACTTAAAAATTATTTGAAAGAAAGTTGCAACTCTTTACTTATCTAAAAAGTTGATATGAAAAAACAGCAAATATTATCAATTACATCCAATAGTTTTACGCTACCAAAACGTTCGTTTGCATAGAGATGCAATCGAATTTACTACTATTTTTAATATCATTATACCAAGAGTCATAATGTCTATCATAAAACTTGTCCTTTTCGTAGTCCAACATTCCAGTATTATGATTAGTGTGTCGTAAGAGACAGCTGAACAAATTAGGCTCTATTCTTATGTTATCATTATCATAATTTTGCGATCACCAATTTGTTGGCTACACTTCACGGTCTATCTGTCAAAATAAAGCGTGGTGTAGGCAAAACCCATGGCCACCGGCAGATCTGATGGGAGCATTGACCTGTTTAAAGTTTAAAAAATCTGCTGTAAGCACGAGTAACGTGAACAAGAATCATACGAAGGAAATTCCCACAATCGCACAAATCCATACTTTAAGATAAAATATGTTAAACCCTAATATAAATATCTAAGTTGGGTCAATTAACTGTGAGAGGCTGTACGGTAAGACGAGCCGGCATCACGCTGCGCGCTCTAGCACAATTTATGACGGAGATCGGGCACGCCGAATTAGCCGCGCGTCGCCGTCGTCCGGCCGCTCACAAGCTAACGTGATCATACAAGAATGGAGTGCTTATGAAATCGTTACTTCACTTTAAGAACCTACTAGCATTTCCAGAATGTTACATCAATATGAATTTCTAAAAACTTCTAAAACTTGGAGTAGTTTACTACTTTCTGGTATTGGCAGATTACAAGTATTATGTAATGTCAATTTTATTAAGTAGTCTTCGGCACGCTGTAAAATGGTATCGTCAGAAATATTCCATGGATAACAAATAAATAACGCTCTACGTATTACTGCCAAACAGCAGTATATAATACGTCAGTGTGACGAATTAAAGCAGTATAAAAAATCTACATACGTATCTCCATGGAATATTTGCAACTTAGGTGAATGCCACTTTGCGAGATTTTTCGAAATAGTTACTACGGTCTTGGAATGCAGAGAGCAAGTGAAGAAACACGATAGGTTTTACTCAGTAAAAGTTTGACATTTCCTATCGCTTCTCTCAAACCTTGATGACTTTTGTCTAAAAAATAAACGTATGTCAGTATCCCGCACTTGAGCTTTCCATTTGTTCGTCCTCCGCGGTCCCAATGGGTCCAGCGGTTCGTTGCGACACACGTACGTATGCCTTCAATTAACTATACTCGATAATTCAACTGTTATGTCATTCCAATTCGGGTTTATTTGAGTTTGCCGTGGAGAGGCTCTGAGCCAGTGCCCGTGTAGCTCTCCAGTAGAGATCAAATAATGCACCGCAATCGAGCCTTTTCAAACAACTAAAATGGACTAAACTTACTTACTTAACGTAAGACCAGCAGATAAATTATATTGTTATGATTTATGATTAATCGTGATGGGCGCTTTTGATTAACTGATCAAACTAAAATATGTTGTGGTATTGTTCTTACACATTCTTGTTCTTAAAAAATATATAATACAGAATTTGAAAACTCTGCGTTGTTGGACTGTAATTCTGCTACCTGATTGGTGTCAATAGATTCATGTAAGCCAATGTTACTCTAGGTTCGCATTTCGAAGGAAAGTATTACAGAAGTGCTCTCTTACTGAGAACTTTCAGTTTCACATCTTTTAAACATCAGTTGGTAATAGAAGCAGTTGCAAGTATAATGTGAATTGTGCGAAATATTTTTCCACACGCTTTGCTAGTAGCCACGTCAGTAAAAACGACTTTATCCCTTAATTGCTTCTGAATGAATAAATTTTCCTAGCCATCAGGCAGCGCGTAAACAGGTGAACTTGTTTATGACCTTATAGAATACGATCCAGGAAGACTCAGCAAAAACAATACTCGTTGGAAGTCGTACGTCTTGCCCTTCGCACTGACCTCAGAGTCTCCTACTTAATTCACAAACCGATCGATTACAATTTCAAATGAACAGTATTCACACGCTCGACAATGTACCCGATTTGGCGGACAACGGTCACTTTCGTCCGATATATAATTCTTTTTATAAATTCACCGCGTTACCCGCGACATGCGTGCGTTGTATCGATAAATTTCACATCGCATCATCTGTAATTTGATAACCCTAGTGACCGGTGGTCACTATTTCCACCTGCGGACCGATTATGGTCACTGGATCCTTTGTCACTGTCTCGAGCGCGCTGCAACAATGAGCGCGAGGGGGACGGAGCTGTTCTATCTGAAAGAAGGCGCCAAAGAATAAGAGGCCTGGAGAACGGTCAGCGATAGGGTAGCTCGTGTAATTCGATAGTTTGATAGGAGTGATGGTGCAGTCGTGATCGCTCAATTACCGACGTTTGTCGTCGGTCAGGAAGTCATAAATACGTGTGAGACGGCTCGGACGCCGCGCACTCGGGAAATTTATCCGCCGCGCTTTGACCACCATTGGATTTAGTCATAAATAACACATAGCTGACTATTTCCTCCATGTATCTCAATGCCGAAGTACGTGATAAGCAATCATGAAAAAAACATGAGCATATCAGGTGCCGGTACATACGGCGTTAAAAACAGCCGAGGAAAGCGATATAGATACCTACCTGTCCATTGATACTATAACAAATATTGACCACGTACATAATACACCTCATGTTAACATAATCAAGAACGTATAATTTTACACCGTAGTTCTCGATGTGAACAAATGTCTGCCATTATCACATTAATCATCAAAACGTTTTTCATTTTCCACAGACCAGTCTGCGTCGTACTTAGTACTTAAGTTAACAGCTTAACCCCAACTTAAAGACAATAGTTCCAAACTTTCGTTTCCCACAATAAATTTGGTTAACAGTAACTGTCGAAGCAAACGTCGGCCGCGTATTCTGAGAACCAATACAGGCAGTAGGCGACAGTCAACACGCGGCTAATTAAACACGCTTTGTCTTATGTGGACTAGTGGCTACAGACTAGCCAAGTGCAGATGACGCACACCGGACTGGACACGCATGAACAGATGCGGCAAGTTCATATGAAGATGACTTGTGGATTTCTGTACAGCCAATGATCATGAATCGAGGTCTGTTGCTGACTATTGGCAGATCTACCAATAAACATAAAGGCTCTAAAAAGTAGCCAACAGTTTGGTTTAGAGTAATGATGATAAAGCATTTCTATAGGCATCAGCGATAAAAACAGATATTTAGTTCAAGAATTAACACTGATACCAAGATATAGAAGGTAGGAACTTCCCGAATAAGCTCTCTGTACCAAACTCGTACACGTTGGAATAAGAGACCCGTGATCTACATTCATAATCTATGACAGGAACCACGGCAGCTCAAAGACAAAACACTGTTTGGTGCGAACGTCGGCGCAGGCGCAGCGGCCGCATATTTACTCTGACAACAACATGTCCAAACACATTTATGTTTCTTATTTCTATAGACAAAAAGGTGATTATCGTGTGTAATTTTGGGTTCGGCGGTATGACAGTACAGTGTTACCTGACGTAATATCGGTTCACTTGTAGGCAAATAATGGATGAGCGCTAATCAACGCGGCAAACTGATGAATGACGAACATTATGAAAGAATTATTGAATGATTTCGTGGATACAGGTTGACTGACAAATATTTAAGGTATGTGAGGAACAATAACATTGACAAGTACAGTCGGCTTGTTTTTGAAACACTTGTCGGTTCTAGTCGCGATGGCATAACAAGGGACGGTCCAAAATGTGGTCGTTATGCGGGGTCTAGTAGCTTTTAATACTGTTACAAGTAACAACAGACACTATCGTAAAGTCATACCGTCAGAGGTTATCCCTGAAACCTTATAGTGATGATAGATGGTAGAAGGCTGAGTTTAAGTTCATTTTGCAGAAGCTATCCTTCCAGCACTTCTAGTACCGCAGTCGTTTTGATTCTGAATGTGATACTATCTGTTTTAATAACTTTGATATCCTCCACAGTTGCAAGCTCAGTTTCACCCACTTGTTCTTGAACATCAATAACATTGTTCTCACATTGTTAACGTCTGTTGAAGTGGTCGAGGCCACAACGAGCGGTGACGTGAGGACTTCTGTTGTTTTGTTTGAGACGAACGCGCCTTTATCTGATCGCTTCTTACTTTCAATCATATTACTGTGCGATTCGTGTGGACCTGTCCCTGGGTTGAGTGACTCATGAGGGTTATAAGTAAGATCTGTAGCCGTTGACTAAGGGCTAAAATAAATTGATTGAACATTCAATAACTAATCAATTGTCACAAACGAAAATACTTTATTTTCATAATATTTTATAACAGGAATCATTTCAGTTAATGAGATTATGGTAGAACAAAGCTAAAATGATATTTCGCAATTGAAATTTCTCGTAGTACGTACCTATATTTAGAAAAGTTTAGTCTGAAGGTGCCATGTCCACAGCCTCCTCGTGGCGTAGAGATTAACTCATGAAATCGGATAAAGGCGAGTAATAAGTGGTCGCAACGTTGCAAGATAGCGCGATATTTATACACGCGTTGTCGCGCCTCGCCGTGCCGTGTCGCGTCGAGTCGCGTCGCACCGAATTACGCGATATAAAGCGTTTTATTTATTCAACAGTGACGCGATATTATCTGCCGAGAACTTCATCAGACTCGCCGAAAGGAAAGTGTGATTGTAGATAATGCGAATTTAAAAAAATAGAGTTTGATATATCGTTAGCGGCACCGCTATGTCTTATACTTTTGTCTATCTGGTAATATGATATATGGTTAATATATGTAAAATTGTAAACTATGTTTTGAAAACTAAAGTTTGGGTATTTCACATAACATTTTGCTAAAGGTCTTTATATACTTTACTATTACATTTTATAAAAATAAAAGATAGCTTTAGATGCACTTAATTTGTAAAAAGATTTTTTCCACAATTTAATCCGCAATGGTGTCTCGATCGTAGTCGTAAAATTATCTTAAACAAATAAACGTAATTCACATGTCAGACGTGAATTATTTTCATCTGATTCATAAAATATATTTTAAAACTGTTTTAATCTTTGTAAAATGATATTATTGTTTATATATTGCTTTTATTGGTAACATTAATCATGGACATTAGAATTAGTGAAAGTAGAATTAAGAAATCTACTGAGAATCGGTATATGACGGTTGGTAAATTTCATTTTGCATCGAAACCAGATTTCTGCTCTGCCAAGCTGAGGGATATGAAATCTTTTATATAAGTACAGAGCGTTTCGTATTATATCTTACAATAAAGTTTAAAATTTAATGTTGCATTTTTGTTTTCGATCTAAATACTGCCATTATCTCTTTGACTCATAAAAATGTCAACTAGCCTGTGTTTGATTCCACAATTATATTGTTAGGGTTCCATACCTAAAGGGTACAAACGGTAATCTATTGCCTAGACTCCGCTGTCCATTTGTCTGTTACCAGGACGTAACTCATGATGAACCATGATAGCTACACCGTTGAAATTTTCACAGATGATGTATATCTCTAGCTGCAAAAACAACAAATATTAAAAAAAAGTGGGGCATACAACAAACGTGTTTTTCTTTCGACCCTTTGTAAATTTTTGTGTCAGAAAAAGTTATTGAAAATCTGTGCAGGTTTATTCATTTGCCATATTGAGGGCCCTTAGTAAAAACCTAAACAAACAACAAAAATAAGTATGATATCTGCCAAATGGAATGCTCTTTGAGTGGGTACACAGCAAAGAGCATTCCTCGTTATCTATTTGCCCCGACCTTGTGAAGCTACTACTAATATTTGCGTACGCACATCCGTGTGGCGCGCGCCATTACGCTCACAAACACAAGAAGGTGCAATGAACTAACATCCGCCACACGGCGACACAATACCAGCGCCTGATGAGGAGGAGTCTCCGTGAAAGCTGCCACTCACTCGCCCACTAAACTGTTTGATGGTGTCATTAGTGAAACTGTCTTGACAAACGACAGGTTTTCGTGAGACGACCATTGAGCAACTTCAGTTTTCTGTGTTCTTGTCGAATTCCTACCAATGTCAAGGCTACTTACAACTCTATACAACACAACAACTTGCAGCTTGGGTCTTTGCTTCCTTCAGACGTTCTGAAGAACATGTCCGTTCGTCCGTCCGTCCCTATAGCAATATACTGTTTTACATGGTGGGTACGATGAACGTAACTTAATTAGTTTAGCGGTATCAACATCCCTAAATTGGTGAATTTCCCTAATATCATGTTTGTGAACTTAGCTATCCTGCAAGAGATGTTAAATAAGGTTTGTTTTGATTGTAGCATAAAGTAATCCCCCAGAAAATCGTTTTCTCGACAAATCCTAGTTGCACTTTATATGTATATACTTTATTCAATACTTCAATGTGTCACAACCTACACTTTGGTTTTTTCCATGTAGAACTATATTAGCAGCAGTGAACCAATTATGAGTAGGGTGTTGTTTTTGTTATCAAGGTTATAAGTGCGTTTTATCTAAAATTAAATCATCATAACAACGACATAATTATTAAGTATTTTTTTGCAATAAATGTGTAAATGTGTTTTTACGCAATTCCAACGAATTAACACCGTTAATCAGAACTAATTTCTTGGTTCAGTTGTTTTACATGATATAGCAGCTTTTTGGCACAGAGAAGTGACACAGTCTTTGCTTATTTTATGCAGATGATCTTTATTCGTGGAACGTCACGATTCGAAATGTTACCAAATTCTGAATTGATTGCAAATGCGTATTTTAAATCCATAATTTAATTTTTATATCATTTTTATAGCCTAAAAGCTAAATTCAAGTTTTAGGTAATAATAACATTTACAGATTTAAAAAATATTAGCGAGATTTAAGATATAAAAGTTATGGAAGTTCTGATTACTGTTAAATAATTGTAAAACTCTGAAGTTTTACTCAGATATATTTATTACGCTAGTAAACGGTTACTTATTTGTGACGCGGTTAAAAAATACACGCAAGCTAAAAAATCTATCGTTGTTGCGTAAAATGTTAGTTTTTATACAAGTATTAAATATTTATCGGATGTGATTTATGTAGCATCAATACGTTTTTATGAAGAAATAAAAATGTTTACCGATAACCATGTACATATTTATGTATGAGACTGCGGAACAATTTAAATAATACTCTTTTATTGTTTGAAATACTTGTTGTTTCTCGTTCATGTGTGTCTGTAGGTATCTCGCGATGAGATCTTCGTATCATCTGATATCTGATTTGATTGTTCAAGTTGGTTGTACCACGAATTATTATGACGTGCTTAAGCACCTAAACATGATAATGTTATGAAGTGAATAATATTGTTGATAACATCACTTAAGATGTGTTTATTGGTTTCCTTAATATTCATTGATGGTCAAAAATCGAAGTTTTTAGATACAGATTATATTACGGTTGTTAAGGTCGCTAAAACGGTGATGTTATCTGAGATCATCTCACGAGTGTCTAATGTTACCACTAGTTTAATCGCAAATATTTTATTTTGCATTAGGAATATTATTTGTGGACCAGCTTATCTATAGTTTCTATAATTCTACTGTGAATAAGAATACACTTCACAAAAATCATTAGATAAACCATAGAACTTATTAGGGTAATATAAAATCACGTTTATTTCTTAAAGTTGTTATTTTGTTGTTAGAATAAGTTTAAAAGCTACCTTTAGCGCTTTAAGTATATTCTTGAACCCTATTCCAAAATGTAGGTCTTTGGTTTTGGATTGGATGATAAAGTCAATTACTCAATTAGACTAATCAAAAGGCACGAGATTTCTAATTAAAAATAAATGGAAAATATTTTTTAGTAATTTTGTTTCAAATAGAATTTTGACCATCAATGCTGACTGTGGTCAGCAACCAACGCACACTGGTGCAATACCGTGCTCTCGCCGTGACGTCATCAGGCATCACGCAAGGTTACGTAAGGAATCTTAGGGTTAGAGAGACATCGCCAAAAACCGGTAACATTAACCAATTAAATATTTACTATTAACGTCCAACGATTCCATTAGAGCGGCCATAAAATAAATCATTCGATAGTTAAAAATTGTTATAACCTCGTCCGTGAGGCGGGGACATTAAATTTTACGATTTTGTCTCTGCTGGTATTTTGGCAAATTAATGAGCGTTAGACAATCGATAACGTATAATTAATTAGCTATTTGAAACATTAAATTGTGCTGAAATGATAGGGCGAGTGTGTGCGAGGCCGAGCAGCCACGGTGCCAAGGTATACTTGAAAGGTCGGTGTCCAAAAAAAGGTAAACTGGCGACGATCGAGCAAACATGGTTTAACAATACAATGCGCACACAAGCCATGTTTGCGCTGCGTCCACGAGCAGCGCAGGCGCAGCTGGTAGCCGAGCACTCGACGCCACAGATTATGAAAATATTGAACAACGCTACCGAGCTACCGACCAACACCACTCCCATGCTTCATCAGTCGAAGAGTAAGGTGATGCAAGGACGATGTCCCTTCGCTTCCACTGACACAAACCTTTATTAAAAATTCCATCACAATATTTTGGAGCAATAAACATCGAATTTATTTTTGTCTTCGCCTTGAAGTATTGATCAAGTTTTACGCGTTCTTGTAAAGATTTGTTCTCAAGAGTCACTTCCAATATTAAGTACTAATTTAGTTTTTTTTAATCACGCGATTATAAACTCGTCAAACTCCATCGTAATATTAGCAATGTCAATATTTGAAACTAGCTGCCTACTAATAGCGTTTCATTGAACAGTTAGACGCTGAGTGGCTTTTTATCTGCTGTTCTGTGGAGTGTGTGGTCGCTATCAAGCAGAATGTAGGTAAACAACTCTAGGCACATTCAGTTTACTACTTGAGAGCCCGCGCTGTTATTTAAACTGGTCAAGATAAATATTTTTGGTGCACATTTCTGAAAGTTGTTTCTTTTACTTTTAGTCTTATCTTCAGGTCGTTAGATTTAGTTTAGTATCGATTTAAATAGAAATCTTTTCTATGAAATTTATCTGTGTTGGCTATTTTACTATCGCGGTCATTGGAAATATTGGAATATATGAGTATCTTTGGTCTGATTTTTTAAAACATTATTACGTTGTCCATATACAGCAAAGGCTTCATTAGTTCTTTGATTGGTATTATCAGTACCTACTCAAGTTGTCCATTGTCGGTCACGTCAGGTCGTCTTCGCCTGGTCCCTGGTCGGTCAGTCCGGCGGCGTGAGGCAGGACGGCCTCATGCAACCACTCATTTCCTAAACAATATTATTAGTAAGCATTTGATGTCTCTATTTTAGATCGTAAAACAATGACATAGTTGGCTTTTACGATATTTTTATAGAATTCGTTGGCTATGGTTTTATTGTTTCCACTGCTTCATGCCACGAACGTGATTTTCTGATTATTTCGGATAATAAAAGGTAAAGTGATAGCCCATTCAAGCTCCCACTGTTTGTTTTTATGTATACCTGAGTAATTTTTAATCTTTAAATCGATTCTCTATTTAGATTTTTATAATAAAGTCTTTAAAGGGCTTTTTGAATAGTTTTTGGAATGTGGTCGCGATTTGCAAGTTAATAACGTGTGGTGTAGGCAGCGCAACGTGCGCCACGTGCTCCCGTGCGCTTTACGTCAACTGTTCGTGTATTACCATAACTTGCATGGCGCACTCACGTGTCGTATTATTTATTTCCGATGCTGGTTCATTACTGAGCAATGCGGTCTGCGCGAGGTGACACTAACACCACTCTGACGAAACACACAGACCCACGAGCCCATGAGCCCATAGCTACAGGTTTTAGTTTTTTTCTCTGTATAGTTGTTAGAATGCGTTGTTTGCGTCACGGCTAAAACGAAGCCCGTGCCCCGTACACCGGCGATGTGTAATTTGTTGCCGTTTACAAATTAGAAACTCGTGTGTAATTGATACTTTCGATTTGGGTCATAACCATTGGTGATTGGAAACCAAGGAAAGTAAATAAAAACTGTACTCGACGGCTCTCAGAGCTAGAAGATACTTTAATTGAAGAAATGTTGAAAGTTTGAAACAATTAAGATAAAGCTTGAAGAGTAAAGTCAGATTAAAGTTTTCTTTAAAATCACTAATATTTTACGCAGAAGGCGATTATCTAGAAGTGAAGACACCAAGAAGTGAAGATTACAAGAAAACTTACACCGTTACGCTCGAGATAGTCCGTCTGTGAGACTGGGCTCGTGGATAATATACACGAGAGAGATATCAAGAACACAGAAAGAGGTTTAAATACAAGTAGGGACTCAGATAGGAAATTTCCATAAATTGTAAAAAAAACGAAGCCAGGGCATCGCCTGGTTATCAAAGTAATATTATAATGAAGCGCGGAGCAGCGCTACAATAGTCGGCATGTAGATAATGTGCTAAAATATATGTTTGAAAGCTTCTGCAGATATGAGTTTAAAACTTTAAGTGGGTAGCGGTACCTTTGCGTGTTCATGTCACAGCATCCCATCTCATGAGATCTTAACTAACATAATCAAGAAATTCTTTTACAAAATTAACTCTTGATATTAAGATTGCAATTAACAAGAGTTGCATGTTAAAAAAATTAAGAGTCGTTAGCGCCGGAGAGTTGGCGATGCGGTGAGCGGTGACAGCGGCTGACAGGCAGCCGAGCAGGGCTTTATCGTTGAGATATTATCGATAGCGATCGCGGGCTATCCTGTTGGGTCCGCCGCGGTGGCAGCGCTGTCCCGGGTTATCGCTGATCTGGATTAGAAGTGTCTCTAGCCGGTATTATCTGAGATGCGGCTGCACATGTTTTGAGGCGGTCATCTTTGGTGCACTGCTGTTGGATTTGATTAAATTTATATTAATTAGGTTATTCTACACTAACATTGGTGGGTATCTCCATGCTCTCGTGTTTAGAGATGAAAAACAGCAACAGTTAAAGAAAAAAAGAAGAAAGTTTGCTATAGTATTTTTTATTACGAGATTAGCTATGAATTGACGATTGTCTCTTTTATTTCTTACTTTAATTGGTTTAGCTTACTCAAACTCATCGGTTATATCTACAAAATCTAGCTACATCCACTATCACACATGCTTCCATCCCTCCAAATTAATGTAAACTTGTACGATTTTTGTTGAATTCCAAGCGAAGGTTAGTTAGCGCAGTGAGCTCGTGGTTTACAGCGCCATATTGTTTAATGCGCCTATCCACCAGCCGGTAATGGGCGCGATCCGACTGATTTATACGAGCAGTGACGAATGCCTTTACACACAGTTTAGCATTTGTTATAATGTTGGAGAACGGGAGATTTTATGGCGTTCCGTCACGGTCCGGATTCGACCGGCGAGCGCGCATACCCTTTGAGTTCTGATAGATACGGACAATTGATATAATTGAGATTGTAGCCATTGGCTTCGTTAAAGTAAGCTCTTGGTTTTTATTTTTCTATAATTGCGTACCTACACATTATTTGCATGTTTTATAGATTTAAGCTAGAACATACAAAAATCTGTTTCAGATGGTGTCTTACAAGATGTGTGACCAATAAATATATACTAAGTTTTAAGTTACTGACGAATACCTTATGAAAATTGCATCGGTTTTGTGCATAATATTAGAATAATTTACAACGACTTAACTGGATTGATTGAACAATATCTACACGTGTTACAGCTTTTATAATTGTTCAAGTATCAGACAGGTGTTTGTATTGATTTAATATATTTTGATCAGCTCATGATAACTTTGTTAGGACAATTCAATTGTCTGTTTTGAGAATTTATTATGATTTCTTTCCTTAAAATATGATATCTCTTTTCTGTTACACTCTGTATGAAGCACCAACGTAACGTAGGCTCGGCTAGGATCTCTATAGACTGAAGTAAATCTTCTTCTGAGAATCAATTACGTAAGAGTCGATACGTTATCGTCAAACAAACACCGCTGGAGCACAATGAGCAGTACCGCGAAAAGCACATCATCGTTGAACATCTCCGCTGCGCCCTTTCAAGTGCCATCCAAAAGCCTGCCAAGTGGAGTGAAATCTGTTGGAGAGTGACCGCGCGGGCTCGGCGTGGCGGTGCCCACTGCGCCGGGGTCGGCGGCCGCCTGCCCAAACCTCGCGCGTGTTTACACACAGATATGAGCCGTTAATTACGATTTCGCTTGTCACGCCTTCTGCCTTGCTTAATGTTCGGATTAACTTTATTATTAAAATAAAAATCACCCGGCCTCTAGGCGCGGGGACTACACTTTCTTTTGGATTCCTTATTACATACTTTATGAACTAGAGAGAGTTACAGCCGATCAGCTGATCGATGATAATTAGACATTCAATCAGTTGCGATCGACGGAGGTGTTACCCATTAGACTAGTCGTAAAATAACGCAACCAGAATACTAGCTGTAAAAAATTTAGAATAAATAAAACTCAAACAATATTTATAGTAGACAAACATTACGAACGAGTTCATCGACTATAAATTACGATGAAGGAAGCAGGTGCTTTACAAACAAGTTGTTAAAACTGCTCCAACATTTAAGACACCTATTTGTGTGGAACATAATTGTTTTGTGGGTATTTTAATCATTACAAATTAATAATATTACGAACAAAATTATTATTTCCTCTCGCGAGAGCGCGGAGAGGCTCACACGAGCCTCTGGTTAGCTGTGCTGCGGCCGCTACCGCATTCCTCGACACAGATTTTAGATAACCAATAATTGCCAAAATCTCGAATTTGGAATGGATGTGATGTAGATGATAAAGTTGTTAGTATTACTCGTGTAGGTGATGATGTTCTCAGAAATAGATTTGGATCTAAAGTTTCAACAAAAAGGTGTGCGATGGTGTTCTGTCACATCGAGCGCAGCGCGTGTATGCGTCGCCCACACGACGCGCGACGACGACTTGCCAATAGAACTCTGATAGATACGATCACACGCTGTTTCAAAATACGGAATAACTGTTATGGTATTCCATTGAACTCAAAACTTGTAGCACTTACGTGTGTTCTTACATCTCCTTTAGTTTTTCGAAACTTTAAGCTCGATGCAATAAGTACTTAAGTGTCTCTTGGTATTAGGTATTTGAGCCCATTCAAGTGAAAAAATGACAAAAGACTGTTTAGATTTTTGTACACAATTATATATTGAGCAATCAAATATTTGTATAACTAGTTGTAGTTAGTTACTGGCTCGAGAAATACGTTCTAAACCTTTATATTTTTGATCGCGATACCACTCCACACACATGTGTGTTTGCACAAATCTATGCAGAGCGTTCATCCTCGCACAGTAGCCCTTCTCGTGTGGACAAGTAATTTATATACCGCTTCGATACCGCGGCGATACCGTGTCTCTATACCGCTGTACCGCTGTGAGCCCCGGGCCAAATTAATTAGCGGTATCACGCAAGCGGCGCAGTATTACATACAGGGACGAGCTGACAATATGCTGATCAGCAGGATTGATGGCCAGCCGGTAATGGATCCCGCACTACTCGTTTTAACCGACAACCGAGTGCTCTAATGCAATGATTTGTAAGTTCTGCACTAATGACGTGCGCCGCTCATACAGCCTGCACAGCATCTCTATTTAGCTTTCATGTAAGTTTGTAGTCTGATAGTTTAGGTTATTAGTTGAAAAAGTATCACGATTGCAATTAACATTTTAGCAGGCAGGCATAGCCATAAAATTTCGGCTTAAAGTCTTAATTAAGAGCATCGTTTTAGTACCAATTATACCTGCTATTATCTTGATAAAAAAAACACGAAAATCTAGCGTAGCACCTGTGTGCCTATGCGCCGGATCGCTATCTCATCGCATTAGCGTGCCAGTTAGACAATAATCGCGTCAATCGTCGAGTCGAGAGAAAACGCCATTGAGTACGCCATACAGTAAATCTAAGCTTGTTACTCGGTCAGAATTAATTGACCGTCGCTTCCCAGCACCGGCAATAAACTCTCCAAACCGTATCGAGTCTCCAAAACGCACTGCCTATCTAAAAACACACGCAGCACTGTGTTCAACTGTGTCGGACGTTGCGCCTGCTAACTTATCCCACACACTGTTACTAAATAGTGTAGCAGGAAAACACCCAAACAACTTTTGACTTTGAGAAATTAATTGGCGTAACGGCTATGTTTTTAATTACCCGAGTTTCAAGCAAATGTTCACTTGAACCGGTGCGCGGTAAATATAAGAAGTCTGTCAAAAAAAAACCCATTGTGGCTTCATCGTAAAAGAATAGTCTTTTTTCTTCATGGCTTCTAGACAAACATGCTCCATCGTCGCCATCATATTGCTATCTAATGAGATACTGGTCAAATGCGAACTTACAAAATAATCGTAGAAAACTATAGGCTTACCCACCATTTTGCCGCACACGATTGTATTTAAGTTGATAGGCAATGTAACTTCAGAAGTCAATGCTTCTTGCCCTGCTTCTTATCTTTAAATATCAGTATTCATCAATCCTAATAACTTAAATAACTATATATATAGATCTGTTAATCACGTCTTGATCTTTCAACTTCCGAGTGGCTTCTTGAGCTTAGCACATGATGTCGTCGCATTAGCAGCAGCCAGTCAATGGCGACGTATCGAGCATGGCTCCGGAGCTCTTTCAATGGAGTCGGCTTGACGCGACCTGTCAGGAATGCTTGCTGCAGCCACTCGTCTTAGCACCTAGGGGACTGAGAATTAGTTAAATGCTGTTGATGCAAGTACAACCAAAGAGAGTTGAGAGACAGTTTAGTATCTACAAGGAGGTAATAACTTAGTGTTTATTGTATTATAGCTATATGTTTTTTGATTTAACAATAAGTTAGAGTTTAAGTTTATTTATTTGTACAAAATCACTGTAAATAGTATAGAGAACGAGTAGGTGTACATTTCAGTTAAAATTAGTGTAGAATTCTTGAGAAGTCGGAGATTTAGTAGTTTCTTTTCATTTAATACAACCGTGACGTTTCTGTTATTAATATCAAGTTGTAAAATGAAAAAAAAATGGGAGATAATATAATTGAATAGCATGCCTAATGGAAAATTCCAGTAAAAAACTTCATAGTATGTCTTTAAGTCAAGTTCTTCACATTGTAAACTAGCGACTAATAAATATATGTGTTAAAATAAAAAGAAAATATACATACCAAAATATCTTTAATGACATAATATATAAAAAATGATTTAACTAAACGGACAACACTACATTAATTCTATTAATTTATATTACCTTAATACTAAAAAAAATACTTATAAATATAAATATATAGTACTTATTTTGCAACACTAAATTGGCTGTCTTTTATTTTCATTACATTCATCCTCTTTCCTATAAAATAAGTATTTGCTGTGCCCGACAGGGTCCATAATTGAACCTTTTATTATCTTTTAACACCTCTGTAGCATTATGGAATGCGATAAAGTATTAAGTACTATCATCGTAACTACACGAGGGGAAATCAAAAGTTTGTCGCAAATAATCTGGATCTCAGAAACCTGTAGCTAGCAGTGCCATTATTACAGCTAAGAGTCGAGGTCGTTCAACAGTTGCTATATTTACAAACAAAGCTATTTCAACAGATAGAACTTAACACAGTAACAGAATGAAACTTAAACACGGATTAAATATAAAATTTTGATTTTATAATAAGTAACAAAATGTCAAGGATCCTCCTTATCAATTTACAAATATAAAACAAATACATAAGGTAGTAAAAAACTTAAAATATCTCGGTCGATTCTAATATAGAATTACATATAAAGAATCGAACTCTTATAAGTATGTGTATTACGCACACTCCTATTGGATGGTCAACAATGTCACATAAAAGGAAAATACAAAAGATCAAAAACTGCTAGAACCACCGTCTTCATTCACAAAGCAAACTATTACGTGATAACGGAGATTTAATTCAATCCTTGTTACTAGGTTGAACTGACAAAGAAGGGTGAAGGCATGTAAACTCTTCCTTGAAAACCACTTCATGCACCAGAAAAGAGTTAAGAGCTGTAAACTAAAATTAACCGACGTTTAAGTAGACCCTATATATCATTATTCTAGTATCCATAGGAGTGTTTCTCGGGCCGTGTCTGACATTGGTGAGTTGAATATGAGAGGCTATTCGAAGTGGATCTTTTGTGTAGCGCTAGTGCGTAGATGTCGTCGAGCGGTTGGCACGCGTTCAAGGAGATCGTCTGCCACACCCACGAGGAAGGCAGCGCGGCAGCAGGAGCTCACGTGGCTAATGATGGCGACAAATTAGAACCTGTTCGCGCGACCACAGCGCCATATATCAGGCGTTAAGTAATCGGCTCGCCATTTTGTGTGCTCACCAGGTTGCCTATTACAACAGCAGCGAATGACCAAGAGATCGCTGCAGGTCTTACGCTACCACTTCTTCAGACTGCTTCTGCTTATATTCCTGTGTAAGAAAGAGCAGTGTAACGAAGCAATAAAACTCTGTCTATTGCTGTCAAGCGACCTCACAATACTCAGTCTCACATCATCGGTATCTATTTTGTTTCAGTTAGATACCATTTTAAGGTCGTCGGCCCTCCTTTCTGGGGAGAAGGGATTATTTGTGTTTTTTTTCTTAAATATGTAAATTTAGTTGTTCTTGAGGCACTCTTAACGAAACTTATAATATTATTTTTTATGATTTCTATGATGACGTTGACGCAAAAATAAATTATCTACTTTGCGTTGCGCAAGAGTCACGCACGGCCGCGACGCCGACGTCCGCGTAAACCTTTAAATACGACTGATTTATGACAAGCTTTTAAACTGTCAATTTAGATGTGTCCACAAATATTTCTTAACACAGTTCCTGAGAGTAAGATTTATTTAATTAGGTAATTAAAGACGAAAAACAATGCCATTTAGCGTTGAAGTCATTGAAGTAAATAGGGTGTCCGTTACGTTGTAGATACTACTTATAAAACTTGAAATTTATTTTGTGTAATGTCTGTAATAATATTATATTACATATTTTTACATTCAGCCATAAATCTCAATTTAATTCGAACAGTAAATAACGCTCGATCGTAAAACTATTTAATGTATTACTTAGCGTATAGAATTGATTCATTGTTTTAATATGATAATATGCATTGGACAATGATTTCATCATTTGAATATAACGATCGTCAATCATAATCCGTAATCAATCCACTAAAACATATGAGTGTTTAACATATCGCAGGCGATGCCCCACCACGCCACCGCCGCTGCGACTAGCTCTGCCTCCCGACACGCACCGGTTCCGATCAGCGATCGCCGCGACCGCTCCACAACAAAAAATAACAACGCATAGCTATACAAAAACACGAATTAAAATCCTTTTAGAATAAATCTTCCGTTATTCATAACAAATAAGATAATAAAACACCTTGTTTTTTTTGACATCATAAAATGATTCACTGTTTTAAAATGGTAATAAGTGGGCTATTTGAATATTGAGAGTGTCACTGGGCAGCTCGGCGGCGCACGGCGGCTGCGCACGCGCCGGCTTCTCCTTTCCGGGTGTGTGTCTGTCTGTATGGGTATTTTTTCTCGGTGCACACAGTCGTATTAAGTATTGTAATGTATGCAAATTTTTGCTAAAGATCCGCTCGAGGTTTTTGCTCTCCACTTAATACTAGGGCAACATAACTTTACGAATTGCACTCGTATTAACATAATTGAGAAAAAGTTAAATAATATTCATGACATGTTAATTTGTCGGTTTATAAGTGTTAAAGGCGTATAATTGAATGTTGTCGGCCGCCGCCCACGCCAGCCGCGACGCTACGCGACGCGAGCTAGTGCTTCGCGTTTTTACGAGTGGTGTCAATATTTACGTTTAGTGTTATACTAGTTAGCGCTCCCGGTTCGCACAGGCGACGGCTGTCAGTGCTGTGTCGACAGACTGCCGCGTGCGCTTGTTTACCATCCAGTGTCAAGTGCTGCGACACTGTTGACAATGTTAATACATCTTAACGACGCTTATTTTGCAATACACACACTATTTTTTGTTAATCCGCTGTAGACAGTCATAACTCATAATGAGTCCAAAACATAATATTAGTTTCCTTTAAAAGGCGAATGATGAAACAAATGGTAGTAGGTCCAGCTCACGCCCGCAGTATCTTGATGAAATCTCGGCGTGAAGGTCGGCGATGACTACGAAATGATTAGTCCACACGCGGCAGGTAGGTGGCACAAGCGCGCAGCCGCTAGCCGCTCTATAAAGATAAAATGTAGAAACATATGATGCCATTCCACTTAATGGTGATTTTGAACAGTAAGTCTACAACTCCACTATTTATAATATTAATAATGTGTTTAAAACTGGCTCATGCGGATACTTGACCGAAAACGACTAGTTTAATTTATTGATATTACTTTTACGGCATGCGTGAATATTTTTTGTACGGAATGCTAAGTTTATAGACACGATTATGTGTCAGATCATAACTAGTAGATACGCGCGGGTCCGGTTGTCGCCGGCCACGAATGCTGGGTTTGATTTGATTATTCAAGCGCGGGTCGCGAGGTGTCCGCACGAACCTGTGATCGATACAAATATTTATTATCTAGACTTAATCGAACTGCCACCACTACCACTGGTCACACAACAATATAACACAGAGCAAAACTCGATTCACCTTCGACTTTGACTTTTATTATATCTTCGTTTCTCATGATATTTTGCTATATTTTGAAGAGTAAAAAAAAAGCTTAAGACAACCTACTTTTTCCTGCTTCTACAGCTTCATAAATCAACAATTTCTTTCGTGTTATTTTCGCAAGTAAGTCACCTGGCTCTATCACCTCGGTCCCACTTCCCGTGGTAGGGGCGCGCGGCGGCTGCGGGGCTATGCTAATACGCTCGCAGCATGCTCCCGCGTTACGTGCGTAATGGAACCACTTCTAGCGCACTTGCTCCAGCCCGACTTATTTATATCTCTTGTAAAGCACAGCTCTGATTGACTACAAGCTAGTTTTGTTGAGGTGCTTAATTATTTTCAGTATACAAAATGTTTTGGGTTTTGTCCGTTACTGGGTATTGCTTATGAAAGTAGGAATTAAGATGGCTTCGTCGTACTTACGATGATACATGTTTTGGGCATTAAATTATCCATGTATTACTACTTTACCGACTTCTATGAATAATCAACTATTATTACTTAAAACTATTCTGCTAGTACCCTGGTACCATATGTACCATGATACTGTTGCAAGGTTCGGCAAAACATATTACAAGTATTTTTTGTTAACTAATGTTTGTCAAGGTTACAATGGGCATTTTTCAATAGAAATTCTTTTCGTAACCAGTGTAGTAGCTCGTAGGCATTCGTAGCGTTTCGTAGACCCAAGCGTAGTACGCGTAGCCCATCCCAATATTCCGAATATTGTATTGGACATTGATAAATAATAATATAATATGTTGATGCACATTTGCTGGTTGTTGTTGTCTGTTATAGGATCGAACTCCACATTTTTTGCGACGTCAATGACGATGTTTAGTTATACCCTGAGATCATAATTACAACCAGTTTTAATAATGTTGTTGCAAATCAGTTTTACGAGCGGACCTACCTTAATAATATTAGTTTTGAAATCATTTTATTTGACTTCGTCCGAACACAGTCCTGCCCCAATCAGACGGACATTGATTTTAATTACGTTATGAGTGATGTTTTAGCAATTATATAAAAACGGTTTATAACTCAACGTTGGCATTGTGCTGAGGTGAGCGAGGACTGGGAAGCCGAGCGTGTGCACGTGTCGCGCGTGGTGGCGGCGACCTTGCGGACTGTACAGTTATGCGTCGCCATCGCAGAAAAAAGCTTTAATAAAATCCAGTGAGGTATCAGTTATCTAAGACGCAATTACAGCGCTTAATGCAGCGCAGTGCTCAGCGCTCGCTGACATCCGCCGGCTCGGGCTGCGCGGGCGCCGCCGCGGGGGTCCCTAAACGTCCGACCGGCTTATATAATAATTGTTCGCCGTTTTCATTTAACAACGTTTTTTTTTTCGTCTCGTCCGCCATTAACACGCGGCGCGTCTCGCTCGGCGGCGGCGCTCCTCCGGGCGGAATTATTTATTGCCGATTTGAAGGAAAATTGGTATTTTGTTGTAAAATATAATACGCCGTCGCGATGCGGCGTTTAATTCGCATCGCTGTGGATATCGGCTTCGATTCGCTCGATACCATTTATAGACGTGTATGCGGCTTGTTTACGAGTGTGCGCACTACTTATGCGTAAAATTAATCGCGGAGGACTCTCCCGCTAGGACGCTTGAGAATTAAAAGTAATTATAAGAGGTCTTATCGCCGGCGAGTTATAATATACGCATATTTAATGGTGGCTCGTTAGCGGTGCAGAGCTCGCGACGGGACCAGATAATAGAAATGTTGAAAATAAAAACTAGTATTTATGTGTGCGGCTCTCTCGCAGCCGTGAGTTCACGCCAAGTTATTATTTTGAAGACCAGCCAACGTAAACGGGCGTTGGCTCGCGGCCACCGCCATACATGGCCGTAAAAAATACCGATAGGTTTAATAAAAAACAAGTAATTACACATCTTCATTTGACCGTGATGCGCTGTGGGTTTTTGCGGCGGTTCCGGACCGGCGGCCGCGCTACAGCGGGCTGGGAAATGCGAAAATATTGAGCGCCTTATATAATTATACACCACCCTCGGCTCGCCTTATAAGGACGCTGAGCGAGGTGCCCGCGGTCAAAGACCTGCTCCTTCACACCTTGCCTTAGGTGCTAATTCTAACAAAACCTTATACATTGTATTCATTATATCATGCAGAAACCTGCTGTATCGTCGATACAGTCGCTGTGTCTCAATGCACAAAGAACTGTCCACAAGTTACGCAATAACGTCTACAGGTTCCGCTAGAAGTTAACCTTCCACCTCACTCATGGCGTTTGACATGAACTTTCATTAAAAACTTCTATTTACGAGACAATCCTGTATTCTTTTCATCCTACAGTAGGAATACTCTGAAGCTACGCGTCTCCAGTGTTCTAGCCGCACTAGTTGAGCATAAAGCTGGCCGCACTATTAGCACCCCCTGTATACGTGCGGATCAGCTGAGCGCTAGACGCTGCAGCGGCGCGTGATTCTGCAAACACTCGATAAATGAATATCGATCGATTCAGTGTAATTGCGAGCGCAAAAACGATGTCGACTGCGCACAGCGTGCGAACAAGGCATGAGTGGATAGCGTTTGTTAGGGAATCGAATGAAATAGAGATCTTCTTACCTGAAACTGCTGGTAAGTAATTTTAGCAGCTTGTTTAAGATGTTTCGTTAGTCTTAACTCTACAACTAAAAGAAGACGAGTTTATTGGTGTCGACTGGCCTCAAAAACGTAGGCTCGAAAGAGAACACTGGAGCTCTGGAGCGAAGGAAAAGATGGAATAGGAGTGGGTTTTAATCAGTAAAAGTCTAACACCCGTTCCGCCCATAGTGGGAGAAGTAATTATGGCGATTTCTCACCTAAGAAAAAAAAGTAGTTACTAAGAAAAAAAATATCTGACTAAAAATTTCTGACGTCCATTTTTTTTTTATTCTCCTGCGCAATGTCTTGTATCGTTTTATGAGATAATGTTTCGGCGTTTTTTTTTATTTCTAATTCTTAATACGATAGCGATGTCACGGCGGTGTAAGCACAGGTTGAAAGCACTCTCCAAATTATTTCTAAACTTGTGTGGGAGGATAGATAACTGTAAAAAACGTATACTTTACTACATATATTTTTTTTTACATTTTTTTTTGTAAGTCTGTGTTGTAACTTGAACAGGTGGTCTAACGGATTTTGCTAAATTAATACAATGTCGGTGGTCATTTAGATGCCTAGTTTTAGTGGAAAGGAAACTTAAAGACTGGTACAGACAGGTAAATACAACGGACATGAGGTGACTAAGAGAATGTGTTCTTGACACTTGACCAGCTCTATGAATGACTAGACAATGATTCATTAATCAATTAACAATTATTGTACACAATAATGTTTTCTTGTACAATATCCGGTGCACTTACCACACGTGGCCTATGACTACTGCTCGTCATCCTAGTTGCCACTAATATTTATTGGTTTTAGTGTTCAATCGAACAAACACAACAAACCATTGCGGATATATTGCCTGAAGGGTTAAGTAGCAGAAGAACTACAGTAGTGAAACCACATTTTTCTTCTATAGCCTGGTGCGTCAGATTTATTTTAAGATAATTCTGAAATTTAGATTTCATTTAAAAATCTATATTTCCTAATTAAAAATAAGCTTTCTTCCACGCTCTTCACGCCGCCCGCTACCGCTCCTGTCCTCGTCCGATAATTATGCATATCGGTGCACGCATTACCCGATTTCGTTACATTTATCCGCCACTCTGCCAACAAAAAGCGCAAGCTATGACGTATTGATATAAATTATCTAACACGCAAGCGATCTATGAATATTCTAAGGAAGAGGCGTAATTTCGCCGTTTGTTTCTGAGCGTATTCAAATTGTTTTGTCTGTACGTAATTTATATCCCGATATCGATTTTAATTATACTTAAGTAATAAGTGCTGGTGCTTTTTACTGAATTTCATAGGTTTCACTGTTATTTAAATATAATAAATGAGTGATTTTATTTAATTTGAATTTTATTAAATCTAGTCCAGACGATATATGGCTAATCTACTAACCTTGTTCTGAAAAGAAATAGTTGAAAATTTAAACAGAATTAAGTAAAAATATAAAGATATCAACGATTCACATTAGTGTCATTAGTGTGTCGAATATCGCTAATTAAATAGCTGAGATCAATGAAATTACCATAAGACGCCAGTGTTTTAGTGCCGCCATATAAAGTGGAGCTACAGTTACAACCAGCTTGATTTCATTTTAGAAATTATTACTACTTTCAAGATAAGAATCCGCGGGTGAGGTAGTTTTATCAGGCTACTTTCTCCTGTAGTATGTATTTTCATAGTTTTAGAATGCGAGATCGCTTTTTAAATTATTTAATTCTGTCGTCTCTTTTCTAAACTGTAATAAACTATCAAGTTAGGAGCCGGAGAGAGTTTTTGGTTGTGATTTGGTCACTTGGGATTGGATTTCGAATTTTCACAAAATCCAGACTATGAAATGTATATTTACATTTTGTGACGTTTTATAATGACCAATAGAATGGGTAACAAACCATAGAAATACCATAAACCGTTCGATATAGTTTATTGAGTAGGTAGGCAGGAGTACACTTGTAAGAGCTCTCCACTAAAACCTTCACTTAAAACTCTACGACAATGACATCGAAAAGCGTTCAAAGAAGTGCATTAAATTCAACAAAACGTTAGTTGGGCCGCTGCGCTCGGCCCACGGCAACATAAATTTCCCGCACTCAATGGCCGAGCAGTATGGGTGCTATGGGCACTATGGGCCGTCGGGTCAGTTTCACAATTTTTCCGAGCGCGGCTGGGACGTAGGTAGCTCGGTTCTAATAAACACGGCGTATCGCAAGCGATCCTACGCACTAGATACAGCACCTATTGGTCAGGCGGCGCAGACGGGCGGTTAGCACGCGGTCGCCGCGACATAAACATGGCGCCCTATCGCAGATCCGCAGCTAGATACAGATTGCACGATATGTGCAGGTCGTGTGCACTGCGCACACTGGCGGTTGACACGCTGCGGTTTTTACGACGCGCTATTTTTGCGTAAACCAACACATCAATTACTTGACATAAGATGAAGTACCTAGATAATATAATCGCATATACATAAATGTGCATATGTCCATCCAAACAAAAGTGCAGTTGAAGAAAAAATTTCCAAAAGCAGTTGGTTTAGAAGAACAAACTATACAATTATAATTTTAAAAGGTTGAGTGGATTAAACAATCTGCAGCTCTGGGGAAAATAATTTGTACAAATGAGGATTAGTTTATGCACTTCCTATGTCCTTCCAACCACCCAAACTTATGCAATAACGATAGTTACTAGACTGGTGTCTACTCTAAGCGTTCCAACCGCTAGTCTGTCCGCACAGAACGACATTTGTGGTGGCGAAAACCGCCGCCACGTCGTCTCGTAAACATGTCAAATTTATGAAGAGAAAACGCCCGCGTGCGCTCCCCCGGACATAATTACCGCGCTGTATCGCGACACCAATGAACACCACATCTTTATGTACCCGTTACGCAGATAAACCTAAAATGTTGATGGCTGTACGCCGCCACGACTATTGCCTACGAGATAAAAAATATATTTAAAAAAAAAACTAGCCGGCCCTGGCTCAACGAGCCGTGTTCTTAATGACACCGCTTCAATGGCATTTCACATATTTTTTCCAAAAGAATCGACTGATACAAATTAATAGTGTACTTTCGGCTCGTAATTTTGCGAAGCGATGTGATGCGGACAGGGGAGATTACATTACCTGAGGGCCAGTCAAATTAAGATGGCTATAGTTATGAAAATGTGAGACCACCAGTAAACAATGCTGGCCTCCACCGGTTTTGTTTCACTTGGGTGCAATCTCACAAACTAAATGTCCGCACACGTATGCCTCACCTACGCGGCTCGTCATTGCCTACAAGGACCATTTTCGCTGATCTAACTGTTACTCTTTGAAAAGCTTTCAAGGGAAACCGCGGCGAGTGTTTACAGTGTGTTACAGTAAGGCTTTCATTCTGAAATTCTCCATGAATGGACGTGAACAAAACCGACTAATGTGTTCCCAGTATGACAGTACACGTAGGCCGCTAACTTATGTAACCCTCCTCGATATTGGGGTTATGCGTTTTACACCGCTCCTCCTAAGTATGGTTTTCCCACGTTTAGAACGAGGTGTCGATGACTACACGACACCACAGTTGCGGCCACCTATGGGAATGGAAATGTATTGATTCGGCCATGTTCTAGCATCGCGACAAAAATAATATAAACGTGCGTAACGGTATCGCGATTGGTATCTGGTTAAAACATAGCTTTTCGAAGCATGGGACATCAGAATCATGAGTTTAATCAGGTAGATACGTGGGTGCGTTCTTGTAAAGAATGTTCTGAAACAATGGATGCTTTTGAATCCACCAATTCTTGTATCAGCTCACATAGTAGGTACCTATCAAATGTGTTATCAATGTTTTTGCGCGTCGCGGCGGCGAGTGCGCGAGCGCAAGAGACGGTGGGGGAGCGACGTCTGCGGGGGGGGGGGGGGGAGGGGGCAAGGCATGTCGGACTTGTTTTAATTGGCTCAAGGAAGCACGCTTCAACGAGTCCAGCGCGCCGAGCCGCCGGCCTGCCAGCCTGCACTATCTCACCGCGAAAATATACTGTTCCATGTACGAATTAGCTACTCGTGTTAGTTGGCGGGCTGGGCGCTCGTGGCACGTAGGTTATGGGCCCACTTACAGCAACAAGGTGGCGAGTCTGAAGTGCACGCTGCTTTATTTTACATTCCGTTGCTGTTGCTACGCTTACTGCCTCTACAACGCACTATTTTAGAATTCGATTAGTTCTGGTTGTGTCCACTTTCTCTTGCTCAAAGTTTCATACAAGTTTCAGGTCAGACATCCTCCTTAAACATCAAATAGTTTGCACTTGTGCGCATATTTCTGCCTCACTGCCATCAATAAAAAGCATTAAGAACGGAATTAGGCCAAATTAATTATAATACGACCATGATGAACTAACTACACAATAGTTAACTACTACAGCAATGGGTCTCCAAAATACTTGAAATAAATAAGCTCGTGTAGGCGATTTACTTTAATTGTGACATAAGTAAAGCAATTGTAATTATTCACAAGGCACACGAAATTATTTACGAAGCTGCACGGGTATAAGTTAAATAAGCGAATTATGTCCATTTGACGTGTTCATTAGCTAAACTAGCCGCGAGCACGCGACGCGTGACGGCGACGCGGCCGCGACGCAGCGGACACGCGACGTGGCGGCCGACGTCTTACTTGTAATGACGAAGGTGGACGGAACAAAGGGGAAACGATATGTACTGGACATTACATTTAAGAGGAACACGAAGATAAATGCGAAGAAATAATTGTAGAATCAGTTTGAAAAATGAATGTGGTGGCGGAGTTAATTTCGATTTTATGAACATCCTGCAAAGCTCCGGAAATGACAAATAACTTAAACACCTGTTACAACTAAAAGCAAGTGCATTACCATACGATCTCGTTTAACTGCTCATTAACATAAACGAAAACTAACCTACCGCACACCATGAATGATTGAACGAATATGCAAAATAATGGAAACAGTGGAACAGTCGCTACCCCTTGTCTGCGCGCGCCATCTAATAATTAATAGCGACAATACGCGGCGCGCGCGCATGCTAATTGATCGCGAGTTATTCAAATCAGTGAGAGGAAAAAATCTCGCACGTTACAATTATGACAGCCGCTCGCCTCGGGAATAATGCTAAGAATTTATTTGAATTACAAATTGAACATACACCAGACAGTTTTAGCGCGGCGCGAATAAATAATTTGATATTATGCTAAGTGATGATACCGCACTTAAACGCCGCCAACGGCCTTGACATAGACCCATAAATAAGAATATCTTAACCACTCATACATATGGACGGCGGTTCGCACACTCAAATATGGTAAGTGCCGGCTTATGAATAAATTTTATTATTTAAAACTCGGTATGTTCATTACTAAAACAAATACTCGTAAGGCGTAGTAATACAGGCTGTTGCCGTTTGCGCGCAGTTCGGGGGTGTGGAGCGCATGCGCTGCAGTGGCCTGTCCGGGGCTGCTGGCGCGACGCACTCCGGCACGGCGGTGCTAGCCGTCGCTGGATACTATTACATGTTAGATGCGGAGGTGATATTTTTACACCGAGCTCGGTAGGTTTAGTTAAACGTTCAAGGTGAGCGGGGTTGTGTTGGCTGAGTGCGGGCTGCCGGCGCCCACGCATGTCCCAAACGCGTAGGGTTGCCAAACTGCAGCATACCTCTACTTACCTACATCATTACGAAACCTTCAATACAGTATAGCAACCGTTTCCAAAAGTGCTCCGGCTAATGCTGCCAGATTTTTAGAAACTTTTAAGTAATAAATTCGGCATTTTATTAGAACGAGATCAAAATGCCATCATTAATTTCGATTTTTATTGGGCATGAATATGGAATTTAAGAAATATCAATAATGTAGCCTTCTAGGTTTCATCATTTCTAGTTGTCAGGCAAAATAAAAAATGCGTGGAAGATTTTAAAACCTCTAGTCAAGATTGATGCAGCTGGTTTTAGTTCCAAACTAGGAGTTGTAAAGATAAGAACCAGCCTATGCCTCCAATAGAGTGGCTTGTTAGACTGGTGACATCGAAATGATTTTCGCTTGTGAGTGTTGCTAGCCCTGCGCCAAGCTTACGTCAGCTAGTGAGTCGCTATCTGGGATACAGAACAATGCTTGCTATCTGCCTATCGAAACGCCATTACGTAACCACTAACATCTCTATCGGTTGCACAGGCGACTCGCGCCTCGCGCCTCGCCAGGGTTTCCTTGGGCCGCTGCTACTCGTATCTCGAGCGGGCGGCAATGACATTTCAAACGTTACAACTTCTACCATTTTGTTCGTAGCTCAGGTCGCATTAGCGCTGACCTCGCGTTGACAATTCAAAATTTCTATTAAATATTTATTCGGATTGTCACGGCTGCGATTAGTATCGATTTATCGGCCATCAAGTGTGGTGACAGTCGATAACGAGACGGGTTATTGTAAAACTAGTTGGATCACTTGTAATTTTTCGAACTTGTACTGGACTTGATGTTAATTGAGAATCTAAAAAGTTGAAGCTCGTTAAGTTTCAATGCGAGGTCAGGAATTTGACAGCTCTATCAAACCATTACTCTTTCCAGAGCGTAGCAACAGTCGACTAGAACTACAATCTGTGTTGCCTGAGTCCGTCGATGTGTTGCATATTGCACAAATTCAGAGCACCCTGTGCTGACAATTCTCATGACCCGAGGCGAGATCACACGCGCACATTCTCCTCACAATAAAAACAAGACAACAATCGTTGTTTCCATTAAACAAATTCGTGAATACGTAATGCTGCTCAACGCTTCATATTATTAATATTTATAGAATCGCCGGCGATTTGAATAGATCGCTGATAGCGCTCGTTAGCGCCGACTGCTGATCACATCTCGATCTGTTGATGCTTGTTGTTACCAATTAGCTTATCGGAAACGTCATACCGTTTTTTGTAATGTTTAATAATAACGTTATAGTTATTTGAATATTATTATTTAGTTAACTGATGCGGTATCTTGATAGCGACGCTACGTGATTGACAGCTCTTTAGACGTTTGTGATTTAATTGAACTTTCGTCTGAATAGTGTTGATGTGTGAGTGACGCCCGTGACGCGCGGACGACGGCGGGGGTGGCGCGGCGTGCGGGGAGCGAGGCGGGGGCGCGGGCGCACATTCATAAAAACGCAGCATTCATTGACGGTTATGTGATGTGTATCTCGATGAGCAGTATACGCTTAAATTACACATGTTTATGATTCACACAGTTTTATCGCGACGAGTTCCATAAAATGCAGGAACAACCTTGCGCGGCACTTAATGTGTTGACTACTCTACGTGTTGTTAAACAGTAAAAGTATAGGAAACTCTTTATTTCAACCACCTGTCTATACGAATATTTAAACCACTTCCTTGAATAGTTTACAGCTAACAAAAAAAGGAGAGTTTACAGCTAATGTTCTTTTTCCTATAACGACTTCCACAATAACCTATATTTCTATAACAGCGGTAAACTTCCGGCTTCGCTCCTAGCAGACTGACACATGACTCTCACGACACCAGCGAGAGGGTTAAAGTACTAGTATAAAAGGTCACCCCCAACTATTACTAAACACATTAAACATATTAATATTCCCTGGAACACTGCTGCTGATCCCCGTAACGACAAAGGGAAGGATACAGCGAACGTGCCTCACAAAGCGCTCGACGATATTATCCTAAGGTTTTTGTGCCGCCGTATTAGGAGTGACGCCGGGACGCGCGACGTGTACAGACTTTGTATAAAAACTAACGTTTGTATTGTTTGTGGAACATCGCGGCTACTGATGCTGCATGTATCGCTGTTACTGCTGTTGACGTCGGCGAGAAAATAAAATGTAATCATCCTGTTGAAACTAAAAGAACAGAAATTGGCACAGTAAGTAGCAGACATATCCATAATGAGGAGGAATTCAGGTTGTGTATGAAGTTCACTGTTCTCGATGAAGGCAACACAAATGAGAGAATCATCCAGCACTGGCCAGCCCCGATATAAAATCAGTGCTCTTTGTCGTAAGTTTTTCGACTGACCTTTGAACTGTGAAGGCTAAGTAAGTACAACCTCCTTGCCCTCAGGCTGCTGAAGCTACGCAACAACCTTTTAAAAGTTTTCCTCAAACCTGCCACAAACGATTAACCAATTTAATTATACATGTTAATACGACACTAAATCTTGATGCGTCCAATCAGCAACTAACAAATTGTCGTACAATGAACGAGCTTAAGATAGCAGCCTTAAAATATCGCGCTCGATAAAAATCTTTATGTATTTACTGCGCAAGAGTTTGCTGGCCTATTACTGGAGGTGCATGAGGCTGGAAGTCATGGAGAATGGTCCAAAAAGCTTTCATTCGTCGTATGTCAGGCAATGATCAAATTTTTTCGACAGAATTGGATTATGTCGCTGAGTATTTTAAAAAAAAGTTTCTATATTTATAGCAAAGTCATCAAAAAGAGAGTTTCAAAAGGAATACAATATTACTTAAATACGATATCTTAACAGATATACCTGTTCACAAAGGATACACCCACGCCAATCTTTCGCAATATCTTAATCAGACATCTTCGAACAAACAAATCCACTCGAACTTCGATTGTCTCCTTCGTATCGCAAAAGTAAATAAAAAAGCTTAGCTCAGTAATCCCACAACATGACAACACACAAAACTAAAACCGTCAACTTACATAACGCAATCAACGTATCGTTTATTTCTAAACGCTGCAGACAAATCCTTTTGTCACACACGACAACCCTAACATAGCGGCACACCCACCCGCGACCTTATCTCCAAGAACTATGGTCCGAAACCGCTTGTGGCGCGCGAACTCCGGAATTGTGTAGGTACTAAGACCCGATTAGGCGAGATAGGATAATTCTCGATTCGTCGTCAATGCTCGGTGTATCGGGCGCGCGACAATGTACCTTAAACGCATGAGTTTATTGCGCGCTGCCGTCAAGCGCGACAGATACAGAGGTGAGATGATTATAGACCGATACCAGATATTCTCGGAATGATCCACGAGATATGGAAACTGGTACATTTGACAGAATTTAGTGGTGACTAGTCTCTTGAATGATTCTGTTGCTAGAATAAACAACTCGCTCAATTGACAGCGACACAGATATAATTTTAGGCTGATTCAGTACGTATGTCTCGTAAATTAAGCTTGCCTTTACGGTACACAGAACAGATTTGTAGGTTAGCCTTATTTGCATAGCGAATCTGGTCAATATCCGAGTTGATACTACAGATATCTTAAAGATTTCAATCAAGGAACTAGGTTAAGGAGTGGTGGTCTAGAACCTAACTCAACGTTGAGCGTGCATTGCATATTCCATTTCGTAGGCTTATCATGAAGCCAAATACTGTCTTTACATCAAGGACTGTCGGCTACGTTGCATTCACTGTCCATTGTTTGTGCTACCTCACATACGTGGATCAAAAACATCCAGGTTTCTGCGGAAGTATCAATAATGCCAGCGATTCGGAAGTCAGATAGCTTGAATATATTGTGAGAAAAGCCGAAAAGGTCACGCCCGAGGCAAGGTCAAGAGCTGACGAGAGATAAGGATCAGACGAGATGCGATGCGAGGGAACGTGTCCCAAACCGTGGGAGTGGGGCACAATGCTCTTTGTAACGCCACCAAATAAATTCTCTTACATAATTGTGGCAATTAAAAGTTTTATGCGGCCGCGCACCGAACACCGGCGGAGATGGCCGAACGGTTCCGATGCGACATTCTGATCGGTGATAACGTGTTAACTGCTTTCCATACACGGAAATGAAACAGGTGCCATGGAAAAGTGTTTAAACTGAGATTCTGTTAGATGTTCTTTGTCTGCTGTTTACGATTCCGAATAAAATACACATTCTTATAGTTTTAACGTTCTGTCACAGATGCATAAGACACGTCTCTGAATATAAAGGAGAAAAGATCTTAAAGAATTTCAATAAAATCAATGAGTAATGAAACGAGATTCTAAAAGAAAATTGCTAAAAGAACTGAATTGTTATTTCCAAGGTACCATCGTAACGAAATAATTAAATATTATTAACAATCAAATTAAAATCCACGACAAAATAAACCAAAACTCACACAGTCCTTGTTCTGAAACTTTTTGTGATCACATTTTGTTTAACTTAAAACGAAAAATGTAGTTTTTAGGATTTGGTTGCGAACGAAAAGTTCACCACAAATTCGTGGTCAGGCTTAAGCTTAATATAGTAACGCACGTGTTGGTTTTTTTAAAAATTCTTTTATAGTTTTATATTAAGTAGGTAGGTATAAATTCAAAGTTATAGTATGTCCTTTTGGAAACTTTTCTGCGAATCTTTAAATAAAAAATATTAATAATAATTTATTTTAAGACTTATATTACAAAATAATCAAAAAAAATTAAAGTCAATACAAATTAAAATTGAAATTTGAAAAGAAAAGATAAATAGACAGAGGTAGTTTCAAATTTATAGAAATAGGTTTAAATAAATTGAATATAATGAAGATTTTATTTTTAACTTTAGATTTGCTGTCTTCAAACTTAGATCGTTATCGCGTAGTACCTATTCATGTATTTCTTCGTATTATAAACCACACACATAACTTGTGGTTATTCCAAGTACTCTTAGCGACCGCAAAGTTTGCACCCTCACTTCATCGCATTATACTTACAGCAACCAGCATTTCTTTATTTAGTGTAAGTATATTTATTAGCTAGACCACAAGACAAGTGTGGTCAGGCTCGGCGAGATAATCTGCGGCAAGTGTGAGAGGTGGCTGCTGGCCGGCGGTATCGCGTATCTACACATAATATCGTAGTAGCCATTGTTTGAATGTATAATTTCCCACGTGCTCTCCGGCCGTAGCGTAGTAATGACCTCAGATCAGCTGATAGCAAGTCTGATCAAGATTGATAAGTTTATTTCATGCTTAGTAAAGGATAGCTGTTATTAGTGAAATTAGACAGAATTGGGACCGGTTTTAGCATTGTTACGGGTTATTGTTTTGAATATGTAGGTATTAGAATTATATGCTTCTATTAATGTAATCGTACAGTCCTAGTCCATGGTTGGACATGTGGCATAATTACCACATTACTTTCGTTCTTCGTCAGCCATAATAGATATTTAGCTCATAGAAATGTGTAGTGTAAGTAATAATTCGCTGAACACTACATGTTGGTGTCTGTGGCACACAAAGCACAGCGGTAATACTTGTACAATTGTTAAAGACCACATCCTCACAAAAACAAAAAAACGAGAAATCCTCAGTCCACCAAGTTTTCCTTCACTTAAATAGGAAAAATACCAAACAAATATAAAACACGGAAGCGGCGCGTATCAGCGCATATCGTGGCGTATCCTTTGTGCTGCGCGGCTGCGTGCGCGCACTGAGGAAACACCTTGGTCGTGACGTCACGGCGCCGCGGAGGACGCCACCGCGCCGCGTCGCCGTGTGAACACCGATAGTAAGAAATGCTGTGTTTGAATAAACTTCTCAAGGAACACATTGTCATGAAGGCCACCACATTTTATTATTTATTGTTGTTTGACACTAAACCTGGGAAAATGAAAAATAATGCGCATTTGTTTTTTGGTTATGTCATTATCGTTACAGCTGATTTGCATTGAGTGGTCGGTAATGAACTTGGTGGTAATGAAAAACACCGAAGTGATAAGGAGTTAGTTATGGCTGCCTTGACCTGGAACCAGTCAACCGGGAAAGCGAAGCAATTAAAACAATTTGGTGGTCTTATAGTGATGAAATAGGTGACTAAGGTAGGGAAGTGCGTGACACTATTGAAAGGAGAAGGCATGATGTAAGGAACACTTCAAACATCTGTACAATCAAAAAGAAAGGATTGATTGTAGCGAGGACTGTGTACCAACTGTTGACAAATTAGATATTATGTCGTGAATTCGACCTTGACTCGTATAGTTTTACCACACGGCAATTCTATGCCATAAACTTTGATTATCCCAAGTAAAGCACGAGCCAAACGCGTAATTGAAACCAATTAAATGTTTCAAAACAAACATCAAGAACTTTCTAAAACGGAACTATTACGAGCCAATCAAACGCACCGACCTGCGACCCCGGGTCACGGGACAATTAGCCAAAATCGAATGCCATTCCATCATCTATCCGTTTTATAAGTACCTCACGATGCGTTTAGCTGCAATTAAAACTTGTTTCGTTATTTTGGATTTTTTACATTTCCGCTGTTCGTTTATTTGTTTTTGTGCACATCGGATGTTTAATTACTGCGCTATTCGTGAAACGTGTCACAAAAAATCCTTTGAGTTTCGTTCGCGTATCAATGGTGTAATTAAAGACAGAAATAGAGCAATTTAATGTAATGTTTTTATTGTTTCATTTTATTATTGTATTGTTCTTGTTGAGATTTAATTTTAGTTAAGTGCCTATTAAATCATTTTAGTTTTTATGTTGTATTTTACGTAATAACGACGTTGTTTTATTTATTTAAGTTCCTCATTTTTAATAGCGTGATGCTCAATGTTACTAAGTAAACTTTGTAGCCATAAATAGAGTACCAAATTCACATCTCCCTTCACCCTTTTAAAGAGTACCAGGTCGTCAGAGCTAGTAGGAGCTATCGGAATTAAATAAGGCGTTATCAGTGATCCGGTCATCAATCGTCCGCGGATTTTGTCATACAATAGCCGTATCCCTCTTTTGGAAGCTTTACTGTACTGCACAATATCTACGCGTACTAGGAGCATAGAACTGAATGGATGTGGTAGATAATTGTTGAATTGATGACTTAAAATTTGTTATTTGAAATCATTTGAATGTGAGAGTGGATAAAATTCGGAAGCCTCAAAATCATATGGAAAGAGTAAAGTGTGGCAGTAGGTAGAATGCATTATGCATGACTGAAAGCTTGATAAATATTATGTTTCAATGAAATATGGTAAGTAAGTCTGCTTTCTTATTGTGAGTAAATTATTTATTATTGTAGGAAGATTCCGTGAGAACGGATTGTTGTCGCGTGTCGAAGATCCTTGTATTATTTTTCAAAGAACCAAATGATATTTCTATGTCATGAAGTCTCTAAGATTCTTCGAAACCACTAGAATCAAGTATTAATATATCATGCGTGGGATAGCGATAAATCTATCAAGCAAACTGCACGAGGAAAAATAACAAACTTATTAAACCGTTACCTCATGTTTTAGAAATGTTTACATACAATATTTTTTTATAAAGTCACGAGATAGATCAGTCGGGTATTATACAGATTAACAGTCGAACAATCTATTGAGCATCTCGGAATTAATTACAAATATGCTTCAAGCTTTAGTTGGCATAATGAACTGATGAATCAAGTGGACGTACAAGAAATATAAAATGAAGAAGTTCCAACATTTTGAAACATAACAAGTACAATCTGAAGTTCTGTTTTTGTGTTGTAAGAAAATTTGCAACATTTACTCTGACTGAAAAACTGTCAAAACGTATCTCAACATTGAGACGGCAGTCTTTAAATTCAATTTAGTGGTGGTCATCTATACTAATATTATAAAGAGGTAAAATTTGTAAGTTCGTATGTTTGTAAGTTTGTATGTAGGGGGTAATCTCTGGAACTACTGGTCTGATTTGAAAAAATCTTTCAGTGTTAGATAGCCCATTTATTGAGGAATGCTATAGGCTATATACCATCACGCTGCGACCCACGGGAGCGGAGCAGTAACGAAAAATGCGGGTGAAACCGCAGGGGACAGCTAGTCTTTGATATTCCTTGAATTAATGGTTGATCCTGCTCCGGATCTCCTCACTTAGAGTTAGAGATTAATTATTGTAGGCACTAATAATTATTAGTGCCTACACCTAACATCCTGGAGAAAGAGTTTCTTCTCGAATAAAGTTGTTCCGCAGTACCGCTGTGGCAGCTGGTGCTGTGGCCAGTTCAGTAAAATGAATACTCAAGAAAACAAAGATAAAGGATCGTTATTTTCATTTTGAAACATCTACTTCATCAACTACTTCAAAAACAGATACTGTAAGTAACAGTACCTGTTATATACTGCTTTTTTGCCTGGAGTTTGTACCCAATCCTTAGTTGAAGTGGTCCTTCTGGCAATGTCGTTTATTCTTCAAGCGGAGTGGAGTTATGAATCATAAGGCTGTCCAGACGAGCTGACCTCTGACTGCCGGCGCGTAACGTGCTCTGTGATGGGCCATTATGTCGCCATTCATGAACGAGTTCGCGAAGCCGTTCATGTCATTTTGAACTCATTACTCTCACTTTTCTGGAGGAACTGGCTTGCATTTTATGTTTTATGTTGCTGTCATCTACTTTGATACAGTTTTGATAATTAACTTGTGGTGACATGGTTTCCTATTTGGTTGTACTACACATGATCAGGGGCCCTATCGAGTTAAAATGCTAGGTGTATGAGCGAGAAAGAGAAATTTAACAGTTCAGTTTAGATTGTCAAATGAGTCGCGTTAAGGGCCTGTGCTAGGGCCTCTGAGGTGAAATCTGAAATACTATCAAAGGCTGTCATGACCCAATAATGTGTTTAGAAAGCAAAATAAACTATGTTAAGTACTATTTCGGTGTACAATAAAGTTTATTCTATTCTATTTCGCTTTCATAGCCCGGCTGAGGCTCTGGCTGAAGGGAATATCTAAGTATGTAACGACTGTAGCAAATATAATTGTTGGAATGTAAACGTACCGACTCAGTGTTTCCAAGTGTCTGTCTCACGATACAACGACAAGGCTATGACGTAGGCATACACGCCTCGCTGAGACAACATCACGCCACTCATCGCAACAACTGCACAACACTACATGAATGTTTAACCAACTGATTGAGTCCATTTAACAGCGGATGAATCAAATTATAACAAGTTCTGGTAGCACAGCTCAGCTGACCTCTGCTCCCGTCTCGTTATGTTTATTGCACTTTACTTAACTACTGTTTATTATAGTTTTATAGCTCCACTGTTTGTGAAACCGATTTAAGTGTAGTAATTAATTTTATGTTATACGTAAGTCAAGAAATAACTTAATCATCATTATCATCATTTTAGCCGAATGACGTCCACAGTTGAACATAGAGGAGAAGTGTCACCACAACGAACAGTTCTGTGCGTCTCGCATCCAAATACATCGAAAATAAGCTTGCTTCATTCCAGCTTGTGGTTTCTGGTCTGTGTTGCTTAGGCGGATCACTGCCGTGTCCGGTATCTCATCAATGGAGGTGATTGGCTGCAACAAACGTTTATTAAGGGAAACCTCATTGACAAAACAGTAAAATGAGTAAAGGAGGGGTGATGAAAAGCGTCGCTGAGAGAAGCCATCGCTGGGGCCGATGCCTGTTAAGGCTGCGGGAGTATTCAAAAGAGTCATGGACGCAACGCAAATCGCGATTCAAGGAACACAGACACACCTTCCCACTTATTGATGATTACCGACCAAAAAATTGTGAATTTCAATTGAGATATAACTTTGTTAAAATGTCACATCTACATTACTGTAGGTACTCCATGTTTCGTAGTCAGCTGGTAGTGGAACCCTTGCAGCGCTACAACAAAGCGCGGGAGGCGCGGACGCCGCTGTCATAACATGATCGATCAGCGATCAGCGCCGATGACGCTGCCCACACCCTGACACACGTGGCGGATTTACTCTGTAGTTTAATATCAACTAGTTTGGGAGATGATGACTTGATTTAAATTAAGTTTTAAAGAATGTTACAAGGTAGAATTACCACAGATCTCAATAGTTTCTACTTTATGAACAACAGCAGTTAAAAACAAATCGAAATACATGAGTATGTCACCAGTAAGTGAAGTCAGCTTCCACTTTAACTGATATAACTATTTTACATAGTTTTAAATGGAGAGAAATCAAAATTTGTGACTCAAAAATCCGTTTACTATTTTTTTTGATGAGAGATGAACGGAGAGGCTCTTTACAGTGTCATGTGGTCGAATTGAATTAAGTTGAAATAATGATGTATTTTTATTATTCAAACACAAAATAGCTTCATCGACATAGGCATCTAAGCGAACAATCGTTGCAAACCACAAACTCATAGGTAATTAAAAACTAATAAGTGCATCCCCTTAGTCCGGGGGTGCGTGGAGTTGGTGCTGCCATTGTGTGCAGTGACGCTCAGCTGTCGCGGCGGCTTTGTGCTGATGGATGGGTGGCGGTACCGCGGAGCCAGGGGGGGGGGGGGTGGCAGATAAATATGACGGATTGGGTGAAGTTGTTGAGGAGATAATGTGTTTGAAAAGTAGGATTAGCTAAGTAAACTTCTTAGAATTGTTTTAACTTCTAAACTTTTCGCTTTCAAGTGTTGTGCCCTAAAAAGTAGCATTAAAGGTCCAGTTTTGTTTATCTAACTAACTTTAACTAACACATACCTAAAAAATTGACATAGGTAGGTACTTCCAAAATATAAAAACACTAAACGTTTACAGAAGATCGGAGCATCTTGTAATTAAAATACCATATTTGGTCCTCTTATAAAACTATTAGTTTTACTAAAACATCTTTTATATAGTTATTATTTTTGATTAATTGACCAGAAATCATCTTCCGTAAAGATGTAAAAAATACGAAGAAACACGAAGTTGATTTAGTCTTGCCATATAAGTGAGGCACAAATCAACAGCCGCACCTAGCTAATACGCGACCAGTTCGTTCGAACACTGTCCGGAATTCCGCGCATACTTCAATTACGTGACAGCGCCGAATTCCGGCCAGCAGTGCTGTACGTGGGACATGCTGGTATTGGGCTACACTTGATGTGCTCTGGAAACCAGTCCAGGTGTTGTGTGAGTGCAATATCAGCGATGCCAAGTCTAGCTGAGGACTCATGTTTTCACGATTAAAAATAATGATCATGGGATTTCATGGGAATTCTTCTCCATAGAGATTTACACTTTGGAACATGCAACTAACCTAATTTTGTTGACATATTTTGGCATTTCAAAAGTGCTTTTGAACGGTGTATTTTAAATAGTAACTTAATCCTCGAAATATTTCAATCTGAATTGCAATATATTGAGGGTACTGAAAGCTTTAAGCAGGCTTAGAGCAGGTCCAGGAGTTAAATAAATGACTAGGCCTGCTTCTTCATCAAATATTACTTATATTTTTCAAAGGTTCTGTGAATGCTTTACATGATCAATCAAATCATACCTATAGGTCGTGGTCGTTTTATGATCGACTTTCCTATAATTAACAGTTTGATGGTGGTCATACCCGGCGCACCGCAACAGGTCACTTATTGTGTTAAATCTTCCATCTCCATCACGACAAGATCTGCGACACATGTCTTGCAGTTAACATAACTCAAACTAGCCGCGAGGCCTCCGGGAAGACGTCGTGTGGCAGTTTTTATTTATGGTAGACCACACGGCCACCATTCATTATAAATATTCGCTATTTATTACAAGTTGTCAAAGCACGAGTTTATCTCACATTCTTCTGTGCTAGTTGGCAACACTGATGGAAGTGGGTCGCGTTATCGCGAGATCTGTCGCCGGGACATTAATCCGGCGCGCGATGACTGCGCGTGCGCAAGGTCGCGCTTTAGAAAGGCGCCTCGTGCGCCTCGCTCCGGACACTCGGACCTACGCCTCGGACATTGTTCAAATGCAGGATTTTGCAGTTGTGCCGTAACGTTTTGGTGTTAACTGTGACATAATTAGATAAAGCTAGGACTGGTTTCAACACTTAAACATGCTATAATAGCGGTAATGTGATTTGAACCGATTTCAGATTCGCGGCTTTGTGGTTAGATAACATACTTAAATGATAGCTAGTTCTAGTTCTACCACACACTGAACAAAAAAAATAATACATATAAGTATGAGTTGCGTAACAATTTATAACATTTCCTCATCTAGTTTCTTGTCACAATGCTAACTTACTAAATCTAAATAGTCAACTGTCACCAAATCTGGGCCTCAATCACGTTATCTGAGCGCCGACTATCAGCCATCAGCATACGACAAAAGCTTGCGACACGACAACTGCACGGTGTCTCCGCGATATCATAACGCACTTGTTATCAGCACACCTGGTGCTCAGAAAGTGGAGCGATGGAACTGGTTGCGAGCGGTCTGGGGTTTAATTCTTGCGTCAGGTAGCTGGTTCGGAGACGTGCTGTGATGTCTTATTCGTAAAGCTGATGAGATGTATTCAAGAAGTTTGTTGTTGTCTATATATATAAAAATGAAACCCGTTTTTCGTTGTCACGACATCACATGAAAACGGCTTGACCGATTTGGCTGTTTTTTTTTTTTAATATGTTCCTTGAAGTTCAATGATGGTTCTTACGGGGAGAAAAATTCTAAAAAAAAAAGTTAGGTAAAGTAGGGTAGGTAGGGTAGGTAGGGTAGTGTAGGGTAGTGTAGGGTAGTGTAGAGTAGTGTAGGGTAGTGTAGGGTAGTGTAGGGTACTGTGGGGTAGTGTAGGGTAGTGTAGGGTAGTGTAGGGTAGTGTGGGGTAGTGTAGGGTAGTGTAGGGTGGTGTAGGGTAGTGTAGGGTAGTGTAGGATTGTGTTGGGTAGTGTAGGGTAGTGTAGGGTAGTGTAGGGTAGTGTAGGGTAGTGTAGGGTAGTGTAGGGTAGTGTAGTGTAGTGTAGAGTAGTGTAGAGTAGTGTAGTGTAGGGTAGTGTAGGGAAGGTAGGGTAGGGTAGCGTAGGATATGTAGGGTAGTCATTTGACGGGAGCGAAGCCGCGGGTAAAAGCTAGTAATGAAATAAATAGGAAAACGGAAGGCTTATATTTAACTTATCGCAGTATCTGGGATATTGTTGACAAGAGGAGTATTTGCTAATTTCTCACCTTAAAAAACGCGAATTTCGTACGCGTAAATAACACGTTTAGTTAGTTAAACCCTGACACTGTCTCCCTTTACAAAAGCAGGAGAACTTATTTGATCTTTTCCCAACCTAAAAATGATTTTAGGAGGTCTGGTTTTGAAACGTAGATAAGTTAGAATACAATAGATCGAAGTGTCGACGTTACGTCCAAGTTATCAAGTTTATCAAACAACTAGACATAAAAGTTGAGTTGTTGTTGAGTTGAGTAATAGTTCAAGTATAGACAACTTTATTGTTTATTGATCATATCTAGTTATTATCAAAATTTAAATGGTCAAGGACTTTGAACAAAGGCTACAGCATCAGATATTTGGGTAGGCATCTATTATTAGGTATTGCATCACCACTTATTTACGAGCATAGAGGCGTCGCCTATAAAACCTTAATGACTTAATACGATCTTGTTATACGACCTAAAGGAGCTTAACACTGTGAGGCGCATTGCAGTACACCTTAGAATGAATAAAATTAAACTTAAGTGATTTTATAAGATTGAAGATGAGGGAATTCTTGAAACACTGCTCACTCGCTATTCACAGGACTAATAAAACGAGTGCCTAACATATCTAGAAATTAAGCAAAGACAGCCAACAAATAACGGATGCAAGATTTGCACTGTCGTTGAACGTTGGCTGCTGTACTTTGAGTTGCGAGTCACAAGGAACAAGTATGACCTACAGATGCAGACCGGGACTTAGTGTTTTTGTACCTATGTGAATTTACATGATTGTGGTCGCACACACGATATAGGAGTAAACTAGATTGGAGCTTTATATTTTAAAGTATAAAAGAGAGATAAGAGCGACTGCAGAACTTGTGCAATTTACAAAGGACCATGGTTTGTCTCATTATTGCTAAGGGCACCTAACTTCTGCATTAAGATACCTATCAGACAACACACAACGCTGATGTCACAAGTCGACTTATGAGAGCAGCGAAATAAATGAACATATTATTATTAATTGCTCTTGCGCACGCGTATTATCTGACTGTTAGACTCATGTCACTTGGGTGAAGTCACACGAAGAAATTATGCAGGTTGGTCGACTAAGGCAAAGAAGGAACAGAAGTGGGTTTTAGTTAGTAAAAGTCTGACTCGCCTTCCCGTTTTATCCACAGCGGGAGAATTAATTCTGATGATTTCCCACCTAAAAAAGACATACGTCAAGGATATCGCAACTAAAACGTCCGCAGACCGCACGTATCTATTAATCCCTTTACAAAACGTCGGTACTTAGTTTATAATCTTATAATTGCTAAACGTAACTCGGAGTCTTTATGTACTCGTAGCTGTTTATTCGCGGAGGATTAGTGCGTACTCGTACTGGCGAGTAGCTGCGCTTGTCCTGAGATGGCTATCAGGTCGGAAATGAAAGGGAAACCCGTGTGATGGCCGCGTGTCCTCCAAGCCGGCGGTGACACTCGTACAGGGAAGTGGAAAACTTTGTTTTAGGAACTGGTTTGGTAGCCGACGTGCTAGGCATCTATATTTTCTAATTGGATCTAATATTGAATTTAAACTTTAGGGAAGATTTTTATACTGTATTGTGCTTGTTGTAAATTAATTATTATTCAACTAATTCATCTTAAATTGCTTAATATATATCAGAAAATATTTACATTTAAAGATAAAATAAATGATAATATATTAAAATTATTAAAAATATTCAATAAATTAAATTCTAATATTCAACAAATTATAACATAACAAGATAACTGGTCATCTTGCATTTTGCGCGACTGTCAGACATTCCGAGCGACTTGCTAAATAATTGCTGAATAAAGAAAAGAAAAGAAAATGAAGACTAAAGAATGACTGTGACCTTAGAACACAAATACCAACTAAAAGAACATAGGTAGGTTTTGGTCAGCCAATTCTGACACTCACTTGCTCTACCAAAAACTTAAGGAGTTCTATCATGATTATCTACCTCACAAAAAAACACTTATCTACTATTTTTGTAAGTAATCTTACAAGTAAATGAACATTTATTGTTCATTTATTGCGTGTGTAATTTTTTATGAATACAATACTCTCTTTATACAGCCTATATATGTACTTAAAATAAATATTTCTACATTTTCTATTTAGTAAGTCCGTTTCCTCATAAATGTTTCTTGTCTAGATGACATTGCCTACCCTTTGAAGAGCCTAGTTCAGATTTCCAACACAACAAGCTATAAGATTAGAATACAAGTATTAAATAATGAGTAATCACCAGCGCTAATCACCGGTGTCTGGTTATTTAGTGCTCAATCGCAGAACAGGTCCCGAGCGCTTGTTTATGTGGTTGCGGATCGCCTTGACGCTGCGTACGCGCACCTCGCCGTGTATTGCGCGAGAATGTCGCTGCCACTTGTCAACGTGGATGCTGAATATCTTCTGAATTTAATAGTGTTATGTTTTTATGGTTAGAAGAAAAATGGACCACGAAAAAGTATTTTTCAACCTAAAACATTGACTTTTAGGAAATATTGCATAACATGTAAGTCAGATACACCTTCTTGCATTATAAGTAGGCATGGGTTGGAGATGTCACATCTACAACATAAATAAAATATTTTATTTTAAATAGCGACGTGAGCAGCGATCTCTCAGCAGTTGGTAAATAAATGTACATAATAGTATTACATTACATTACACACTTTAAACGTCACTTAACACGTTCTCGCGAGTACTTGATCCCTTCGGTTCAAAGAGCACCATTATTGACCACGCATGCTCCATGACTCAAACATTTTATGAATCCAATAAAACGACAAACACACAAACTTGCATAGATACCAAATTATCGAGACGAACTTTATTGTTATTGAGAGACACTCAACGTTAAGAAAGATTAAATTTTACTTTGTAGAATGCAATTTAATTATATAGTAGCCGATCGTAAACTTGTGTTCAATATTAGATACATTCGTTTAAGTACAGTTTACGGTCATTATGGGCATGCCCTACAAAACTGAGAATTAAATTAAATTGTAAATAAAATTAGCATAACTGTAATTATTCCACTGCCTACTCTTTCAATTGACTGGAAAATCGATTTTAATGAAACCTAAATTAAGTTTGATTACATGAAGTAACATCAATCATAAAGTAATGACGCCTATTTACATGCGCGCTTATGATAATTAATAGCACGCTATTTTTCACGCGTGCACCGCGTTGATGTCTAATGAACGGAGATCCGACTTGACCGCCAGCCACTGAAAGATTTCACTACAATATTTTGCTTCATATTAATATATTTACTGTAAGATGTAAAGTATATAATTATATAATGATATTGTCTTTAAAGCTACTTCATGCATATTTAATTTTACTGCCCATCACGTAATAAACGTGAATCTTTATCAATAAGGTTTTGAGGCGAAAACAAACATAACTTCCAACCTTGCCATATTATTAATAGGTTAAATATTGACTTGAACATAATATTAACCAGTTAATAGGTAAATACAGTGTTGTGGTTTGTCGCTGTGCGGTGCGGTAGCGGGTAATACCGCCGGTTAGCATTGAGACTTCAAGCGGTGAAATATCGCGCGCCCAGGGCCTCGAGCCTGGCTCTGCTAGCCATACGAAGCTATTAGATGGAGAAATTATCTTTAATTGAATACTGTCAGCGATGCAATTATTTATTTATGGGGCTCGTACTGTTTGCGTTTGTGCTCTATTTATTGCGTGGCAGGATGCTCCTGATTTATTTTATTTTTTTAATTTGTAGACGGAATTTATTTAATTTCTTTTTAGTAATCTATAATAATACAAAAAATAGAGACAGTCCAACTAACTCATCACTCTTGTGATCGTCCTTAAAATCAGTAAATGATTAATTTATATTATACGTGTTTCTATTAATGATATTTTTTGCTTGGAGAGTATTTATAAGTTCCACAGTTCTCCGTCAGCATGCCCAGGCATGATAAACCGCGGTCGTTGCGCACGCGCTCCTCACCTGACAGAATTAGCTCCCAGAGCCCAGTATGCAACAAGCAATAAATGGCGGAAATCGTGGAAAGATGTAACAGTCGCCATTTGTACGTGCGTAAGTTAATATAGAGAATATTTAATACACTAATTTGAATACGTAATTATGAGAACTAAACCTAGGTATCATACGGAGAAGTTATAGAACTTCTCCGTATGATAGGTTTTAGAAAAAATTAAAAAAAAAACAAAGTTTCGTCAATATCTAAGGGTGAAGTTTTTATCCACATATATGTATACATGTGCGTAATGTATAAACTATCTCAAGATTTATTCGGGCTGTCTGTCGAAACTTCCAACCTGCCCGCATTGTGACCAGAATCCGTCACCGGAACAATGGACAGCGCAGCTAACTGTACCTGATTTATAGAGCTAAGCCTATCCAACGCGATATTATATCGCCCAGCAAAGGTTACAGCTGTCTACTTATTTATCGAGCAAATATCATTGATTTTCGATCACGAGCTCCGATAGACCACGACAATCGGCTAAGTTCTTAAATTGCGATTGAATTCGAAGCCAATTAGGAATCTATTTATTTTTTACCTCGTTACGTCCACACCTTTAACTGGATACATAGCTCTTTACAAAACTAGTATAGATATATACTATTTTGATTACTTAGTTACTAATTTTAAATTCTGTTTGGACCGTTAAAACGTCGTATGGTATTTTTGGTAGTCACCGTTTTATAAATAGCCTCCGTAGGAATGTGATAAATATTTTGACGTAGAGAAAATGTTAATATTTTGTGAATATATAATTCTAAACACAATAATACCCAACAAAATTTGATACTAATTTGTAATCTTTCAGTGCTATATTGAGATTTTTTTTAATGTAATGAGATTTTGTAAACAATAAACGGATTCTTCATTTCATCGGAATACTTTTGGTTTTTTGGGCGGGAAACTATCAAATGACCCCTCGAATTCCATGCTCAGAGAAGATGAAAAATCCCATAACCCAATTACCTGGATTACATCTATATTTAGCAGTTAAGTCCACAGCCAAGAGTGTTTTGTGTCTACCTATTGCAAACGACCACAAAGACGGCACTAAAACGAAAATGATCTCCGCAGATAAATAAATTCTTACCAGCAATTACATAACGCAATTAAAGGAATCGAACGCATACACAACGAGCGCGCTGAATAAACATACAGATTATCTCAACCTATCGCTCTTGTACAACGTCCGTCGACGCTCGGCCATAGCTAGACTAGAATCTTCCTGGTACATACGCAGCAATGTAAGTCAAGTGCAGCAAATGATAAACAGCAGTTCTCATTTATATTCATTATGTACAGCAAGTTGTAATTATCGTATTAAACATTACGTAAACGTGTTGAGTGCTGCACGGTTATGTTTTTGCATGAATTAAAACTAATCAAATCGTTTGTTTGCCTTTATGTTATTTTGAAACAATAGATTTTTGTACGCTAGCGACACAACAAAAAAAATTGTAAAGCGCTGTGGAAATATATCTAAGTATTAAATAAAAGGTTTTTTGTTAAAAACTTGATGTGGGATCCAGATTCTCCGTCAAGTGTGTGTAATAACAGAGTGGGAGCTACCGGCGTGGAACTCGCCCGCGCCACTCCACCACTGTGCTATGATCCGCTTTCCACTCCATAGAGGATTATTTTTTTATTTTATTTTCTTGCACCGTCTCATCACTGTTTCGCTACTTTTTTCTGATGTGCTATCTGTAAGTTACCATTAAACTACAATTAAAACTGTAAAACTATGGATCGCCGTTACAAACCGAAAAAGAGAACGCTTTTAAGTAATTAAAATGGCGGCTGTAGACGCAAGAGGCGTGTAAGAAGTTGTGAACGTTTGTTGCCACGGCGCAGGCGCGCAAGTAGTACAAGTGCGATGTTTCGTTAAAACATCTGCGCACTAACCCGCCTGTGACCAGCGCAGTTATAATTAACTTGCTGTTTTTAAGGTTCGTTACTTGAGATTGATGACTGAAAGAACAATTAGAAAGTTGTCGGCCCGAAACTCATCTTTTTCTCTAATAGTTTATGTATCTAATTTTGTGAATAAAATTCCACAATGGGCTTGTAGTTGTGTATCGCGATGACGCGCGTGTTCTGCGCGTGCGCAAGTGGGTCGCGCCGCTAATCTGCGCGCATCTACCACTCCCGAATATACGGCCGCCCGCCATATATTTCTATTTCTCTATATTTCTATTTAAATTAAATTGTTCGTTTAAAGTTTCTAAATGTCTTCGTCCAGTGTACAGTCGTTATCTTGGCGGCTCATTACGAGGCCCCGGGTACAGTTAGCAACAAAAGTGAACGAGATAAAAAAGGCCGTTAAACGTAGTAATGAAATAAAATGGAAGAACGTACGACTACTAGAGAAATTATTGCGTTAATGACACTAAAGTAATAGTGTAAGAGCAGAATATTGTCAACTTTACAGATAAGTAGCAGTCGTTGGTCGTTTTAGTGGTTGTAAGCTCATCGGCGCGATAACAGGCGCAGTTACAGTTGTGAACTTTTATAACGATCTGGCTGCTCTTACTAATTAGGTTATCGCAGGTTACAGCTGCAAGCGCCGACGATACAGGCCATCAAAATTCTCAATAGCTGCCGACAATACGAGATACATGTTGATCGTATTATCTTGTGACTCATATATGCAGACATCCAGACCTGCTTCCATCAATAAAGTTCTTTAAACATCACAGAATGTTCTCCATCAATCTAGGCGATTGATTTCCTGGAGATCAATGTCAGCTCTTAGAAAGTATCGCGCAGTGACGTGGAGTGTCGATAACAATTATCGCGTTGTCGATAATTGCCGCCATTACTGCGTCAATCACTATCGATACAAGTGCATATAATTGTCAGTGAGCACATCGTATGGCGAGTTTTTGTGTGGATTTCCTAAGGATGGCAGTTAAGTGGAGAAATGAATTCGAAATGTTACATGTTAGTGCTACACGACAATGTCAGTACTTGTTAACTATTTAAGTAATAGATAATAGAGCAAAATAAACAACATTTTGTTGACACGCGAAGGAATGTGGCAACACACACAGTGTTGGAAGACGAGCATTGGAAGGCTTGCCATACAGAAAGACAGACAACCTGACGAGGGGCAAGGAAATGCGCTGTATGCAAGATGATGAAGATAGACTGATCGATGTGGTGACGCTTCGAGGAGTCCCATAGTGTCTGTTAGAAATGTAACTAGATAGTCACATGCAATTTTGTTATTTTTAAAATCTAAGCAGTTAAAAGAAACTCGGAGGTACAAAGCCTCGCAACATTACCGGAGACACTATATAAAGGCGTGCACTCAACAAAATATTTGTAGCAGCAGATCATTTAGGCGCTCCTTTAAAATTCATGCGTTCCTCCTTTGTCCCAGCGTCGCCATATTAGCGCGGTATTGAATCCGCTCGCTTTGGCCGGCGTGACGTCACCGGCCCTGGCATTGTTGCCAGGATAGTGAGGTCGTTCACCATTGGCAAGTGATTGATTAGCCATACGTGCCATAGCCTGGCACAGCGCGTCACGTACTGCTGTTCCCATTTGGCAACGTCGGATAAGGACATTCGGTTGTGGTGGCTGTCGCTTTCAATTGTTTTGAAATTTATTGACGCCTTGCGTAATGTCAGCATTATATTTCCATAGCGTACGAGTGTGGTAATCGTGTTTCCTGCTGGAAAATTTCCATTGTGATGTGCCACGGACAAATAACAATGACACGAGCAATGTCCTTTACTCTTAGCCTTTAGCCCTTCTACCTGTGAGTGAGGGAAAAACTGTACAAAATTATCAGGAAAATTTATAGCCAAACAGTGTGTCGTTAATATCAAATCCTCAGGTATACCTAGTGAGCGTGCAGGGGCCTTTTTCAAATGGCATCATTGAGTTTACTTTCATAATTCATTTCAGCACGAAGATCGAAGCCAAACAAATGTAATTACGTTTTCGCAATCCTAATTTCCAACCGCACCCACAATTAGCAGGTCCTAGACAATAGTAATGAAAGTGGACAACAAAAACGTATGGCGCAGCTCGGTGTGCCTTGATCAAGTTTTTGTTGAGCGATGCGCCGGCGCAGCACGGCACTACCCAGTGAGCTAACACGACACTAGTAGTTGAACATTTTAGGCTCTGTACTTTTGGAAATCAATCAAGAATAGCATAGAATCAATTAATTCATAAACATGGATGATCATACACAAGATCTAAAAATTAGATACTGCGCTATGTTTTGCCATTTGACATACAAATTATTATCAAGAAAAAATGTTATACTATTAAATTAAAATATAAATTCGACACAATATTATTATGCAAGCTTGCTAGTAAATTTATTTTTTGCTATTTCTAATGAATTTCAATAACTTTAAAACTATTTATTTTTAAATACGATTAAAATGTTCTTGAGACATATACAATGAAGTGACACTATTGCAACATATCAAACGCAAGGGCGTTCGATATGTTGCACGGTATAGTCGGCGATACCTTTTTTTAATTTTTCGATTTCGCCTTTAAAAGTATTTTGTTTAAATACTTTACTAGCCCTTGTTCGGATTACTGAGTTCATAATTATATTGAAGTGCATACTAATATTTAACTGGACTAATTAAAGATGGTCAGACAAAGCCACAAGTGATCTTATAAGGGTTTCGATTTCACATTCAGCTGTTCGAAAGCCTAAAAAGAAGCCAACGTAAACGAAGGACATTAAAGAAGAGGTGTGACCACCACCTCATCAAAACTGTCCAATGTCTAGCCGCAGCAGTCCCCACCAGACTGGAGGCTGTTAAAATGTAGCGCCAACCGCAGCTCATACGTCGCCACTCGCTGCGCAAGCGCCTAAGCTCTTCATTACGGTAATTACACGCACACACAGACACGACACACTGTAATTAGTTTGGGTATACTTCAGCGCTTCTTGTGTACCCGCTTATTATAACACTATTAGACATTTTCATGCACTTACCGGCAATACGCTTTTTTCAGAGAATTTAATGTTTGGATTACCACGTCACTTATTAAATAAACTTATTTCTATTTTATAGTTTGATAGGATTAGTCGCTATAAAACTAATTCACACGTACTATTCAGGTATAATTAAATCACTATTTAACTTTGTTACTGCTCTACTTCGTGAAGTTGGGTGTTCAATGTTTTCTTCTATTTTACCGTTACATAAAACTTAACGGCTGCTTCTTCTCACCAACTTGAAGTGCTCTCTAAATCACGAAACAAATGAAGTGATAAGTATTGCCTATTAATTATAACGTAACTGCTTATTGTGGTATCGATCATCACACTCCGTGGCAGATTCCAACAAAACACAGCGCACAGACAGATAGGCAGACTTTTTACACAATTCCCAGATCGTAAAAATGAAGTACAAACTACATTGGAAACTAATTCCAAAGAAATACAATCGATATGAAATCATGCGTTAAAACCAAGGAAGGCTGCAAAAAAGGGGTATGTGAGTACACGAGTACATGGATGTAACCACGCAACTATATTTTTTCGTTGGCATATCCAGTTATCCTGGAATGGGTTTCACTGGTTGATCGCGCGGCCGACTCGCAACAATGTAATTACAGCGTCCTCCTACGACTTGCGTGTGGAGTTTCGTTTGTGACGTATACACGACTAACTTCTACCGATAAAAAAAGCAGTTCTTATGACTTTTTTATCCGTTTCAACGTAGATTTTTTACACTGATTCGTGTGTGAACCTAAGTTGCAGAGAACTCTTACATAGAGAAATGTTGATAAATGGCTTACAGAAAATCTAAATCAACATGAGACTGGTACAAGTTGTGTCTCTCAAACTCAAACATTACACAACCTACGGGTATATCACGCACAATTTATTCACCAAACCCAATCATTAGTAACTTTGATCTCTTTATTTAACTTTCTATATTAAGCCAAGCTATTATCATATCTGAAAACGTTTTAATAATGCGTTATAAAGTCTATAATAGCTTGCTAATGTGTCGCGTTAGGAACAACATCATCGGGCCGAGCCGTCGGATCGTCTCCGGTATAAATGGTGGTACAGGTGAGTCGTGACATGCCATTAGATATAATACAGTTAGCTAGAAATAGAATACATATCATTTAATTCAATTTATTAAAAATTATGCGCACTTTGGTGATAAAGCTGTTTAGGACACACGACTGGATAATTTTTAAATTAATAATGGAGCAAATATTGTGTCCAAGATGTCAACTGATTTATATTAATTTTGTATTTTTTATCTTAATAATATGCATTATTACTAATTGCCTCATAACTGCTTATTTATTTGATTTCGTTTAAATTCAGGGCCTTTTCTCTATTACACACAGGTTTCAACCTTTTGCAACATAAGGATTATTTAAAAAATCTCTGTTTTTTTTTTTGCTCTACCATTAAAAAAAACGTGTCATTCGACTAATCGTATCGCAAGCTATAAATTAGCTGTCGAACTAAGAGGTCGCGGGTCAGGCCGGTCGGTGATATTAAATAGATTTTTTTGCGAAAGCTGGAGAGAGTGGCGAAGTGTCAGAGAGCGGCTCGTCGCTATCAATAACCGCTCGTTAATCTACTATGTATGTTAATATACGGCCATACGACTAGATCAGAGAGATTTGCACTGATTACAACCTAAGCCGTCGTCATCTGCACAAACGCCTAAATTATAAGTTTGTTTAAGAAAGCTGTGCAAATAAAGATTTAAGTTAAAATGTCTCTATTAAAAAAATTGAAAGTTTTTATTTTAGTGTACGCAATATATTTATGTAAAAGACAGCATTGAAATAACGCTGTCTTTAGAAAATTTAAATATAAAAAAGTTGTGTTTTTAATTTTGGGTTTAGAGAAAACATTTGTAGGCTACAGTAAGTGAAGTGTCACCACAGAACAAGTCCGTGTTATTGACACCCAAGTTCCTCACTTTCAAAACAACTGCGATTAACTTAACAACTCCTTCCATTTGACTCACTCTTTCAGAGCTGGTCTCTTGACATTTTATGAACGCTTTGTGTCACGAGACCATTCTACCGAGACCTTCTTCCCTTCCCATTGTTAATGAAGCTCCAGGTGTCAAGGACGGCGGTGTGTGTTGTTGAAGGGGTCTGGTTAAGTTGGCACATGTCTAAGGTGGGCACAATATGGCATGAGACAATAACAGCGATGAATATGCATGGTGGCATCGCGGCGTTGCAATTTGGCCGGAACACTGCTGTAATGACAATGTGACAAAAATAACATGTCTCGTGCGTTTGTACGCATGCGCAAGAAAAAACGTAGCAGTTATACTCGAAGGGGTAAAAGAAAGAATATAATAAATTAATACTATATTAGTTGTGTGTGTAAAGGGGGATGGGTGCAATTAATTCAGGGTTTCTGAAACAGGTTGCCAAATATAAATATTCAGATGAGAAGAAACTTGTCGTCTGTGCATCTGATTCTGCAGGTATGTACTGAACAGGTGTTATCTTTTGATGGTACATACATTAACGCATCTTTTGAATTATACATTTCGTAACAATAAAGTAGGAATGCCTCGCAATTTTAGTGACTGCAGGCGAAACGGTAGTGACTGTTTAGCGTGGGGTTAACATTTGTTATTAGTAATTGCAGTCCGGGTCAAGGTTCATCTCGCCTCACCCTGAACCACCAGAAGAACAGTATAATACTATGATATAATTTAGTCTTTTACTCTTTCGTATATACGACTATGTACAAATTTATAAGTCTAAAAGACAGAGTCATGAGGACACGAAAAAAAAACATGCAGGACAGAGACCTGCTTCTAAGAATGTATTTTAGTGGAGTTTTTTCCAGTATTTATGGTTTAACTTTGATACAGTGACTTTTGAACCGCAGCGTCTCTCCCTCCCAGTGCGTAGTGCCATCCACGCACATAGCCTGCGCAGACGCAGCCGCCTAGCCGGTGACAATAGTACACGAGCGGCTGACATAACGCTGCGTGTGTATGACTAATCACCCGACCACTGTACACGCTGGTGCGTGGCCTCTACACACTGGCCCATGTAGCTGTCGACCTGGCCTGTGGGTGGGATGTAGGCAGTACATCGCCAGGAGGCGAGCTGGGAACGTTCGTTATTCAATTCTATTTCTTTTATTTAAGACTAATGTGTCCATACACTGTTAGTAACCTACATTAAAAAAAAACTTACGAATAAATGTACTTTATACATGAGGAAACTATTTACCATGGATTTGTATCTACTGCCTCCTTATAGGATTTTCTAGTTTACCAGAAATTATCTTCAAGTAGCTGATGGGGCTGTCCCTCACCCTGCGCATCAGTGATGCCACTTGCTTACAGATTTTGGCATGGAAACCTTCTACTTGTGCGGCGGCAAACGCAGCTAACACCATGCAATAGCAAGACAGTTCCATCAGCCACCTGAAACAATAGTTGTAATGCTTTGTTGTTTGGGTATCGAAGACTCGACGTTGAGATCTGCAATGCTGTGCAGACGAGAAATACTATGTTAATAGGATGGCATATAATGTTAACGAAACGTGTGTCTTTAATTTGAGGAGCGGAAAGTTTTCTTCTTCTTTTTGTTGATTAAGATACGCACTTCGGCATCTCAAACGTTTTAATTCCAGACTTGTAGATTGCTAGGTAAAATTTTAAGATTTTATACACTTATTGCCAACTAACTTTTGCCAACGGCTTCGCCCATGTGGAAGTAGCAATTATATGGCCTATGTCACTAATGATTGACATAGGCTATCATTGAATGAATTAGAATTCTAACATATCTTTTTAATATATAGGCAGCTAAATATATATGAGGAAGTTTGAAAGTGATACCAGAGACTGAAAAGTTCAAATGAAATCTTTTGTCTTGGTATGGTCATGTAAAGAAGAGGAATGAAACGTATACCTATAACTTAAAGACTTTTGAGTATTTATGTAGTGTTATGAGGAAAGAAAAAGGAGATCGCGATAGCGTGATAGATCATAGGACAATATGGAAGAAAAATTCATATTGCGGCCTCAAGTATTACGGGACACGGGCAAGAAGAGGATGATGATGATAGACAAATACATTTTATTATAGCTTTAATGATCTGTAATATAAACTGGTACAAACTGCTTTAGCCTTTAAAACTATGTATTTTTTTGCAATCAAAATATTTATGTTATTATTTTTTTAAATAGTAATTAGGTAACCCTTTACTTAACCGTGCATTTTAATAAATGGCACTCGTAAGCGTGTGTTATTACTTAATTAGTTACAAAGTAAGCTGATTAATTTCCACACGGCGTGGTTACTCGTCCACGTTCATGCTATCTCAGGTAATTGACATAAACGCTTCCGCCTATTACGAGGAAAAAAAATTCAAAATAAATAACTGCACTAAACGGCTGGTAAGATCGATAGTGGTTTTTTTTTATACTTATACTAATCTTCATAAATATATTCATAATTGCTTTTGTATACAAAACAATAAACAAAATACTTAGCATACACCTGCAGAAATATATAAAAGTAACAACAACTTGGAAAATTTAAGGTATTTTTACAATTAATGACAAAATATATTTTTACAAAATTGATAAACGTTTGATTTTTTTTTAAACGTTCCAATATCCATTAAAACTATTAATAAAGAATTAGTTAAAGTATTCAATGAAACCAAAAGTTTAAGTAAGAATTGAAATACTATATTGTGGAGAATATCGATCTTTAAGAAAAATCATACTAGTAGCGTCATCTAGCGGCGCGTGAGAGACACTCGGCGACATCTGCCCCGTTACGTTACGTTACAAGGCAAAAATAACAAAAAGCAGCGCATTCAGTTAATCATCGATTGTCAATAGCAGGGCGAACGGAAACGATGCCTGCTTTGCAATGCAAATCACTTCGAATTCCTTCAATGTCACAAATAAGTAGTCGATAGTCTGTAACCCCTGCGTCGGGGTTACAACTTATTAACATATAAATAACAAGCGTTTCTCAACTATTGATGCCACTAAATGCGACTTTATTTATGGGTTACATATTTGCATACTCCGGGTTACGGGTTCCAGTTAAATTGTCTGGATAATGCGCACCTGGTAAAGGTGTGACGATGCGTTTTTCTAACGATTAATTAAAATTTGCGATTTATGTAGTGCTGTCGCGAGCACATACCTCCGCAGTACCCACATACAAAGTACTTTGTCGCTCGCGTCGGTTTTTCCATTCGACAGGAGGGCTGTTAATCAACTTGCCACAGCAATTACAGCAATTATCTTTGCATAAAAGATGTAATAGTCAATAAACTTTATTAAATTTATTAATAATTACTCGGATAAAATCGTTACTATTTTTTTAAACCATTTGTTATGAAAGAATTTTCTGTAAACATAAATATTTTCTTAACATACAAATAAATAATATATTTAAAATTCCTGCCAACAAGTACATACATACATATTTTACCATTTATTTGCACTTAACAGACAACTGGCCCAAGTCTAAAAATCTTAAAACTGGTCCTTCTGTTACATCCATATTAGATTGTAAGTTTCTGCGAATTTTCATAGGAATGGTTGAGTAGATAAACTTAACTTCGGTTTACATATTTTAGGATCTAATAATATAGTTTGGCGAGGCCGCAGCTGTCGCTAAACGATATCCAATAAACAATATATCACAGTATTTACATGTGCAACACCTTTGCCATTCTCATGCTAATCACTCGCGTTTGGACAAAAACACATTGATTGGTATCAATGAGCGTCAATTTGAATAATTTCAAAATAAATCATCGCTGGCGCAATCATGCTAATTTTACTATCAAACATTTGGGCTGATATTATGAATTGATTTAAATAGTTGGAAGCTGAGAGAAGTTTTACTGCGCTACGGAAGGTAATCGTCGGAATAAATGTTTAGCGTTGTTGGTCTTTATCTGTTTTATAGGCAAATATCAATCGTTTGTTTGTTATCTTGATTTATTGCCAGATTAAAAATAAGATAATTTAATTCGATAAAATAAAACGGAATCAATTATCTTAATTCATAAAACAGAACTATTTTTTTCAACGTAAAGGATACATTAACAATCGTTTAACATGCCGTTAGTTTTTGTCACACACTAAATAACACCGAGTTCATTATCTGCAATCAACATTCCTAATTTTCATTGACAAAAAATAGTTACAGTTAGGAGCTTTGTAAACACAAATAGTTGAACACGGAATTATCTGACAGCCATCAAATTGGAAAATAACAAAACTGTCAACGTAACGTGAAATTAGGGAATTTTATGAAAGCCGTCGGCCGGCGGCATCCGTGTACAAATTGCTACTTAAAACGATAAAAATCGATGTCGCTACTCGCTGTGCGCCCACAGCTACAAAAACAATGGCAGCGCGACCTGCGACACACAAACAATAAATTCGCTAAATAATAGTTATCGAAAAATAAGTCCAAAACATTATCGTCATCCGGAAAGCATAAAAATATTTCAAATCGCCAAGACAATAGACTGGAGACAATGGACTCCAAGCAAAAAGGGACCAACTTATTTTTTTCAAAAAAAGTGTGGTTTTTTGCAAAAGCGTTCCTTCGACAACAATCAGTGCACCGCCCTTCAGTAGCTTTTTTTAATAACGGGCCCGAGGTTTGTTTATTTTGTCGGCTAATGTCATTGGTAATGGGCTCTAATAATAAAAACTATAAAAAGTAGAACTGCCCGTGAAATAAGGGGAAATAATTATTTACTAAAAAGTTAACGGTGTGTCAAATAAAACGGTACAGGTACTAATCTGAACCCAACTTCTGATTTCATATTTTGTTCAATTTCACAGCGTCAGGCAATTTAGATAATAAGTATGTACAGCAGCAACTTTAATTGAATGTTGTCAAACCTGATATCAATCTTTATCGCTCCAGAAGTCAATTTCCGTATCCAATCACATACAACAAAACCTATCTACTTCCAACAAACTGATTAGCATACAAACATCGTTTCCATGATAACATAAAGACGCTGCACTAACCGCGACCCTCACGCGCGAGGCAAAGGTGCCAACACTAAATAACGGCCAAACAACCGTTTCCGAAAACCGTAAAGGAAGTAATTACATATTCTAATCCAAATCCAGGGTCCCGCTTCATATGTCACTCCTTACACAATAAAAAAGGTAACACACATTCGACCTCCTTCTAACGGTAGACTCTTTCTTCACCGGTCCTGAGAAAAAAAAACATCAAGAACCGCATTTCTTAACAGACGAGCATAGGAAAAAAATTGCATACTTACTTATAATCTTAAAAAACAACGAGATGAATACGATCAAATCTAAGTCTAGAGTCCGCGGCATAAGAGATCCTTTTCAAAAGCAGCCCCTCGTGTGTAACATTAAAATTTATGCGCGCATTTGCATAATGTGCATAGCCCCTAAATTTTATTCAATAAAAAAATAGGATGGGTAGAAACTTTTTTGCATAAATTCTTACAAAGGAAACGGGTTAAAGCATTCAGGAAGTGAAATGTCGTAGATCCGCTAGCGGGAGGTTCAAAAATTAAAGTTCAAACGTACACCCCATAAGAATAAACTTTAGATCGTTCGCATAAAAAGCAAAATAGCAAATCTATTAAATTGGCGTTACTCCGTTTCGCTCGCGGCCCCCTTTCGCGATGCACAATAGACCAAAATGTACCTGACTATAATTTATGCGAGAATATTAAGAGAAATGTACCTGCCCTTTTTGAATATTAAGTGCAACCTAACCCCTGACATTACTGAATAGGGTTAAGATACTGTTTGAAAAGGAATAGTACAAAAAAAAATGCAAATAAACTGTCCCCACAACTACGCGAGGGTTACAGGTATGCGAACGCATAGAAAAAAAATTGCAAGCGCACAGCGCGCGCATAAAGTTCCGCATTGATTGTAGCGCAAGGGGTTCCGCGCTATTGTGGTACTTGATGGATCCCAGCACTTGTCACCTTGGCGTATAATTTGGGTGTGCACGGTTCTTTTCTTATGCATATTCGGTAGGGAGCGTCTCATAGATAGTTCGTTTTTTAATAGCGTTTTTTTATTATGCTCTGTATGCAAAGATTTATTATGGAGCCGCGGGATGTGCGTGAGAATGCTAGGAGATAATCGAATTTGCCTATAGACGCATCCACCCTAGGCAACCCTTTGCTTCGATTCAATCGTGTTCATGGGAAATATGTGAATATTCAAACAAGATGTCATCTCCTTGAATATCGATTGCCGTTGAGATCCTTTTATAGTGCCTGGGAATTGATACATTGAATAGGAAGACCCTGTAGGGTTTTTGCATAATCTATCGGCGGCCGTGGCTGCTTTGTTTGTTCATAACGGCGTTTCTTGATAAAGGGTTCTTAAAGTGAACGTTAACAAACGAGGCCGTTACAATTTTTTCCGCGCGCTCTCGGACTACTGTCCACGTTTTGTCTAAAGTAACCGTTGCTGTCTTTTATGAGTTTTTTATTTTTTTATGAAGTCAGATAGCTGTTTTATTTGTACTACGCGTATGACTTTATTGTTCTATAAACGAGAATTACGAGTGAATAATAAAGAAATAACATTCAAATTAATTGTGTATTTTTATCCAAGCTAAAATGTTTTAGTACAGAGTTCCTAACATAAATTGTTTATGATAATTTTAATTTTTACTGTCAATAAAGTTGTGAGTATAATTTAATATTTATTTTAACAAAATGCCATAAAATAAAATTGTTAATAAAACGTGTGTCTTTTGGAAAAAGAAATGTACAGTTATAGAAGACATAGCTTTACCTATGCAAACATGCCAAAATTGTAACCCTTTTTTGTGAATAGAGTTTTTGTTGGGAATAGCATTTTGCTCTAGTTTTTGTTTGTACCAAAACAAATAGTGTAATGGATATTGTCGGCGTGGACTGTGACGCAACGACCCGCCCGGACTGACGGACTGACGGACAAAGGGGAAGAGTTGGCAAAAAGTCGTGTCGTAAAGTTTAATTGCTCTAAAGTGTTGCGGTTTATACAGGATGTTACTAGTTACTCGCCGCTATTTGGTGCGCCCAATACAATTCTAATAACATGTTCTGGGAATAATTTTACAAATAGCACATACAAGGTTAAACTAGTTAACTATTAATTAAATTTACTATTCGCCTTTATTAATTAATTACGGCATAAAAATATCATAAATAGGTAATATAGCACAATCATTAATACATAACTGTATTGATATCGGAACCAAATACATTCATTTTATTTATTGGTTTTATTTCAGAAAAAGAAATTGGATATAGGTATCAAGAACTAACTGCGTATTTATGACAGATTAACTTCCAAATTCTTCTACGAGAGAGATAACAAATGAGACTGAAACGCAACACATGATGACAGCTGTCACAGTGAGGTACATAACAACCTCATTATACCTAATTGGGTTTGTTAGTTTTACATAATACGCACGTTAACATTAGTATGGGAGAATAATTCAATGATTGTGACCAATGGAAATATACACATAAGTAGTGATAATATACATAGTAATAAATTATACATAATATTTAAATTATTACAATTTAAATCGTATTTTATGTATTTTTATATGGGTATTCATCAAAATGACATTTCCTGCTCTAGGTGGAGCGGGAGGCGTGTCAGAATTTTACTTACTAAAACCCATTCCTGTTCCTTCTTTTTCTTCGTTGAATCATGTTATAATGATTTGTTATACATATAAACCAAGCAGGTGATAATAATTAAATCGTACCATCATCTGCCTAGCCTTTTCCCAACTATATCGGGGTCGGCTTCCAGTCAAGCCGGATTTAGCTGAATACCAGTATTTTACGAGGAGCGGTTGCCTACCAGACCTCCACAACCCATTAACTGGGGTAACAAGGTATTTCATGGCAAGACTGGAGTCAGATTTACTGACTTCTGATTATCCATAACGACTGCCAAAGATCTACAAATGACAGCCGGGACCTACAGGTTAACGTGCTTTCCGAGGCACGGAGGAAACTCGGTATGTTAAGATGGTGACCCATCCCCAGACCAACCTAGGCAAGCGTCACTTAACCTTAAAGATCGACCAGTGCGGCTGTCATTATCTAGCCACGAGCTCCTCCTAATTTAATCGTACCGTTGTTGCAAATTAGCCTGGTGATGATTCAATTAATTCATAAATAAAAAGTGTTTTACACCTTACAATATAAAGGGAGGAATACTTTTGATTATGATAATTTATTTTAATGATAAACACTCATCTTTCTGTTCGCGTCCTTGAGCCACGTACCAAAAATAGATCATACTGTGGTGTGTTACTAATTTCTAATTTTTTTCTCAGTCGCAGCTTTTCACGAAAGCTCGTAAAGAAATCGTCAGCAAACAGTAACGTGTCCGTGTTTTGTGTTTTTGCTCCAATAAACGTACACTTTCGTCACAGCTACCATTGAAGGGTTAAGTTATGCAAATTGCCCGACAAATTGGCCCGGAGCCGATTGCCCGAGCCTACCTATTATAACTCCGTACTTTCCAAAATAAGCTTTTTTATTTGTCAAAAGTTTTGTTGTTAATTCAAACAAATGGTTCCAGGAAATTATTTTTGGTTCGCTGTTATTATTAGCATTTAAATCTTGAAGTTATTTTCTAAATAAATATAAAGAAACGGTGAGACGCTTTTGGAATTTCACGTCGACTTTGAAGGGTACAAGTCTTGTGCACTGCAGTTAGGTACCCGCTTACGTTTACATCAGTTATTTTTTACTTTTTACATTAGATATCTACTAATTAAACAATATCATTACATAAGCAAAGTCACCTTGATCAGAATAAAATAGTTCATAAAAATAATCTCTTTATTTATTTACTGCAGACATCTATGAGCTAAGACACACCACACTATTAGGTAGAGCAAGTCGTTACGTCCGCGTCGCGTCTCGTCACCGCGCAGCACGTCACGACACGACGCCGCGTGATGTGGACGAGATAATCCCGCCGAGACATAACCTGCCTACTTTATACCGTATACATGTCAAATTTTAATTGAATCTCGCGTTAAATATGTTCTTAACGCGAACTTACCTCGGCTGAGGCACGGAGGTTCATTTTTGTTCCCATATTGATCTTGAGTTCGAGAGTATCGATCGAGCCTCTAATCTGTGAACGTATCGTGAGAATCGATTAAAGGTAATGGTTTACTTAATTTTTTGGTTAAATCGATATTTTATTAGATGAGGATTTTTGACGTTAGGTTTGGATGGACATTTTATTATCAAACGGGCTAGCATGGATTAAAAAGAAGAACATGGATGAATGATGTTGATAAGACGAAATTAAAAGAAAAAAATCTGTCAATTTGATTGCAAATTCGCAATACAGCAAAGCATGAAACTGACAGTTTTCGTGTTAACTCTAGTTTTCGTGTTAGTGAACTTATTAACAATATAAATTGTTTAAAGCACTTGCTAATCATAAATACAAACTAATAGGCCGCATGTCCATCACCAATCTTCTAATAGAACATCCATCCCTTCAACTAAAGGTTCCCACGTGCGTTGAGTGATATCTGGTACTAGATCATTTAATCTTCTGTGTATCCCACACCAAGTAATAGTCCCTATGTTGAATAAATCCTGCATATATACAAAAATAACTCTTTTCTAAAACATGACCTTAACTGGTTAGTGAGAAGAATCCACGCAGCTTGTGTTAACGAGTTGATCATATTGTCGGTTTGACATTTTGTCCGGTCGCCCATCCGATCGGCCGACGACTTTGGACCATCTACGCACATCTACAACATAATCATATAACTTCGCGCCCTTTTAACTAAGTTGTAGAAATATGCACCGATAGGTATTATACCTACGTGCTTCTTATATTTCTATAAAACGTATTTGAAGGATTCAAGATTAAGGAATTTTTTTTACTAACTTCAAACAAAGGTGAACTCACTTTATTATAGGAGCAGATAGTTGTTCTGTTAACAATAAACTTAAACAGCGGTTCAGGATGCACAATCATCTTCATAGATAAGAATGTCGTCTATTCACCACGAAACAATGGCTATCGGTGACATTTCGTTCAATGGACGCTTTTGTACAGGAGAGCCCGGTCTGTCTTCATCCTGACTCAATGCGTTCTACAGGTAGGTAAGGCAAACTTTAGCGAATAGCTCAGGGCTAAGTTAAAATTACGGTTAGCAAAACATTTTACTAATTGTCGTGATACAATCGCTATAAAAACTTAATAGCCAGTATCAAGTTAACACGGAACTACTAAAAACTGGAACCGATAATGAAATCGAAGAGAATCAGGCATCACTGTAGGTAACAATAGGATTTAATTATCAGATACACACACTGTCATTGTCACGATATTCTTTTCGAGTTCAACAATTTCTTGTTGGAATCCCCGAGTACTTACCAATTACAATTACAAGCCAATTTATTTATTATTAAAAATAAAGGTTGCTTCAAAAAAGGAACCATTATTAATTACTTATCGAACAAAATTGTTATTTAGAGAACATGTATCCTCCGGAGCGGAGCGAAAAAAACGCGCCAAATGACCGTGAACGCTTCGTATCAAGGGATCGATACATATAATCGATACTTATAAATCGAGACTGTTATGAGACGATAAAATCGGCCGCACCGCCGCCGGCTACTGGGCGTCGCGCGGCCACTCGCTCCGCCTAAGCGACGATTACTCTCCGCTCGTCTTATTTTGTTGCTGGCCACTCGATGCGAGATTATCGATAAAATAATTAAATGGTTACTCTCGAAATCGATTCCCGAGTGTTGTTATCGAGACTCGTGTTATTTGTTTCATTTTTCTTATTGCGAAATAGTCGCCTCGCTCATCTTGGAAAGTTTTCGGTTTCACGGCTACTAACTTTTACTACGAACTCCTAAGTATTCACAATCTGATTGGGAATGTTAACTTTTTAATCGGATTACTAAGTTTATGTCATGCCATTGAACTTTATTTACACTTTACAGCAACTTGTTAATAGTACGTCTCCATGTACGCATTCATTAAAATAAATGAAATTTGCTCGTAAACATAAGACCTCGCGATGTTATAAGAATCCAATTGGTAAAGGAGACTTATACTTGAATAACTCAGAAAGAAATGACGTTTTACTGCTTGTTACTGTTTGATAAATGAAGCTTTAAAACATAGTGTATGTATAATTATATACGTCATCGATAAGTACAGTATACGTTAATACACATATCATTTCGTTGCTACTGAGAGCCGAGCCCAAATAAAAAAATGTGACACTGCATTTAGCTGTTCATGGCATGTTTTCCTTGACTCCTTCGAATGTGTCTCCAACGCGTGCAGCATTGCACAGCGATATTCCCAAAAGCCGTGTGGCTGGCGTGCGTGCCGGCCGGCCGTTCCCTCAGCAGCTCGACATCTTAATTGTCGGCCGGTGATAACTCGGCTCACTGATTTATAATGCCTCCTAAACGTATTAGTGCCTTTGTCGGCTCTCACACTTATCGAGCGACTTAGTAGCGGCTTCCGCTGCCTCCGACACTTTTTATCCCTTTTATATTAAAACTGAACAATAAAACAAACCACTGTCACAAACAAACGCCACAGAAGTTTATAAAGAGCCTCCAAAGTGGAAATATCCTTCGAGGAAAAACGAGCACAATCAAAATGCTTTGCTAGATTGTAAAATGTTGGAAACTGCAGCTACTAAAAGATAAACATCGACTTTGCTACGCAAATGAGAACAAATATCAAATAGGAACTTATAATAAAAAGACTGTTAAGCGCAGCTCCAAGTGAAACTAAAAGATTTTTACAGTTCTCTTTATTTAGCATAAGTTTGCGGATCTTTTTATGGCCGAATAAACTCACGCCGACACCTTTTTACAGCGTCGTTTGTTTCGCTAAACACACGATCATTTACATATTATTATCTGAAGACATAAAAATCGGACATTTGTTGTCAACGGTGTCACCGAGGTATCAGCGTCGTGACTGCCGCGCAACAAAAAGTCGCGGCGGCGGAAAAAAGGTTGATTTAGAAAAGAGCGTGTGAGACATGCGTGTGATGAATTGACATGTTCCCGGGGCCATTAGGGCCGAGATAAGGAGGCATTTAACTCAATCCGCGGCGTACGCGCACCTCGCCCCCCCCCCCGCCCCCTTGCCGCGACCCTCGCCCGCGCCCGCCACCCGGCCATGTCCGATCAGCTGCATGCACAGGGTGATGCCAAGTTTCTTGTGTGACATGATGGTGAAACTCCTATCATCGGCTACTACACTTGATTTCAAGGATTTGTTCTAAATCTTGTCCATGTTAACGTAGAAGCCTACACATGTAATTTCACCCAACTGAAAATTATAATGTACTTATGTATTTTGTAGAGGATCTGAGCTTTACCCAAATGAGGATCTTTAGAAAAATTCCAATAGAAGCGTTGACGTATACATTTACATACACCACTGCTAAACATAATTAGGCAGCATCCTGCAGCTTTTAGGAAACAAGCGTCATCCATAGTGATGGATGAGGCATCTTTCCTCATGCTAAATTATCATGCTTGAAACAGTTGCAAACGAGCTACAATTCATGAAAACATTTAAGTATCGATCACAAAAATCACTTATAAATTGTAAAACAATAGGCGCACCCTGTGCATAAGAAGTGGTATTGGTCCGATAGGCGGTGTTTATGTGAGTGGGCCTGCGAGTCGCCCGGTAGCCTGGTAGCCTGGTCGCCTGGTCGCCTGGCCGGTAGCCTGGTCGATAGCCCCTTAATGAGTGCCGGCTTCCGTCAATAAAATAATTTCGATGGCTAGAGCCGTGAAATTTTCATCGCCCACCAATCACCTCGGGGAAGCGATATATTGTCCAGATACTTATCTAATTAGAACTTCACGTTACGCTCTGCTTTGCTTTCCATTTGTTTGGAAGTACGGGTATTAAAATTCTTGAGAAGAGAAATTTGGTGCTGTGTTTTAAAAATAGTCGTTTATATTTTGGTAAGATTATAGGATTGAGCTTTAGTTTTTTTTTTATCTATATTCAGTCGTTGAAATTGACTTGGACAATTATTAGTAATTAATGATTTCAATTACATTTCTAGACGTATTAATGAACTCTGCATGTACAATTCACATTACTTTATACGTATCATTGGCAACAATCCGGTACCTCCCGTAGAGGCCGCCGCACATTGGAATTGTTCGATAGCTGCTTATAATAATACGTTCCCATAGAGGCGGTGCGTGATATCGCTATCTGCAGATAAGGCGAGCGGCCCACGACCGGCGACTTATGTTCACAGGCCCTAATTAACCTCTTCATTAGCAGCGCCGCTAACACTGAACACTAAGTGCTGTACTAGCCACCAGCCAACAGATTTATAGAGTATTTTATGATCCAGTGATTAGGAAGCGTGAATTTTATGTTGCGGGGAAGATTTGTTGGTATCATTGATGGATGGGCACGCGATGGCTTATAAGAAAGATCGGCTGATAGTGGAGCTTGAAATCTTGGGTAGATAACGATTAAATTAATTAATCAATTAAAAGCACATAAGAAGTAAACTATAGCTACACCAGAAATGGATAAAATTGTCTACGAGAATGATTAAATACAAAATCCATTAGAGGTATTTTATTCCAAAAATGAATCCTAAAACTAAAAGAAAGTAGGCAAGCAACACAGCCAATCATCCAAAATCTGATACAAAAACGTTAATGGCTACCATAAAAGTATTGATCGAAATTGATTCAGCTCAAACAAAAGAGACCAATAAATATAATGACAGAACTACCGAATGAGAATATCAAAGTCCGGTAGCTTAATTTATTCCGTGTCGTATGTAACTTGAGGATGGAGCGGCAAATAAAAAACGTATGAATACACTTATCTCAGGCTTAGAGGACCTCGGCTGATGAATTTTAATGGAAGAAAGCTGTGTTCTGCGATATGGGGGATTTGGGTTCGTGGTGTGGAATCTGGAAGATTAGAACTCCATAAAGATGTGAAACAAAAAGAGTGTTTCGAGTTTTACAATTTAAATTATAAATTGCCATCGCTCTTAAATAGTTTTAGAAAAATGTTGCTTTGTCTTGTTTCTATATAAAAGGTCTCTAGATCTCTCAGATATATTTATGATTTGAACCACTCTATAATGGGTCATTATGTACAATGGCCAAAACACGGATCTTGTTTTAACTCGTGACTCAAAGTAAGCTTTCTAAAAAAAATCTAATTAGATTAAACATGCTGAGACAGAAGTTTCCATATCTTCTCATAGCTAAGTCTAATAAGAATCTCCATTTTCTCATTTAAAACACTCAAACCAAATTTCCGTCAAACACATTTCGGCCTGCAGAACCCGGGCTACACTTAAAGTGTTGAACTACAAAATTTTTAATCGCCTTCTTTGGATCAATCGCTGGGCAAGATTTATGTGGTCAATTACACGCGCCCGCGCCACCGAGCGGCCGCTAATAAAATAGCCGGCGTTTGTGTGGAAGCCAACCAGCCAATGATTCCTGATTTTGTGTAATTATTATGTTGATAAGTGGTTATGAAGTTTGCTCAAATAGACGTGTCTATGTGGGCCGTCGAAACCTTTCTATCGTTATAGCAAGCATTCGCTGGATAATTTGATTATGTGTAACTTTTGTGGCCACAACTTTATTCACGATAATTCTAGAGTGTATAAATTACATAACCGTATGCAGTTTGTAATAAAATTTCCAATTGGAATCATTGGTCCTCTAAGCAAATTTATTGACCAATCATCTTTTCTCACTTCGTCTGAAACCGTCTCATTACCCTCGAGCCCTTCATTTCCCACAACCTGAACTTAACCAACGTAGAACGTTTTTACAGCACTGTTAATGACGGCAAGTGTCCGGCTGTCCCGCTGTCCGGCAGCCTGTCCGGCCGTTTACGACGCCATCATTCAAGTCACTCGTCATAATACGTGTGAGAATTAATTATGGACGTGTTAGATTCCCACTTTATTGGACCGAGTGTGGATTCCGATAGGAATTAACGGTCGGTTCCCAGAGGCCAGAGGTCGTGACTCTGATACTCAGATATTTTATACTTATTTAGGTGTTAGTTTCTTTGGTCTTTTTGATTAGTGGCTGAGCTTGGAAGAGGTGGCTTCTCGGAATATGTGGATGATAAGTGTAACATGGGATTAAAGATCACAGTTGCTTGGGAAGATTCCTTTATGGGCAGCCACTTACATATACCTAACTGCAGTGGCTGGGTGTGTACATGGTCACTTTGAAAAGCTTAAGTTGGTGATTGAAAATGATTAAAACTTGAGTTTATACACCAGATTTTGGATGCAGAGCGAATAAGACATTTTGTTCAAGTTAGATTTCTAATATAATTATTGTTTGTCGTTAACACCAATCTCAATATAGCTCTATATTATCATAATCATGCCTACAACTGACAGGTTTCAGCGCTGGTCACTGGCGACACTGTACATAGACGCAGTTTGACATCAACGGGACCAGGACTTCAGGACAAGGCGGCGCATGAGCATCGCTAGCCAGTTAATTGGTCTCTGCTATCAGCTGACAACTTGTGACTGCGACAAGGGTATAAGCAGCTGATACATTGTAGTTTTATTGCTAAGTATGAGATAATAATTACGATAGCAACATGTATTTGCAGAATTTGTGAATAGTAAAATTCTTAGATAGTGTTTGTAATTAAGTTAAAAGGTATGTGGAATAATAAAACTGTTATTATGCTTTTGATAGCAACACCTCAACGATTTTACAATTCAAGAAACATTTACACTCAAGTAGGTATACTCTACTCCTACATTGCAGTTGGTATAGGAGAGGTTTTCCATCGCATAATGAACTCGAATGGTACCAAAACATAAGAAGGACTAAGTGTGTGAAGCGATAACAGTAAGTCCAACACAAGCTTCTTATTAATAAAAAACAAGATGCAGCTCGCATAATGTCCAGCAAATAGCTGTGTTATCAGCGAGATCGTCTCCCGCGGCGCCTGCGCAGGCCGCGCGCTAATTACCCGCGAACTCAGCCCGATGAACGTATAGAGACGTTCGGCTAAGCCTGCTCGTGACCCGCCGATCAACGAGCGATACCGAATGCTCTTAGATTTTAGATGCACGATTTTTATTTTACCAGTATTTTGGGGCTTCTTGGGATGTGAGATCGAGAGCAGTAACGTTGCAGCTTGAAGAATGAGATACTAAACGGGGCTTTATTTTGATGATTAGAATGCAGTATCTTCTGCTTTGTTCTGTATTCTAAGGGCTTGTTTCACCACCTATGATTAAGTTTCGAGTATCTTACTTGGCAGATAATTTCATACAAATTCTGTCAATTTTTTGAATTTATTCAGTGAGTAGTGCTTACTCGGACATTGTGATACAGGCCCTTACTCTATTTCTTTATTATACATAAAGTATGGGATGTTATCTCCTATGTCCTGGAATCCAACATAAAACAAGTTTTACAAACTCCTAGGCCTTAAACTGATACCGAGACGGGTATAAGAATTAGATTGTCCAACTAAAAACCAATTGACTCTCAGTTGACAATTAGTTGAAACACAGCAAGCTCAGGCGGTAAGGTATTCAGTTTATTTGTTTACAATCTTTCAGCGGTGATTAGCGACCGATGCCGTTCGGCGGCGCGCGGCGTAGTGAAATACTGCGCGTTGATTGCGCTTATTATCGTGACCATTACCGCTTGTGAGCTGTTCATTATGGGTTATTGTTCAGGAGTTATGTCGTTGGGATATGTCGAAACCAGATCTAATTATAAGAGAAGTTAAACAGAGATTTCTTCAATCTGTAGATTTTTCAGATTAGTCAATAAAAAAAAAATACTTATCTCTATTAGAAATCTATTTCTATGGTGAAATTCTTCTAAGCTGAGATAAGAATCTTAATTTCACGTCAACTATTAGTCAACTGGGTACAGTTTTTCAAAAAATGGTACAGTAGAAGGGGTTCACATCGGCAGCGTAGGGTAAACGATGAAGTACCTGGGCCCTTGTCTGCGACAGCCGGTGGAACTTAACGCCAGGGACAACGCGCGCTTTAGTTGTAGAGTTGCGGATACTAGCCCGATTTACAATACAATACAAGGGCAACTGAGATATACAGGAGTGATTTAATCACTAAAAAGGCCCTCTCATTCCATTCTAGAGCGAGCAAAAGCATTAGATGACATTCCAACTAAAAAACAAAACAGGTACACCTTACATTCAACCAGAAAAAGTCCGCTTGGGTACCGAAGTATAGTCTTAAATCACTCCGGTAAAATAATCCAATAAGACAAATACTCGTAGCAGGATTACATTACAGACCGCGAGCCACACTCGAAACACACAATTTAGGAGAGTCCAAAGCTTACGTAACACAATTTCCCACAGCCGAGCACAGCTTCTATTTTAAACGGCGCCATTCTACAATAAATTCAATAGGAATTCCCGATGGCTCAAGGTCGGCTCCTATTAGACTACAAGAGAAATGCATTTGATGGCGTCGGGGCCGGCCGGTGCGTTATCTGTGCGATGTCGAGATAAACAGATGTGTGGGATGGGAGTGTACCGTAATGCACTTGTGGGGTGTTGCAAGGACGGCCACATCGTACAGCTTCCACCAGCGAATCTATTGAACAGTGTCTTGCTAGACTAAAGGCAATGTAAGCCTACTGGAAGTCCTTGCCGAAAAAGGTCTCTTATTGGAAGTTACTGATGATGGCTGTCGAGTGATGTAGACCGTAAGTTAAGAGGCCCAGAATCAAATAGATATATCCTATTGGCAAATAGTAAATACGTTAGATGACCAATATGGTCTCGGTTATAATGAAACATTTTTTTTAAGATTTTACTTCTCTACAAATGACTTCTGTATTGTTTTCATAAACCCACATACACAGAATAGTTAACCGTGGTCCATTCAAATATTTATTCCAAGCGGGAATCGTAGCCACGACACGCAACATAGCAGGCAATTGCTCAATTCACTACACCAAAAGTACGGTCAAATTTTCTTGGCCGTCATTGCCTAATGTCTGTTCATATTATAAACTTTAAATAACTTAGGAACCAAACCCTACAGAACATTATATTCAATTGACAACCACTACCTAGTGATGTTAAACGATATCATAAATTTAATAAATTTTATCGCAAAGGGTAAAGTTTCAATGGATAAACTTTTGTTGGATCTGGCAACACTCGGAGTTAATCTGCTCGGCGATGTTAAAATTGTTTAGATTGCCGCTAATCTAGATACGAGAGCTGATAATCTTCTTCTAATAGATTTTTAGTTGCGCTATCTTGATGGAAAAAGCTACTTAGATGATATTAGCATTTATCTCTATGTAGAAAAGCCATGATCTAAATATTGAAAACTTCAAATGGAGTATCACAGCAGTAAACAACAAATCAAAATAACTACACGAACCAGAAACTGCCATATTTAATAACAAGAAAATACGCTTGAGTTCTTATAGTAAACTAAAATAAGAATATACAAGCCTAGTGCTAACAAGTGGCGTCCGTCGGATACCAATATGACCATTAAAATGCCCGCGATGCTCCTTATAAGACATCGTTGTCACATAACATCAGTCGCGATGCACGCACAGGAAAAACTCTGCTTTTGTTCTACAAAGAGAAACTACTCAAAATAGAAATAAAAACTTTATTTATATTTTTAGACATAACTATTTTAATATTTGCAAAAAATTGCTTGTCTCTATTACGCTTTTCAAAAAATCTGTAGAATTGTATATCTGTTTATACCCCGGTTGGCCCATTGATGCAATAAAACAATTTAGTCAATGGTAGCCGTGGGCTTTATTGTCGAATTCCTGTGACTGCGACTGATGTGGGGTAATTAATATATCAACTACCTTCAATGCTAATCGTTAATCGAGGTGCAGTGAGATCAGGTTTCTGGGACCCATTTAAAACATTAACTGGAAAATCATAGTCATAAATCTAAACATTAGCCTTGGCTGGGTAGAATTCATAAAGTTAAAAGACACAAAAACTAGTTCAAGATTCAACTTCAAGAGCGTCCTATTAGAATGTTTCCTAGTTGGTTCCTTTTTCATTGCAACAAAGTTTTATTATTCACTGCACAATGCAATCTTTAAATCCGAGATTCAACAGGTGGCCTGTTCTACTCGCCATTCCGCTAAACCCTACGAACATAAATTTCAATAATACCAGTATTGAGAATATGTAAAAAATACAGAAAAACATTCTCTAGCAGTTTTTTTGTAAAGACAGATGCAGATACAGTTATCTATGATCATAGCTATCGGCTAGATAAGGCTCGTGTACCAGGACTACAGAAGTCGCGAGGAGGTCTCGTTGCGCTGTCAACTGATGGAAAAACTCAGATGTACTAACTGCGGTCTTAATGAGAGTCGACAAACTGGATGGCGAAGGGCCTTCAGGTTCGATTTGTGAGGATACGCACTTTATTTCTTTGAATTTAATTTGCATTTATAAAATGCAACCGTAAACTTGGGTCTTAAAAGCATCTTTAGGAAATATGTTTTTGGATAGTTTTGTAAAACTGTATCAGTCTGTTCTCCCAGGCAATGATGGCGATGAGGCTGAACATAGTCATCAAAGATAAATCTCTGCAATAGTTATTTGAACTGAAATTTATTAACATGGAATAAGAGTAGACGTTTTTACTCTTGTTTAGATAAAGATATAATTTACAGAGAGTTTAGGTCGTATACGTATATGGATAAGTCAGGAAACTTATCTCGGTGTATGTTCGTAATTTTACGGTTTCCGGAACAATAGAGAAAATATTTACCACCTTGTCCGAGTCTGAGTATATCATTGAGACCTTAGTAAGATCTGCTTTTGTCCCAAGAAGGACATGAAGTATGCTACCGTTATTTGAACAGGGTCCGTTTACAGTTATATGTCTGTCGTATCCACACTTCGCCGCTGGGCCGTCATAACACGCGCCCTAAAAGGCAGTGGTATCATTACCCGACCGGTCGGCTACCGGCCACCTCCGCGCCGCTCTGCGCGCCTGGTAGCCGCGCACCCAGCCTCGAGTGTTGTTTTTATGCACCTCGCTATGTTTGTATTGCTATTGAGATGGCATGTTACCTAGTCCATCTGTCAATTACATCTCGCAATACAATTCGTACCTTTCCCTCATGAAATTAAAGTCCAATTTTTCTCTACAAGTCAACAACACAATGGTGGACAAAGTCGTTTCATTCACGTTTCTTTGTGTTCGGTATTTGGAATATGACGTAAATGGACGTATTATATATTTTTTTGTGAAGTTTATTTACGATTTCTTGTAGGCAGTTACTTTTTGCTCTGAGTAGCAATTTTCTGAAAGCCAGTAGCTGGGAGTAATTTCGCATAGCATTATACGGTAGCTCTGTCGTGTTCTGGTCACCGGGTACCGCCTCTGGCCGAAAGCGACTAGTGCTAATAATAAACGTCGAGAGGCAAAACTGAGGAGCATTTATTACTCTGGGAGCACTGTGGTTTGTTGCACGATTAATGTGTTCAATAAGCCGGGGAGAAGTGAATTAATCCGACGTATCGATCGTATTATTATTATCAATACCATCGCATTCTTGGACATAAAAACCAATTAGATTCTAGGAGTAGTTAAGATAAGACTAAGTCCGTGTAGGATGTTTTTATTGAGTATACGCAGGTAGTGAGCGAAGGATACAAACATAGAAATAGTCACCACCGAACAATTAATCTGGATAATTAGCAGACATTACAGCAGCGAGTTATCCGACACACATAGATTGCGGTAGTTTATGCGCAGCGCGATAATTAGCAATACTTTATCGTCATAAATCCTGGTGTAGGTAGCAATTAGCGACTAGTTACTTACCGGCCGCAGCGGCCTCTACAACGTGTGCACCTTATAGTTTTCCTCAGACTCCGAGAGCTGCTCTATGCGTAGCTCGGTGCAGTATTTGACATGTTACTAACTAACGTTTCTCCTTATATGGGCTCTAGTTATTGGAACTTCTATGTTGTTTGGTGAACCATTAAAATCATCAAAGGATAACTGCTCTAATCGTTGCATTTAAATCGCTGTAGGAAATGATTATAGAACATAAGGTATTTTGATATTTGCCTTAGGCTCAGTGATAGCATACACAAAGAGTTTGAAGGATAAATTGTCGTTTTTATTTATTTTTTCTTTTTCATATTAACATAAATAATAACCATCGATGTAAAAAACAATTGCTAGAACCATGCACAATCTTCAAATAAATTAGTAGGTATATAAAGATTGTACTTGGAAGTCTCCTTCACGCGAATTTAATGCAAATTTCAAGCTGATCAACTATAATTGACCATAGACAAATAGGCGGACTACACGCGATTGAAGCACGTGTCTCTTTTGAAGCACGTGTGAGACGTGTGACGTGACGTATGAGCCAAGAACTGCTGCCAGCACTAAATGTGATACAACTAAACTCATACAGATTGGAGCTTAATTTATTAAGAAAAACCAGCTAAACCTACTAATGTAAGAATTTTGCCCTTCCTGTTAAAATATTGATAAAAGAAACATTCATAATTAAAAAACTTTGAACCTAAAGATACTTTCTGGTCTAGAGGTCGTAGTTGGAATCAAAGGCGAAATCAATACAATAGTTTTGCTTGTTTTGCGCTTGATTCTTATAAGACTTTCCAAAACCGCATCTAGAGGAACTTACTGTTTTCATATACAGACATTTTTTCTGTGCATTTTTTATCTTTAGAAACAAATGACCCTTTCCAATCAGTCTGATATTATAAATTCACAAAGAAAGCGCATCAGGAGTGATGGATAGTCCCGATAAATACCGGTGTCGGGTCGGATGGTCGCTCCGGCCCGGCCGGCCCGTGACGGTTATTATCTTAATTCGCAATTACTGCTAACCTTTAATCACTGATGAGCGCAGCCGCGTGCCAGGAGGAAGTGCGTAATCTTCATACACACATTTAACAATTATGGTCATGCTTGTAAGGTTTCCCTAGAAAAAATATTAGTGCGTCAGGATGGAAAGGAAACCTACATAAAAGTCCCTTCTTTAAGAAATAAGAGGCGTCCTTACTTTCCGCCTGCCGCTAGTCCTAACCTGACGAGGTTATTTTGGGTGGTCTCTGTTCCGGACTTGTCGGCAATAAACGCCTATGTGTCACCACTGTGCGAATGACTCGAAAGACACATAGGATCATAAGGTGGAAGTCTGCCCCGCTTACGATATGTCAGCATGTTGACGAGGCCAGTTGGAGCCAATGCTTGCTAGGGCTATGTGTCGTTCAAGAAAGTTACCGTAGCCCTCGACTGCAGAGAGTAGTAGTAAAGTGGTAAAGCAGTAAACGTCACTCCATCCAGGGCAGGAGAAGTTATCTGATGATTTCCTACATAAAAAAAGAATTAAAGCAAAATAATACTGAAGTGTTCCTACACAAATATACAAACATAGGTGAACTGAGCTTTATTATATTTATTAGTACCCTAAGGTTTAGTGGCAACGGGACCCTACATTGACGACGACGTCTGTCCGTCCGTCTGTGTATTGTCATAAATCTGCAGGCCATGTAAGTAACTGTGAATAATTACAGACAAGTACAAACAAAGCATTAACATCATAGGATCACGTTGGGTCATACTTACAGTTATATTTACTTATGCTTATGACCTTCATAACACAATCCGTTGTCTGGGCATCCTATCCGCATAAGTCACAACAATAACGAGTGTACGTTGTTAGTAATGGTTCCTGTATTTTCTGAATTAAAAATTTATTTAGTTATCACTTACTTCTTCACAAGCTTTCATAGTGTGTTAGGAATCTAGCAACATAATATATCCCACAAAGCACGCAATAAAATAATAAAAAGAAATTCCCACAATCTTCCACTCATTATAATCTAGTCTTGTGATCGACCGTTACCCATTAAGGAAACATCAGCTAATTCGTGAAATCGATTAGTATAAATCAGTAGATGACACAAAACAGCTGGTTTCTAAACTAATCCCATTTTTACGACACAGAGTGATATTTTTAATGTCAATATAAAATTACAGTTAAATTCTAGTGAAAGTGACTACGTTTCTCTTCCCACGTACGGCTTATGGGACGACCTTTAGCTTTCCATAACTATTGGAAGATGACATCATAACGTATGGCTCCTTGTACTATGCGTTTGGTTTACTTTAGAAGAACACTGAATAATTTGTTGGGAGTCACAAAGTCGTGGGAGCAGTTGGGTCTTTGGAAGTACTTGGTAAGAGTGGTCAGTGAGGTCATGGGTAATCCTTTTCTTTAATATAGTTGATTTTTTAAATTACCTTTACTAACCCTTCCTTTCGATTCATATTAATTGGCTGTTGCCATCGCAATTTACAGCTTATACTTTCAGAAATAGAAGATAAATTGCCATCAGTCATCTAGTCTAACAAATTCTAGTGCTTTTCAAAGCCCATGTTACAAATATCGCAGTAATGCTATGTATCCGTAAGCAGCGCTAGACGCATACGGTCTGAAAGCCTCCGCTCTATGGACATTAAAACGCCAACACCTCCATCAACTATTTTAAATCAGACTTTTAAATTGAAAATTACATAAAAATGTATTGAATCATTCATCATAACTCGCACAAAATATCGATACCATATTGATAAGCTTCAACACTTTTTTGCCAGTGATTATGTTAAACAATTCCATATGTGTGGTCTAATTCAGTTTTAATAATTCAGAGGGCGCGGTCGTCAATGAATATATATTAAGTTAAATATGATTAGTGCTATACATATGGTAATGTTATGATGAATGCCTATTACTGTCGGACTGTTGATTAATTGGTAATTATATGTGCTAATCGTGTGAACTGGAACTACAAAAAAAGAGGTCATTCACATTTAGTGTTTGTTGAAGAATTTTTTATTTTATGAATGATAGGCTCGCGATTGATCACTACCTCACTTGATAGTAAGCGATGATTTAGTCGACGATGGAGCACGGTTTAATAATGATAAATTAATAAAATTTTATTTATATGAGAACGGTATATTTATAGTAAAACCTTAACGTTTCTAGCAACCAAAACACATAATGAATCAAAATTTACTACAATTCTTTTAAAATATGACGTCTGAAAATTCTTCCGTATCACTATTGATTTGTAATGTGCCCAAAAGACGTGCAGCATTGTCACGCTGTCAGAAAATGCTTATTCTCTGCCCAAGGTAAAACCAGGTTAGTTTAGGGTATAAATCTCACATCCACCGGATTCCCGTGACCTTCACCAAGTCATCGGTCTATCTTGTGAGATGGACCGATGACCAATCAGCTTAATAACTTTCAACGCTGCGTCTTCTGCGCTGCGTCTTCTGGTACGTGGTCGCCACTCCAGAATCAAGTATAAGTACGAGTAGCAATTGTAAAACCGAATAATTTTTTAGTGACCAATCAGGTCGATGATTTCGTCACGTAATGATTGATGTGTGCTTTAATTACCCTGGCTGGCTGCTCGTTTGTCACGGCGAGCTGTAAGCCTGATAGAGTGAGCGCACGTATCTACGGAACCACGCCATCCATCATGTTCCCGTGATACATGTTACATGGCAAGCGTTACCAGATATGACACGCACAAAAAATCTAACCTCAAATTGTCAGCTACTTAACCTAAAGTAAGATACTTAGTTGTTAGCCGAATTATGAGCTCGTGGACTTTCATTAACAAGTCTATCCAAATATCTTTTCTTTGGTATTCGTCGTCAAGTCCTTGAGCTTCTTAGTATATAGGTAGGTCCTGCGTTTGTTTCGATGATTCTTCTCAGGGTAGTCGACTAGGAAACCTCAACCTCATCTTGTTTAAACTGACGAAAGAATTGAGATCAAAACTGATTTTAAAACGTATATGGAAATTAAGTATCTAATTCACAATAGGGTTTAAACTAATTCTAAATATTTCCGCCCAAGCGTCACTGTTTACCTATCACCGTGACCATAATCTATTATATTCGGAATCTTTACTATAAGCGCCTGTATCATGCCGTTGAACAGTATCAATAAATTTTATGGAGTCTTCATGGAAATATCGCAGACTTAAATAGACCACACATTTTTCATTTCCAGAGAAATATCTTGGAGCGCGGACAAGTCTCCATTACGAAATAAAACTAAAATCCTTCCATTGATATTAATACGATACATTCAAAGCAATTGACGCCGTAAATGTTGACGATAAATCGTACGCGCACTAAATAAAATAACACGAGAATCGAACCCGCTACCCGGTAGCCGCGACCTGTCTCTCACACACTCGCAACACCGCTTATCCTGACACACACTACAAAAAAACGATTCAAGATTTATTGTGCATCGATCTTAAAATCGAACGGCGCAGTAATCTTCCCCCCATCTCCCTCACTCCTTCACGAAGCATCCCCCGTCTCGCTCTGGTTCATTCAATAATCGAAGCTCATACAGGATCGCTTTTTGATCTTATTTTCGATTAAAGTATGATGAATGAATGATTTACAATGTTATAATGTAAACGCCTCGGAATGGACTTAGATTTAATCCTGGATTGAACTAGTTTTATTTGTTTGTTTCTCGGTCGATCCAATTTTATTGTTGGAAAGGCAGTGTTACTACAAGATATAATCAAAATAATTGAAATTCTTACGTACAGATACTCAATAGACATCAATAAACCGTATAGTATTCCAAGACTTTCATATCAACAAAAAATAACAATTGACAAACGTCCCATTTCACGAATATCGCAAGTTATTTTAACTGAATTTCAATTGGTTTGTAACATTGTAAGATTGCGTGAAACGAAACGTGGTGTTTTTGCTCAGGAACTGTGCGATCGATGAGAAGAAAAGATTTCAACGAGCGCAGATCGATACGCGCTAACAAAATATCAGTAGATAAATGTATTATTTTATTTATTTTTATTTAAAATTATTATACAGAAACGTTAGTAACAAGCAGCAAATGACCAACTTTGATTTCTCCGAACTTTCAAATAAAGATTTATTTCTTATGTGTCCATAAAACTGATAACTTTTTGGTTTTTAACAGTAAAGAAAAATAAATTCAACGAAATAATTGAATTTATTTACTGTTTCACTTTGTTGCTAACTCAATATTTCCTCCAGATGCATCAACCCTGGACTTGATGCCATTTCAGCTGCCAATGTAACGTGTTTAATGAAGTGAGAATTCTCTAATGTTATTTGTTTTAAACGTTCGTCGATTGCGAGCTAATAGCGGAATGCGTTCAATCGCCAACGATTACGTTAGAAAAAAATGTAAACTTAGCAATTCGTTTAAGTAGTTAATAGCTATAATCGGTGTAATCGGTCAAGCCGGTCCATCTCCATATAGAGAACGGTACACGAGACTACACTGCGCCCGCGGCTCCGCTCGGGACCTTGCACAAAACTTGATTTACTTTTACTGGTACTTGACCAATTTCTTGGAGTAATAATTTATAATCGCCAAAAATAACCTTCTTAAGGGGTTATTAGATGAAGTAATCGATGTTTAATTAATGTTTAGTTTTGGCCTCGATATTGTAATAATTTGAGGTTGGTTCTCCTCGTCCTGTATAACTAAGATCATATAATTGTTGCAGAGTCTGTCTGACGTTCAAAACATATCTCCAATACACGCATAAATTGGATTCCGATAAGGTAGAAGAACCTTTAATTGATACAACTTGGAATTCTACTGACCTCTTGACAGATAAAGATCATTATAAATAAGTGAAATAACGTCGACAGGCAGGACGGTAACCACGCTCACATACGATCCTCACAATACATAAACTATATAATTATATACACGATGCGCCCGCGCAGCTTAATAAACGCGAACATTTAGATCGTGCGCTGAAACACGTTATAAATGCCTCATAATGATTGATATTAAACCATTAAGGAACATATTGGAGGCTACTGAGAATAATCACGTTTTAAATACTCATTTATTGTAACATGAAGTTACGTTAAATATGAGAAATATGGTCGTAAGATGTGGAGAGATATGAGATATGAAAACAGTTTCTGAGAATCTTGGACAAACCCAACATAAAACCGCAACTCTACCGCAAAGTGATTCCACACAATCGTTGCCAGCTATCATCGATTTCTACAATAAATTGCCACCATATCGAAATCATGGTTACAAAATAAAGATGATGCTTTCTGCATGTTAGGAAATAAGATGGCGGAATAACTCTAAAATGATTTTAAATCGACACCTGATACGATGCAGAAGGATAAAGTAAATCGTTATTGACGATAAGGCGGGCCGAGGTCGCGCCAAATCACTAGTCTAGGAAGCTGACACAGTGACGAGCGGTAGCGGGTATTTTTTTGATTATCGTAGTCTCTTGTACCTTGGGAATTTGACCAATGAGATGTTAAATAATTACAATCATCTTTTGTGCGTGTCGGATGGGCATAGTTTATTCTTGTAGGTATATTTCCTTTCAGCAACAACCATTATCTTTGTGGTTGTTATATCTCGATATGTGGGTTACTTCACCCCGCCTCCGCTCCCGCGGCCGCTCATGCCTCGTTCACTCGCCTACACATATTTTAGGCGAGCCAGCAGTAATGTTACCTGTTTGCGGGGACATTCCGACGTCGTCGCTGTTGAAATCGACGCGAACCAGATTGTTTACGTTTTAGATAGAGATAGTTGAGCACGTGAGATACGGCCGAGATTAACTTAACGTGGATACGCTACTGGGCTTCCACTTCTGTCCATTGGAAATTAAATTATCTACGCAAAATGGAATTGGCAAGTTTTGTAAGAAAATGATCAAAAAATTGCTGTAGATTTCATTTGAAAAACTATAAAAGTTAAATTGATATAAGTGTTATGATAAAGATCGACGTAGATAAACGGCTTATTTATCTCTTGTAATTCAACAGGTCGATGTACACAACACGACAAGCAATCAGACGAAGGACTATACAAACTGCTCTAACAACTTTAGGGATTATAACAAATCTTGAAACAAAAAGCGCCTACATAAGACCAACAAACAAACAGTCCCATCCACACAGCTGCCAACGTGCCAGTTTCAATAAGTTGCCATACTGGTCAGGCATCAGTACCGGGCGACCTTCCTTGGCGACAGGTCAGTCCGTCGAATGGCGACTAATAGAGCGGCTTGATGCCAGCGCTGGCCGCTAGCCACTAGTCCACTCACTTGCGAAACAAACAACCTGCGCTTTGCCATCCTGGCTGGACGCAAACAACACTCAGGCAACCATTCAAACTTCGAATTCCTTCTGCAGTAGTTAGAAGTATGTCTGTCACTGTCATAAGTGATGACTGACTTTGTCAGAAGCGCTACTAGTGTGTCCTTTACTAACTAGTGTAATTTTTGTTCTTTTATTTCCTGTAACAATCAAATAAAGTCATTTTAGGTTATGTTTACATTATAAGGGTTAAATCCAACAGAAACAATAATTAGTGTCTTCCAGTCTGAAGATTCATTTTTGCTGGATTGCAGTTTGTTGGACTATCTTTAAGACATATGTTCTAAGTACGGTAACGTAACGTATATAATCTTAAGTAATATACTTGTAGGATCTTAAAACACTTGCGAAAGAAGACCTGCATTGCCATTTAAAGTGTCAAATGGGATTGAGGGCAACGCCAGGTCTACCGGTTACACTCGACAATGATCAAGTTCACCGATGACAATCCGTTGATAATTACATATTGAGGGCAACGGAACGAGTTGCTGCTGATAAGACAGTTTGAGTGGCAGAGCTTAGCACTGACAGTAAATAATAGGGCGAGTTATGAACTTGCCACCAGTTAGTCGCGCTAGTATGTGCAGTGTATCTCTCATTATGGTATAATCCGCGCATTACTAGCAGATATCTATCTATTAGCAGCTGGTCCGCAGGGTAGCGTCGTGTGTGATCCAATTTACACATTTATATTCCTAACTTAATTTTTTTTTTTAAAAGATACTATGCTGCATAAATTAAACTAAAGTCTAAACAACCACATCACTAACACACCTAAGACAAAAACAAAGAAGTTTATAATGCCTTTTAATTCTAAGTCTTTAAATTTAGGAATTCCTACTTCTAAATGGCAGAACACTAAAGAACAAGCTAATTCTCGGATGAAAGCTACAAGAGTGATGCTGAACGCGTGAAGTACTATTTGGCTTGTAAATCAATATAATTAGGGACGTTAAATTCCTGTTAACACCTCCCGGTGATTACGATGTCGTGATCGTAAACGGGCGCCCACTTTGTACATTTCTGCATACATATACATAAATTACATTGCTGGCCACAGTCGATCTGCGAGCCGAGGGCTTGCTACCGGCTACACGATGGAATAAAAATAGATTTTATTATAATTACGAACATCGTCGCGTTAATTACATACTAGAGATAGGTCCGCTAATTATTATTATAAATTGTTCAGTAATTGCTGTGGTGACGACTGCACGGTAGCGCGGAGCGTTGTAGCCATGGAGGATGAAGACGTGGAATGTGCACGTGATTATTTAAAAGGCGCAGTAATTCTGTGAGCTTTTAAAAATAATTCTAGATTAATCTGAGAATAATTTTAATAACTAACCTTCTGACGTCTTTTCCAAAACAAGGAAACTTTGTATATAAATATGAAATATAAAGACTTTGAGAATCATAAAATTAGTACATACAGTGCTGGTATTCAGCTAAATCAGGCATGACTGGAAGCCGACCCCAATATAGTAGGAAAAAGGCTAGGTAGATGATGATGACTCATACAATGCAATTTTTGTAACACTTGCACTAATAAAATAGTTCTCCTGCAAATTCACTGTATGTATATTGTGTAGTTGACCGTTCATATCAATTCTATTACATTCAGGATCTTCCTAGTTTCCCCACACAATAAAGCCAGCACTCATTGCACACATCACCCACACGAGCCTCGCTATCTCCTTCAGAACCGTCACCACTCAACTTTCCAATAGTTTCGATTTCAGTTTGAAGGCAGGCGTTTTATTGGCTGTATCAGTAAAGTGGACAACGATTAGGAGGTATAAATAGCTCAGCCGGTCCAGCGGGTTGCATGGCATTGCTAGGTTTCTGAACCATGTTGTTGTATCAATATTAGGTATAAGTAGTAACTTGTAAGATTATCTAATTGATAAACTATTAGCAAACAGTGGATACCGTTGTTTTTCTTACTGCGGCGCTGTGCTTTTCGCCATCATTTCGTCGCAGGTTCCAAGTGTGCCAAGATATCTAATGTGTCAGACTTTCAAGAGTTGGGTTGAGGAGAATGGGTGTTCACCCATATCCCATATATTTATTATTTTAGTTATTTTTGACATAATACACTGGGCTGCAAGAATAGGGGGTTACACAAAAGAACTGCAATATCTTCCAAAGTTATATAAATACATAGCCCGTAATATGTTATCAGCAGGTTAGTACAGTTTATCATAAATCTCAGAAGAGATTTTATTTGTACAGGTTATAATTTAAAAAACCGGCCAAGAGCGTGTCTGGCCACGCTCAGTATAGGGTTCCGTAGTTTCCCGTCCGTCACAATAAGTGACCCCAACTTTTTTAAAACTTCCCATCAAGTTGAAAATAATTTTCCTAGAAAATCTTTATAAAGCTTTAATGTAGAGCTAGATTTTTTTCATATTTTCTAAACTTATGGTTAAAAAGTTAGAGGGGGGGGGGACACATTGTTTTTTACTTTGGTAGCGATTATTTCCGAAATTATTGATATTATCAAAAAATGATTTGAGTAAACCCCTATTCATTTTTGAATACCTATCCAACAATATATCACATGTTAGGATTGAATTAAAAAAAAAAAAACACTTTCCACTTTACATGTAGGGGGGCTACCCTAATAAAACATTTTTTTCCTATTTTTATTTTTGCACTTTGTCGACGTGATTGATATACATATTGGTACCAAATTTCAGCTTTCTAGTGCTAACGGTCACAGAGATTAAGCGAGGATGGACGGACAGACATGGCGAAACTATAAGGGTTCCGTTTTTGCCATTTGACTTCGGAACCCTAAAAACAGATTATCTGTTTTTTTAAATACTTACTTATTCAAGAAGACGGTATTACTTGCATGAAGAAGTCCCATAGAACATGGGTGGAACAAATTCGGGAGAGTATACTCTCTAACTGTAGCGAACTTACACGAGTAATGACGAATTGGCAAACGTGGTTGCAAATAATAAATCATAATATAAGTTTAGTCTACAGTAAGTATGGCACATCGTCTTAAAGATAGCTCATAGAGAATAATCAGAGTGATATGTGAGTGTGTGTATTTTTAGGGTTCCGTACCTCAAAAGGAAAAAACGGAACCCTTATAGGATCACTTTGTTGTCCGTCTGTCCGTCCGTCTGTCAAGACCCTTTTTCTCAGGAACGCGTGGAGGTATGAAGCTGAAATTTATATCAATTACTCAGGTCTACTGTCCCTTGAAGCTGTGAAAAAATCAAACTTCTAAGCCAACGCAATCAAAAGATACAGCCGTTTATGCCGCAAATTTTCGACACTTGCAAGGGAATCAAAACCTACAGGGTGCTTTCCGTGAACTCAGAATCTTGAAATTTGGTACGAAGCAACGTCTTATAGCATAGATAAAGGAAAAATTACGAAAACCATAAATTTTTAGTTACATCACATAATATATTTTTTTTTAATAATTTTAAACTTACTACCCATTTCCTCATAAACGCGTAGAGGTATTAAATTGAAATTCATACCAAATACTCAGGTCTATAATACCTTTAAGCTGTAACAAAATCAAACTTCTATGTCAACGCAATCAAAAGAAACAGCAATTTAAGCTGCATATTTTGAAACTCGCAAGTACTCGCAAGGGAATCAAAACCTAAAGGGTACTTCCAGTCGACCTAGAATCTTGAAATTTGGCATGAAGCAACGTTTTATAGCACTCATATAGGGAAAAGTCTGAAAACTGAAAATTTGTTGTTACGTCACAAGAATTATTTTTTTGAAAAATCTTCAACGCTCGATTCGAGAATAGAACTTTATTCATAGGTAAGTTAAGGTATTGAGTTGAAATTAACACCATATAATTGGGTCCGTGGTCCCTTGAAGCTGTGCAAAAATCAATTTTCAATTCAATTGGTAAAGTGACGGGAAAAAAAGATTCGTCCGTTTATACTGCAAAAAACGTACATTTCGAGACTGTCGAATTGTTCGATTGAACTGTTTTTATAGGTAAGTTACTACGGAACCCTCAGTGCGCGAGTCCGACTCGCACTTGCCCGGTTTTTTACGTATTAATCAATCATCTACACTAAACTACAGTTTCATAAATTCATCCTGTGTATTAATTACACTTTTTAACAGCGACCAGCAATTTTACAGTCCAGTGTATAATGTATTGTGTGTTCTGCAATTGATACCGATGCTAGCACACTGTATAGTTCAGTAGGTACATGACATAATAAAACCTATTGATTTTAACAGTTAGGTCAACACTTGCTTAGTTTTTGCTCAACTATGTGGATATTGACCTCAAGAAATTCATTTTAACTATAACTGTCCAGTAAATCTCGTATTAAAAAATCTTGGAAATTAACTGCAGTATTTTTCCGTTCTCAGGTGATCACGGAAACAAACGTTACTTTATTAATTTTTATCTTACTTAATAAAGATCTTTTATTTATTGAGCGCCATGTCAAGTTTAAGAAACATGTCGAGCGACATGTTGACTCTCTAATGGCGTACAATAAACCTACCAAGTTTTACGATGACAATCATTGCGCTAGCATTCATTAGAGGTGGGTCGCGAGTCGCGTCCGACGCGCTGTGCCTGGATACCAGATACCATAAAAACGTATTTATTCGCTCTTGTAAATACGTTATAATGAATAATTAATGTATTAATGGCCACACGTGACATATTTATTGCACGAAAAACATACATTTTCGGTTGTGAAAATACAATTTATTAGTCGAAACGAATAAAATAATCAGATACAGTTATGATTTAATTTGACAATTATTATAAAAGTTTTTTTGCTGTATTTGAATTTGTGATACCTGTTTGGCGACATAATCTAATTAAAAAAGCAACAAATGGTGACATAAATAACGAAATATTGGACAGTGTCTATTTTTTTGCATTGTGAGGTCAACACAGGTGGCCACATGACCCGGCTCTTGTATCTGCAGCAGGTTGTTTAAGTTTTGTATCATTTTCCGCAAAGTTTATCCTCTTTCGATAGTAGGCATTTCGTGTAACCTTCGTAAATTAAATTAATTTAAAAGTATACACAGAAAAGATTTTGTATATACGACTATTCAAACTAAAACCTAATTTGAGTCGAGATCGTAGTTTCAAACCGAGCCAGGTGCATCACTTTGTGTAATTTATTTCATCACTTCTGCTCTCAAAATGGGGAACCAAAATACCTTGCGGAAACCGGCATGCCCAAGAACCAATAATTCGAAAATATGTGACTTCCACCCTCACTGGGCCTGAATGGTGGATTACTGTCTGTTGCCTCTCTTAGAGAAGAAACCTTAGTTCTGAGTGATATTAATTAATTGAAATTATTATCTATTAAAGTTATTAGCTTTTTAGACCAATTAGCGTTATCAGCAGGCAAATTAGAATGAAGTAATGTCCCCATGACGTGCGGATGTGAACGTGTGAAATATGAAGTTGGTGTCGCGCGAGTGAGTGCCGTGATAACGTTTTATCACCACAAATGTTGTACAATCTCACTGTAATAACGAAATAACCTTGAATTTATAGTCCTCTTTACGAACGAGCGGTACCGAACGCAGCGCAACCGGGACACCGGTTAATTACGACCAGAGTTATGGAAAGTGGAACATTATGAGGAAAATGGTAAGTAAAAAATGTTATGAGAAAAATGTATTTAGTATCCGATTACGACATCAAAAGCAATCATTTATAGAGATTCTCAGAAATCTTGCAGTAAAAATGTAAAATCAACCAAATTAGTGTTTTGTTGTTTTATTGAAATCTGGAAATCTTTACGAGCATAAAGTTATACTTGTTCTTAATTACCCAATGTCAAAATAAACATAAGAATTATGCTAATGAACCGATACATTCTTTATTTAATGACTCCATCCTGAAAAACGCTAATTTCTAGTCACGCTCGTTATTTTTATTCTTTATAGCCCGTAAATTGTGACGTCTTTTTCACACGTTCCATATGTAGGGACACTCGAAAAACATAAAAAGTATAATGAATCGCGGTTGCTATCGGTACGACACCGCGATGTTCGCCGCGGGGACACAGACTCACAGTTTTATTGGGCCATAAACTCGCGGCCGGTATCCGGTATCTAGCACCGGGACCCGTTACTTTAGATACCGAATTTATTTCATCAAACGCACATCTCTACTCTCGCTGACCGCACTTTTAAGTTAGGCTGAGTTCTATGCACTATTTAAGCTTGGCTTGTGAAGTAATTTAATCAAGAACTAGTTTCGAAACTATTGCTGATATTTTTTATGCATCGTGTTTTTATTGTCTCGTGCTAAAATGGTATTACAAACTGCTTTTCCACTAGGTGTAACTTTTTATTATTGGCTGTGTCACTCTAATCTTTACGTACAGTAATTGATCGCCAAGTTTTAAGTGGAATACGAGCTCTATAGCTTAGTCATGACGGAGCCCGCTGGTAAGTAACTTTGTCCATTACCTCAAACACATCGGCATTAAACTCGACCCGAGCGGGGAAAGCTTCCAAATCGCTTACACTGTGCGTCGCCTTTATACGCCTTTTAGATGATAATAACAGCTGTTGTTAGTGCTTTATGTTTACTGGTATCATATTTTAGTTAAACTGAACGCCTCTAAGTGTAGGAGACGAACCATTTCTTTCAAACGGTTTTACTTATCGGTTGATCCTAGCCATTCACAAATCTGTTGAGATATTATGATTGATTTTATGATTATATATAATATGTAACTGCTAAATATCTAAAAGGATAGTTACCTCTACAAAATCATAACTTAAGATTTAATCCCTGAAAAGAAACTAACAACTTTATTTTTTGCCTCAGTAATTGAATACACTTATACTCTGTTACCAGGAGATTTGTTACACCACTTCTTCATTTCAACTAAAAAACCAAGAAGTGAAAAAAACCGGCATTTTAAGAGACTGTTACTAGATGTATAAAAATGGTGATAACTTACATCTTAAACTCTAACAATCCACAGTACTAGCAAACAGCACGATACAGGCGTCGAGCTAACAATAACATTTCAATCCAGTGGCCAGCACAGAGTCTATAGTGTGCAAAAACGAGCACAAGCCTTGCCAGTCGATGAACAACATGTTATGTGCAACGTGTCGGACATGTTATTGCGACAGCGCCACAATAACAACAATACCAGGCGGCTGCGACACCGGTCTGCTGTGGGGAAATAACGCCAAAACGTTAGAAATATAAACGAACTAGGAATATAACACATAATGCTGGTGAAGTCTATTACTTCAGTGGTGTTTGTACGGAACAAAGGCTTTGGGTAAGTAACGCAGAACGCACTATTCCTATAACATGTTTAAGCTTGCAAACATTTTTTGGAAAAGCGATCGATTTATATATCGACTATCATCATCATCACAAACGAAAGACGTCATGACCCTCACCAGGTCATCGCTCATCGGTAACTACATATATCGTGTGGTCTTTAAACAAAATGCGGCCTGATGTACTAAGATTTGCTATGAATCATAGGTCTATCTTAAAAATGTAGCATTCGAAATTACTTCAGTTCATTGTAATATCCATATCAGTTGAAGAAGGCGATTTTATTACAGAACATAGAATGAGGATAAAAGTCCGTCAATGGGGACAAAAAAAAACTACTGGAGTGGCGACTACGTAACGCAAGTCGCATTGGAAGTCCTCCCAAATCATGGACTGATGACGTGGTGAAGGTCGCGGGAATCCAATGGATGCGAGACGCACAGGGCCGGTCATTATGGCGACACTTGGAGGATACATATGTCTAACAGTAGACGTCTATCAGCTGAAATGATGATGAATGATGAGACCATAGAATGGGTCTTGACTTATATGCAATCACAATTATATCCTGATATCCATAAAAATCACAGAACCGCAAATTTAACACCAAACGATGGACTATCGGTTATTATCGTCATAACCTGACTTTAAACGGTATTGATAATTGAATGTTACCCATTGCAGCCACTACTGTACGGTTATAGTGATAAAGGAGCCATCTTTAGAGATTAATTGCCTTTTCAGCACGTTCTCTGATTGATTGGATCAAGTGATTGGGAGCAACAACACAATGCTGCTGTTAATTGTGCGCTTTATCTTCTTTTTTCTTTACCTGTGCACAAGCGATCCGCGGATGTTAAAAATCTTTGGAAGCTTTTTAACCAACTTCAAAAAGGAGGAAGTGATCAAGGAATGAGTTTGAAAAAGAAATGAAAACTTCCACCAATTAACTTTTTAAATCTAGCTTTAACTTTTCAAATAGTTACTTTTGAAAAATGTCCGTCATCCCGCACTCATGGTGGCTGGGACCACCATTGGTGGGCTTTCCACCACCTCCTTCGCTCGCATTAATGTTTCGCAAAAGGAGATTTTTGTTTCCCATTTCCTCTCGTATCTGACAGTGTCCTGAACCGAGGCCGGACACGAAAGGTCGCCCCCTCCGATTGATTGCTCTCAAGAGGATATGATAGCGCAGACCTCCACCGTTCGCTGCACCTTATCCTCCGGGCAAACTGCGTAATGATAGATAACACTTGCACCCTGGCGTTTCTTTCCGCCGAATCCGAAAGGGAAATTTTCCAAAAAAAAAAACGTGTCGGATGAGGACCTGCATAAAATGAAAACTAAGGACGTGTCCTCTCTCTAACCTCTTTTCAAAGAGAGGACTTGCCACCGCAATTTTAGCGTGCCTATTGTCGGTGAGACCGGATGTAGGTCTCACGGTAGGCAGCCCGTCTGAAAAAAAATCATCAACTCACAAATGAACAAACAAATTGTAATCATTTCCTTGCACAATCAAACCGAACATGTAGTTTCGCAATTCGCACAAATAATAGACAAACGTCTATTTCCGTTCACGATGGCACAGTTTTTCGGCGCAGTTATGCTCCGTGGCTAATCAGCAGCCACGCGGCGAGGATCACGCGCCATTACGGCTGCTGGCGAGGATCCTCGAAGGCCGACTAATGCCTTCCGGCTTATGGCTCCACATACTAATCGATTTCGCGATTCATGAAATAATCCATTCGACTTTGAAGCTACAGGTATTGATTGTTGGCAGGCTTTAAAGTTTTTGTGGTGAATTGTAGGGCCTAGGGTTTCAGAGAAAACATTGTTAAAGTCTAAACCTTTTAATTTGTTTGTTTATTCTAGGTTAAACTGATTAGCTGTGAAAACAAAACAAAACAGACGTAATTTATGTAAAGTAGTGGCACATAGAAGGACAAACCAACAACACCACCACCGATCGCCACGAAAGCAACTCCGCCCAAGCGAAGCAGGCTTCCACCAGTTGAAGCTTGGGTGTTTCTTCAGCCTAAAGAAACAATAACTTCCCAAATTGTGCACGTTCGGTAAAGATATGCGTCTGGCAGAAGGTGAGGACTTACCGCGCCGATTGTGGTAAGCCCATGTTACTTACCTTGACAGTTGACCCACAGTGTACCAAAGCAACATTTGTCTATATTTTTTAATCTACTCTCAAAACATGTTTTAATCGACGCGCGACGTCTAGTTTTGTAATATGTCCAACAAACTTTTGATTTATTAAATACTTATTGATACTAGACAGCTTTTAATATTGACAAGTAAGATAATAATTTAATTTTTATGAGAACTAATCCATCTCAAAGCCATTTTGATATCCAAATATTTTGAAACAGTAAACAAATTTCATAATCATGAAGAGCATTTTAATAGTTTCTGTTTGAGATATCCTTTATCGTAGGAAGATAAGAAAGTCTCGGAATTTTGGCAGACATTTCTAGGTTTCTTCAACTGATTGCGATATTATTTATCGCAATCAGTTGAAGAAACCTAGAAATTCTTACCAAAAAACATTGATTAACTATTTTCTCACGGAAAAAACTATCATGTTGAATATTGTGAAATGCATCAAACAATCAATTAGTGGGTTTCAACCTTCGGATGCTCACTGCGCCAATAAATATGATTTCGTAAGTCTAATCGCGATGTATGAGCATAAATACCGGAGTCCACATGACGTCTGTTGATTTACGGACGAAGCCGGGCCTCGGGCCAAGCGAAGGGAAATTAGTTTCGGCCCGTGACTTTACCCGTTTTGGTAGTTACCTTTATTGGTTATTGAAAGTGGTTTTCGATTTTCAATTATCAGTTTGAATTATTCTTTACTTAGAGGTTGTATGTTTGTGGGATTTCCTCTATGATGCTTTAGTAGTTGTTTATGGCGTGATTAGTGTCGTCGTTATCTACAGATACTTGATTCTGTATTCAAAGTTTCAATGTTTTTCTCAGTATCATTATTGTGTGTTTTCTTTAAATGTTTATTGTTGATAGACCAGCGTTTGACTACAACTCGTCTGATGGTAAGCGATGATATAGTCGACGATGGAGCACGCATGTCTAAAATTAACGAATTCACTCTAAAATTAAACAAGTTTTATCTGTTATGGAGTGGTCAAGAAATACATATACAAACAGTTTTATTTTCAATCGTATTAATTTAGATAAAGTCAAGTTTGGGAGACTATCTATCACATCAATATATTATGCGTTAATAGATGATAGGATGATTTTATTCTAAAGGTTAATATAACATGTAACAACAAACGTATTAACTAGACACCTCATTAATTAGCGCGTCCTTTATCTTTACATTGAGAATGTGAATGGTGTTGCTCTTGATGTAATCAATTAGAATTCGTCTCTAAAACCAATAGCTCACGCAACTATTAGGATCGAGGTTAGAGTTTTGTAAACAAGCTGAGGTGATCGAGACTATAGTTAGTACCAAAGTAATTTCTATCATTTCGTGCAAGTAAGTTTCTGCGTCCTTCAATTTAATCATCATTGCCAATGACCTAAACACCTGGAGCATCTCAAGGGTTTGCCAATTAATGGTATTAATTAGTCTATCGAATTACAGTATCGTTGGTTATTACTTTTACCCTATATATAATACTTGCGTACTACTTGATGGTAGGTCTCTCAGACTATGAGAGCAGAATAAATCTGACTCCAGTCTTGCCATGAAGTATCGTGTTACCCCAGTTAATGGGTTGTGGAGGTCTGGTAGGCAGCCGCTCCTCGTAAAATACTGGTATTCAGCTAAATCCGGCTTGACTGGAAGCCGACCCCAATATAGCTGGGAAAAGGCTAGGTAGATGAATGTCTAGTAAGATTAATCGTTATAACTTAAATTGTTCAAGAAAGAGAACAACTTATTGACTGAAAAATATCGGTACTCTCACGATCGAACTCTTTCATAATATGCACTATATTCTCAGGTAAATTAGTACATAAACATGAGTCCAGCATATCCGAGTGTCACTCACGATACTAAGTTGCAGCGCCGTCGGCTGCGCGGGCGCCGGTCGCATGTCGCCCGCTCATAACGCGCGCGCCCCGGGCTCACATTTATAGCCGGTGCTATTTTATACTCATTTACAGATCAACTCCGATCCTCTCAGCCTCACGATAGTTTGTAGTTTAAACACGAACGCCTTAAATGCCTGCAGTCACAAATTTGGCAATACGCAACTTTGTAAGGGTATTGCGATTGGCGGCAGATTACGAGTCGTGTATAGGATGGTGAAGCTAGGAAGGAGCGGATTTCTGTGATGGTGACTAATAGAAAACTTATCAATTGGTCTAAGGATAGGAAAATGATCACTCTGTCACACTTAATATGTTATAAAAGTTAAAATTAAATATATCACTGTAAAATGGTTAATACCGTTAGATTATAATCTATCTCGTGAGATTGTAAACTATCGAAAGATTGAGAAAATTAACAAATAGTTCAAGATTTAAAGCATTCTTTTTCGGTAGATTGTAATAATTTCGAAGTTACACTGCTAAATTGACAATGGCATATAACAGAGCGAGGAGCGGAGCGATACTACTATAGCCAGGAAGAAATTAATGAAGATAAAATAAATGGAACTCCTCCTGACTTACATTTAAAAGATTTAAGTCAGGAGGTATGATGACTAAAATCTTGTTAAACGACCTAGTCGTCTAGTGTGACGTCCAATAAGTGTACTTTAGACGCATCTACAGGATGGATACGCCAACGTCAGCACCGTATTACAATTTATAAAGCACGCCAACTTACATACAAAAATGAAGAGCCACCCCAAAAGGCAGACGTGCAATAATTTAAGACATTAAAGAGAATAACACAAATATAATCGCATGTAAGACACTGGTCCTGCGGCGATGCGCGGCGACATGCGATTGGAGCGGCGACGCAGATCAGTCGCGTGCGCATAAGACCTCGCAACGGATGGACTCGCTTGGGTTGTGGACTTGGCGAATTTTTGTGTGGTTGAGATCTTCTTTTACAGAGCATTTCTAGAATAATTTTTTCATCCCCTACAGACCGATGGCGATGACCAGATAATCAGTTAAGTAGTTATCAAGTTTAAGGTAGTAAGGTTAATTTCTAAGGAGGCTTAGGATGCTGTAGCTCAATATATTGCAAGATTTTTTTTACCAAATAGTTGTTATCACGTGTTTCTAAGGGTAATTTCAGTGTTTTAATTATTTATTCCGTATGCAGCAAGAATTTCCAGTTCTAGACGAAAAAGTAACTGGTACCTACCTGATAAAGAGAAAACTATATGAAACCTATGGAAATAACTTAATTAACAATGTACACAAGAAATATTCAAAAAGCAATTGCATTTTCTTTCAGATCTCCAAAGCTTTCGCAGCCCCACAAAGTTTGCCATCTCCTTAAGATACGTGCAACTCATCCGCATATCTCCGATTCCGTGCGTGTAGCCCGTGAGCCCATGCACCTGTGAGGACGGACAGCCGGACAGGGCCGGACGCGCACCGCCTCCGGACAACATTACCGGACCCTATTCGGACAAGCGTTCACGCGATTTCAGAGAATGCACGGAATTTTGAATGGGTTCGATTAGGAGATTAGGGTGATCTTGAGATCGGGACATAAGGAGTTGCGTGTTTTGAGCTTGACGTGAAGGTGACTGGGGTCCTGATGTTAAGCCGTTGTGAGGCATTTCAAAGACGGTGGGTCGCAATTTACACAACATTGATGGAACGCTGTAAAAGTAAATGTTTAAGATTCAAAGCATTTTACCTATTTCAAATAACCCATTTAAAGGTACAATTAAAATATCAATATTCAGTCAGAACAATGATGCTAATTGATCTATATATGAAGAAGATAATTATATGGACAAGAAAAAGTTTCTGCAGACTTTTTTTAATCACTAGCGACAAAAACATGTGCAAATATCTCGGTTAGGTACATGTTACTTGTCGCTAATACCTATTATGTGATAACAATGTAAATAAATTTTAAAAAATCTAATTAAAATCCAATAGTAACCTAAAACCTTAAATTGATCCTTGGTACTCATAATTACACATGTAGAAAAAAAATGATGATATAAATCATAAATAGACATCCTGTTCTTTAGTTGCGTTTTACGTAATATAATTTAATTTGTTACAAGAAATCGCTAACTAAGAGATAAGCTGTGATTTATGTCGATACAATGGTAGGAAGAGATAACATAATTCTAATACCTGTATTAACTTTATGACATCACGGATCTGCGCACGAGTTGTATCAGTCGACTGTGGCTGATAAAATTATACTTCTACAAATGTATAGTTTATGGTGTCTCGTTTTTGTCAAGTAAATAAATTGTCTTAGGTGCCCATAAGTTTTTTATTCTTATTGATTGGCTCACACTTGCCATTATCTCACCTGATAGTAAGTGATGATGTAGTCAATGATGGAGCACGCTTGCCTTGAAGTAACCTATTCACTCTTGCCTTAAAGATCCCTAGGTTGTAGCTATCAGGAAACACTAACTCCGGTAGGAAATTCCACTTCTTAGCTGTATACATAATGATTGTGTTTCCAAAACTTTTTGAGCGTATGAATGAAATGTTACCATGTACCGGTGGCGCGTTGTCGTCGAGTACGTCTGGTCGCCCGATGTTAGAGCTGTAAGTTGTTTAAATAAACAATGACGTATTTAATTGCAAAAACAAAAAATAAGAGCGTTATTATGCGAGATCATCAAATTCTATAGCCATTAATGTAATTAAAAGCTCTATACAATACTGCATTGTTTTCCTATTTCTACATGCGTAACGTGCAGTCCATACCTACTGCTACACGATGGAATGCAATGCCCAGTACCTATTAGTAGAAAAGGAGACACTAGAAGCAATTAAAAGGAACGACTAAATAAATAACAATAAATAAGTGGCGCGCCGACACTTCAAGATCAGCGAGCCAGGCGCCATCGCCAGTCGCCGCTCGGTGCTATCTGTCATAATCGTATTAGAATTATTGTAAAGAGCGAAGCTTTGAGGAAACTTAGTTGCCTCGCTATTTATAGCTAACTTACGCAAGTGACTAGTTTCTTCGAATGATCTTTGTGTAGAGCCTAGGATTCCTGTGCCATAATTAATTCATGTTTTAACTTATATTTAGATTAATTTTTAAATAAGTAGATCTATTTGTTTATCTATAGGAGGTTATCTCTGGAGATTTCTGTTACCGATAAAACCAAATAGTGTGACTTTACTATCGATGACTTTTCGTATCTTAGAACAATGTACTATAAAAAAAAGAACAGAAAAAGAAAATCCTTTGGTTTACAGACTAATCGTAATTTCAATTCTATTCAATTGCAAAGCTATACCACAGATACGAGTATAGTCACACAGTTTTGCCCTACTTGCTTGACACTGGTTTTCAACCTAATTTGAAGTTGCTAAGAGCTGATAAAATATATGCGACATTTACTAGAGTGCCCATGGAGTTCCTAGCATAGACATTTATACTTAAGAATGTGCAATTAGCGTAATTTTTCGGACAAAATCAATCACTTCTTGGCAATTCAAAAGTACTCGTAAATATTTTATTTGAATTAAAGGCTTTGTATTTATTTTTTGAGTGTACTGATGCAAATCCGCATTGTATTGTGGGAGACATTCCTAATAGAGGCAGTTAAGTTACTGAGACCTTAAGTGATCACTGCACTGATATTTGTAATGATTTAGAATGAAGTGTTGTAGAAGTTCGTAGAAGTGGCTCTCCTCGTCCAGCCCCGTCACCCAGTCCGGCAGTAGCGCTCACCCGGCGGTCACGGCGCGCGTGACGCCGGCAGATTAATGACGCGCCGATCGCAATCTCTTCCGCGTGCGGCGTGACGCTACTACACGACCAGATTTCGGCGCGTTTGATTAGATTTTTGTCTTAATTAATAATTTCATGTTGCTTGGAAGGAAGTGACGGAGATTTTTCTGAAGAGTGTTAGTTAACTGTGTGTGTTGGGAGAATTACAAACGTTTGTAAGCGTGTATGTATATATGTTTGTTACTTCTTTAAGCTCGAACGGTGGAACGGATTTCGGTGAAACTTGGCACCCGCGTATTATGTATCCACAGAGTATGTTCCCTTGGGATAATTTTCGACTATCAGGAAGGTGTAACCGCTGGCTTTAACAAGTTACTAGATAATTTCAACCAAGAGTTTCAACCCCAAACGGTTCGAAAATATAACTTCCCACAAGGTTATTATATTTCCGCCGGTTGAGGTTGTCCGCAGCCGCAGCGGCGGAACCAGCACAACACGACGAGCTTGGAAGATGGGATGGCGCAAGAGTATCAACACAAGTAGCATCCTATACTAAAGGCCTACCCATTTTCCAAGGGAATAACGACATACCGTCCGCGCGGTCTCTTGCCATCGTCGCGTGGCAGGCCATGAGGTTCTAATACAGCTGGAACGCCGACCGACGGTGATAAGAGCGCGTCTGATGATGTCTTTGATATTCACGTAGCGTGCTATGCAACCCGCACTTCGGCTGCATGATAGACCGTGGTGTCCGAGGCTGTTGACAACTTCGCCACAGTGGTAGCGGTGAGAAGAACAACAGAGAACAGGGTCAAAATCAGCCCAAATAGTTATAATAATAATAATATTTCACAACTTTCACACAACGCCATCTAGTCCCAAGCTATGCAGAGCTTGTGTTATGGGTAGGTACTAGACAACTCATAAACATACTTACATATTTCTAAATATATACATAATTATAAATTATATATTACAAAACAAATGATCGTGCTCATCCCACAAACATTTGTCCTGGGTGGGAATCGAACCCACGACCTCCAGCATAGCAGTCAGGGCAACTAACCACTAGATCAAAAGGCCAGTCAAAGTAGTTAAAGGTTAACAGTCATCGAGGTTTACATGCTGACTGAAGATAATAAAAATAAAATTCCAATGCTCGGAGGACGTCGATGTTTACAGTCTAGAAAATTCTGAAATACTTAGCAAAGGAAGCACCAATCAACTTACACGCACTCTTGCAGCATCACTCCTTGGTGGATTGTTCTCGCAATTAATATTAGCTATATTAACTGTAAAGTCGAACTCGTTAGAGTTATGATATTTGTATAGATGAAGATATTTATATTAAATAAAGATTTTCTATAATTTTTTTCCTAAATTCGCTTGCCTGAAACTGAAGAACTTTTAGGTAAACTTCACGCTTTGAATAAACGATAATCGCTTCCAACTTGTGTAGATTGACTAATCTAAGCAAAGTATTCATCAATGAAGGCTTGTTTTTATATTGTTTGTTTCTACAATTCTTGATTTATATAAACCTATAATAAGCATATTTTAAATGAAAAATATGAATACATTAATAAATTATTCAACAAATTCGTTTCGCGATCTACGCACGCGGTAACATCGATAAAATATTCGTTTTTATTCCATTCCATTCAGGAGCACGAGCGAATGGTAATCTGACCAATTAATGTACAACTATAATAAAAATACAAATAACTGTGTAACGAGTACTTCCGAATTTATGCTTTATATGTAAAATTATTCATAATTAGTAGTAAAAATTATACGGGCTATTTATCAATTATTTAAATGTATAATGTTTATGTTACACGCCAATTATGATTCGTTTGAATCGGCGCTGACGTCGTAATCACTCGCGTTTGTGTTTATAGATATTAGAAAAGTTGAAACTAACACTTAGCACCACGTTATTTATCGGTGCATTGGTAATTTTAAAGTGTGTAAAGTATGACACATGCGGCTTTTATAATAAACATAATGTATATACTGAACACATCAAATATTTTTTTAAACAATATTGTAATAACAAACAATTCTCATCTCTTCTTAATTATTTGTAACAACAGACTGAAACATAATATTTCTTCTATTACAGGATCATCTGTTTGTTATATCACTGGATCTCCATTACTGTTGTTCTGAATCAATATAAATAGTGCAACTGTTCTTGATGGTAGACTTAACATCAAAGATGACTTGTAATAATATAAAAAAAAAACATTTTATCCTTTATCCTAAGGGCAGAAACTACGAAAAAGGTGCAGTGGCGTTCGGTTCGGAGGGTTGTTGAGTTCAAAAAGCTTCATAGGTTTATTTTCGCGATCATAGATTATTCTAAATACATATACAGTGGACACGTTTATGTGGATTCACATAGCACTCAAGTTACAATAGGTATTAACTATTGACATATTTATGTAATGAGTTGTTACCGACTGACTCACGAGCGCCGAGATTTATTGAGACAATTGTAATTCTTACTAACTTACCTACCTGCGTCATGTTAGTTGGTTTTAATGTACATTAGTTCCTGGTCAAATAGTACTTATACTCTTTATTAGCAAAAAACCGGGCAAGTGCGAGTCGGACTCGCGCACTGAGGGTTCCGTAGTAACTTACCTATAAAAACAGTTCAATCGAACAATTCGACAGTCTCGAAATGTACGTTTTTTGCAGTATAAACGGACGAATCTTTTTTTCCCGTCACTTTACCAATTGAATTGAAAATTGATTTTTGCACAGCTTCAAAGGACCACGGACCCAATTATATGGTGTTAATTTCAACTCAATACCTCTAACTTACCTATGAATAAAGTTCAATTCTCGAATCGAGCGTTGAAGATTTTTCAAAAAAATAATTCTTGTGACGTAACAACAAATATTCAGTTTTCAGACTTTTCCCTATATGAGTGCTATAAAACGTTGCTTCATGCCAAATTTCAAGATTCTAGGTCGACTGGAAGTACCCTTTAGGTTTTGATTCCCTTGCGAGTACTTGCGAGTTTCAAAATATGCAGCTTAAATTGCTGTTTCTTTTGATTGCGTTGACATAGAAGTTTGATTTTGTTACAGCTTAAAGGTATTATAGACCTGAGTATTTGGTATGAATTTCAATTTAATACCTCTACGCGTTTATGAGGAAATGGGTAGTAAGTTTAAAATTATTAAAAAAAAATATATTATGTGATGTAACTAAAAATTTATGGTTTTCGTAATTTTTCCTTTATCTATGCTATAAGACGTTGCTTCGTACCAAATTTCAAGATTCTGAGTTCACGGGAAGTACCCTGTAGGTTTTGATTCCCTTGCAAGTGTCGAAAATTTGCGGCATAAACGGCTGTATCTTTTGATTGCGTTGGCTTAGAAGTTTACTTTTTTCACAGCTTCAAGGGACAGTAGACCTGAGTAATTGATATAAATTTCAGCTTCATACCTCCACGCGTTCCTGAGAAAAAGGGTCTTGACAGACGGACGGACAGACGGACAACAAAGTGATCCTATAAGGGTTCCGTTTTTTCCTTTTGAGGTACGGAACCCTAAAAAGATTAATTCTTGGACAATTTCATATGAATATACAAGCAAATGGTTCTGATCTAGTTGTGCAGTTTTATAGCAGAAAGTATGAACTTGCATCAATGTCTTCTGAAAACAAGAAACTTAGTTAGCTGAAAAGAAGGTTCCACTGATTCGTTAACCAAGGACGTTGGTCGATAATTTGACATTCGATGTTGTCGAAACCAGCCCTACAATTAAGACTAGCACACATTGATAAACAACACAAGTGTGCGGAACAGGTCAAATAAATGTGCGGTTTATCTGATGTTTTATTTTATAACCAAAGTTATTCGCATATACATATTTATAGCAAAAAAGCATGTTAGTGATTTAAGTCTACTAAATAAAATTATGGTTTTCCTACGTCTATTTCTTTATACCGTGTCATAAATATGATATCTCAGAATGACAATATAATCACAGCTAGGATATAAATAATGTTTTTACAGCTTAACAGGAAAAGGGAGGTACCTTGATCAGTGTGCTCTCCTTGGATGAATGCCAAGGAGGCACGCCATCACGTCGACTGATGACGTGCATGTGTGCGTGAAGGTGGACCTGCGGCGCAGTTGCGAGAGGTTCGCGGGCGCCGCCGTCAAGGCCGCGGACGATCCTGCGACTCCTGCGCACAACAAAGCTATAAAAATAAATGCGAATAGAAATTATTGCGTTGTTTTTGCAAGTTACATGTTTAAGATAGTTGTTGACAGACAATGTTAAATGATTGTGAAATAACATTTTAGCTGACACTTGTTTGTTAATACTAAATGTTGACGCTTGAGGTCACAAAATTCTTCATGTATTGTAAAGACGACCGGTACAAGTCTAAGATTATTGAATAACTTACCTCTGCTAGCGGCTAAATGAACTCAAGAAACTCCTAGGTTAAAAAGTATTCTAGGTGCTATTTCAAGATAAATCCACCCGTGTGCCAAATTCTCGTTCAGCCACTTCAGTTTTGCAGGAGTAACAATCTTGCATGGGTACAAACCACTTATCTTTTTTCTTCAAGGCGTCTAGTCCTTGCGTGCTCTGCCAGCTATCTCGCTTTTCTTTTGAAAAGTACTGTTAATGGGGCTGTACCACTCGTTTTCTGCAACTGCCAGCTTCTTACATTTGCGATCTTAAGTACGCGGCGCCTCCACCATTTTGTAGATTGTTAGCACTATTTTTGAGGTTAATCTTGTACTGCACCAAACTCCGCATCATAAACTTTTCAAGCAGAAACGCAAATCACTAAGGAAAAATACCTTTTCCTTAATTGCAGAAGAAATAACAAGGACTTGCTCTCCACCTTTATAAATTAGCGGAAGTTATATGGCGGTGGCTGAAAAATGCGGGCGATATATTGCAGGAGAGGGAGGGATGAAACAATGGGGATAGTAAGCTGTTCCAGCTGGAAGGAGGCTGATTGCTGCCTTCGATCCGACATCGATCCGAGTAATGCGTTGTGGGCGGGCTTCAGTCACAGGCGACAGCGGGTTTTGAACGGCTTGAACTTCTACAAAGTGTGATATTATTCAGTAGATTAGTAGAGAGTATTACTCGTAAGTACGGGAGCTGAGGCAGTTTGATAGCATTAAAAAACTGTATGTATAGTTATCTTTAATTATTTCGGTAACATTAGTAATGATAACCAAGGGACATATATCTGTATTTCCTGATAGCAACCTCGTAGAGGTCTTTAAATCGAGAGTGAATAAATTACGTCTAGACAAACGTGCTCCTTCGTCAGCCACATCACCGTATACCATCCAGGTGAGATAGTGGTCAAACGCGAGCCTGTCAATTATAAAAAAATATTCTGTAACAACAGAACTTGCGGCGCTAATCGTTTATGGTAAGTATGTGTGGGTATTTTTAATTACTCTGATCAATGACCATGCGTAAACTAACTAGAGCTACTGCAACCAAACTTACTTTATAAGACATTTCATTAGTTGTACGTAGTTCTTCGGTTGTAGTAGTGTTTTCTTCCCAGCTTGCCAGTCGCTGCTAGCTTGATCGCGTTACCAGCGTATCGTAGCGTAATGGGGTGAGCGATTGCGCGTGTTTACGCACGCCGAGCACGTCGCGCGCGAGGAATTACGCGCCGATCCCGCAGCGGAGGATTCGGTCAATCGATGGTCGCGGGACTCGCCAGCCTCCCGTCTTGTACGTAAGGACCTAACTGGACCTATACTTATATTTGCAGATCAAGAAAGTTTTGAGAATTTGCAGAAGAGAAGAAGAGAGTTGAAGCATGTGACTTTTTTTTAGTTTAACTAGTAAGAACAGTACTAAAAACACTCTTATATTTCGATCAACGTAAACATAAACGCCAAATTTACGAGGGTCAATGACTTCAATTTTCCACTAAATAGAATACTGTCTAACTAAATCGTAATTTTATTGTAGTATTTTCTTTGAAAACACTTCTTCTTCTTTTCGAATCGATAGTGAACTCGTTAAATTGTTTGGGCCCAATAGGTGGCTACGTTAACTGCAGCATTGGTAATATTTATTAAATCCTCTTTTTTCGAAAACACTAAAACAGTACCTAGTTTACATACCACTGTCCTCATGATAGTTTTCGAGTTTGAGCAAAATGATGTTATTGAATTCCAATAAGTTAGTTTAGAGGTCCAGTCCACGTTCGCAAGTAAGAACCGCTCATTAAGTGGGTCATATCGGACGGACGCTAATTGCCCCATAAACCTCCTGATGTAAATGTAATTAATTCGTCAAAGTGACTGCAAATATCTTCGTCAAATCACAAGTTGGAATTAAGGCCTTATTTGGTAATTGCATTATTATTGGTTCGTTACGATTTAATTTGAATGCCCTGGAGTGTGTCGTTATATGTTAGACGCTTGGGGGAAGCCGATGCCCATAGTCCATGTCCAACTGTAGACGTCTTTCGGTTCAATTGATGATGATGACGATTTATTTGGTGAAGTTTTTTCTGACTCCCAAAATGTAACTTTACATACAAAAACGTACTTGAGTGACAAAATGTCGAGACAAATTCGACGAATACATCTGTATCTAAAGAGAACTTTGACTGAGCTTGTTAACAGACGATTATATCATGGACTACGAACAGCCTTTGTTGTATTTTAGTATGTATTGTATGTAGTATGGATAGAAAAAACGAATACGATAACAGTCAATATAATTATATATTATATACTAGCTGTCCCCTGCGGTTTCACCCGCATTTTTCATTACTGCTCCGCTCCCGTGGGTCGTAGCGTGATGGTATATAGCCTATAGCATTTGTCGATAAATGGGCTATCTAACACTGAAAGAATTTTTCAAATCGGACCAGTAGTTCCAGAGATTACCCCCTACATACAAACTTACAAATTGTACTTCTTTATAATATTAGTATAGATATCAAAGTAAACTTGCATCAAACTACGAGTCATCTGCAGGACTATTACATAATCTCCGAAACTAGGAAGCTATAACAGAGCTCATTCGCCACACATAAGCGCTAACCGGCACAAAGCGTGAGACACGATCTAGATCCAAAACATGAACTTCATCAATATTACTACCATCTTTTTATTATTATTTTTTACCATAGATTTTTAATAGATAACTATAAATCACGATTGGGGCAATGGTTGAGCGTTTGACTGCTACGCTGCGTATCACAGGTTCGTTTACCGGATGGAACAAATATTTGTATGGCCTTCAGATAGGTGTTTTGGGTCTGTGAGTTTACATGTTTGTGAATGCAGCCACAATACAGGAGTAATTCGTAGTGTGGTGTAACATTTTTTTTTAAAGAAAATCTATCCATTCTACAGTCTGAGTGTAAAAAAAGTTTACGTTTTTCTGAGACGTCAATTCGATGCAATTGTTCTTAGATTGAATAAATGATAAAGGTTGGGGGCTAAAGGCCAGTCTAAATCTATCCCTTTCACACTATCAACCCATACCTAGTACAGTTTAAGTGGACATAATGCAAAGGTCAAGCAGAGCCGTAAAATGACGATTCTGAATTGAAGTTCCATTTATGATACGCCTCTGCGACAATGCAGGATATATCTCTAGATGGTATATTACGGTAATGCAATTGTTAGGGTATATTCCCGGCTATATTGTGTGTTGGCACTAAAACTGTCATTTACCTTAAAACGATATTTTGAATATGCTTACTTAATGTACGAAATTACCGTTAGAAGTATAAAGCCAACAATGTCTTTCACTCTAGACAGGAAAACAGCACCCCAGTCCGAGAAAATGCACCACAAAAAAAATTCGGTCATAACCGTCAAAGTCAAAACCAAGAACATCACCGCTCAAAAAAATGTTATTTTGAAAAAATCCCTTCGTGCGTTAAACGCCACCCTGGGGGTGTGCCCCCACCCCGGGCCCCTGTGGGTTCCCTGGGCCCCGGGCCCCCGTGGCAGTAATACCGCTTTATGCAATGTGTACGTGCGTGACAATCACGCTTTATTGCCGGAGACGCGAAATTGAATGGATGCCGGTAACGACACGCTTTTTTCGCAGTGCTGAGAGGTTTGGACACAAACTAGATGCTATAATTGGTTTATTTTTTAATCTAATGACTGTCCATGCACTATGCCCACGTATTTGAAACTTCAATATACAAAGTGGGATAGCCTTTCATTTATTTCGCACACAGATTAAGGTACAGTATGTTCTGTTTACATATCAAGAGCCAATTGTTAATTTCGGGGAATGAAAAATTTTTGTAGAAAAAATGTATAGAATTTTCATTTTTAGTACAATTAAAACCTTTTTAAGTTCAAATGTGTTGCTATTACTATATGTATAGTAACACATTTGATCTTGAAGAACAACTTAGCTGCTTAGATGATCGGCTAAGTTGAAATAAACTATAGAAAGTTAAATTCAAAATCCGGAAACATTACAACAAGCTCTACTTATATTTGAATGTTTAGCAATAAAGCGCGATAAACCCACAGGGGACAGAGCTAGGGCTGTCACAAAAATAACGTCGCGTTTAAAAAGATATACAGTAATGTCAGGCGTACGTGCGCGCGGGATGGGGTGGGCAGAACTGTGGTGTGTGCAGTCAGGAAGTTTGGGTAAGTCGAAATGTTGTTGTTTGCGATCAAGGTAGCAAACTAAGATTTAGAGTCCTCAACAGCATAGACATCATACAGACTCGTGATTAAGAGTTAATTTGACATTAAATATTTTTGATTCAATGATAACATACGTGTATGTTCCAATCAATCTAAGCAATTTTTGCGATACACGTAATATAGGAGTATTTTAAGGATTTCTTTTTAAGAGTCACCTAGGAGTTTCTGCCGGTTCTTCTCCATAGGAAACGACAATTTAGAACCGTGCACTAGCTTCTGACGTTTCATAAGTGCCTATGTAGGCCTATGTGATATAAAAATATTTTGAATTTTTAGTTCTGACTTACATATTTTATAAAAGCTTTACGACGTAAACGTAATGAAATTAACTGCATTTCTATGTATCAGGTACATTATTTATCTATTGGAGCAGCTGTTTAAAACTAGTGTACTTACGTTAGAGTCGAGTAGATACAGAGGCTTATCAAAATCCACTCGCATTCCTAATTGCGTCTATTGACTCCTGTAAGACATAAAATAAACTGCATTCTTCTACGCAGCAGTTACTCGCAGCAGCATTAGCAGTAGTTGTCCCAAATCCACAAACAAGAGCTGACAAATAAATAGTTTTAAGCTCGGTGTAGATACCTCGGCGTCAGCGCCACAGATCTCAGTAACCGCTAGACCCACCCTCGTAATCTTGAATTATTGATGCGGAAAGCGTAACGTACAACATCTATTTTTACGAGTCGCCGATACTCTAGCCGCTTTTTACGACTATAATATATATCATGCAGTTGTAGAAGAAAAAATCTATTGGATGTATCGAGTGGTGGAGCGGTGTCGGTAACCTAGTGATTTCTGATGTGCGGACGCCGCGGCGCATAGTAATGCGAAGTTATACTACAGACTTACAGTTATATGTGACGCACAATACTCTTACTGAATTGGCTCGTGAACATATCGTTTGAGAGGAATTTATCAGACAGAGTGGAGATCATAATCCTAAGGTTTGTGACTATGTGTGGATATAGTCTTGTTGCTATTTTGTTGATGAAAGACATGTTGTTGCTCGAAAAATAGTTGTCGGATCTTTGCTGTTTTATATCACATAATATAAACAAATAACATGCCCGATACTAATCATATCTTCTGAAATTCTGATCGTTACAGCAAGTAGATATGATCAACAAAACCAAACAAATAAAAAATAATCTTTTACATAGCTATTATTTGGGTAGGTATATTAGTTCAATTCTATCACTACTACTGTAATCCTGCCACACCTCTGTCGATTTCAACGTATTATTCAGCATAGCTCTACAAACAACTAGAAGTAGTAAGACAAGCCATACAATCGATCCCGGATTATTTATGAAATAAAATGTTAATTGTTCAGGTCTATTCATTTCCTCGACACGGCGCGTGTAAATTTTCTATCGGAATGGTGTTAGTGACCATATCGAGTGAGTGTTCCAATTCAAATGTTCGCATAAAATGAAAATTTACGTTCTTGAAGTGATAATTTGTGTATCGATATAAATATTTAGTCAACGACTGATAAACAGTCAATTAACTGATTTCAATGAATATTAAGATCAATAAATCAATTAATTATTATTTATTGATTGATATGTATTATTTATTTATTGAATTCGTGAATATTAACATCTATACATATAATAAAATCGTAGGAAAGTCAAAACTGTACATTGAATATTTTTTTAAAAGAATACTTGGGGCGTGATCTACAATCGATACCGAAGCCAAAAATATAATTTTTAGAATTCATGTCTGTTTGTCTGTTTGTCTGTTTATCTGTATGTCCTGGCTAAACTCAAAAAGTACTGCATGGATTTACTTCAAATTTTGCATGAATATTACTGAGAGGTCGGGAAAACGAATAGGTTACATATTATCACGCTATCACCTACGGGGGAGGAGCTGTGAATCTTTATTTTTCTTACGCAATTTGTGGCAGCGTGTAATCTAACGACGCATATATAAATGTTGTTTTTGAGTAAGCCATGCTATTATTTAGCTTTACAATATAAAAACTACGCCATTTAAGTAACTTGGGCAGAAAAACATAATTTAATGAATGTTAGTAGTATAAAGGAAATTTTAAAGCAGCGCCATCTATGACATTTCATAAAAATCAAATCAAGTTACATATTAATACTTTTTGGAAATTTATAATTTAAATTTGATCATGTTGGCGAGGTTAGTAGTTAGTTATTCTTAAAATTCATAGATGGCATTGTGCATTTTCTTCATAACAGTTGTATCGTATAGTTCGTTTGACAATTACAAGTTCCAACAAAACCCTCAAAATCTTGAGCAGAGTTGAGGAAGAAAATTTAAAAAAAATGTGGTGTTAAGTATTACAAAAAAGTGATGTTCATTGATGATGAAGTGACTTTGAAGCTCATTTATCGCAAGAACGTGACAGAATCCAAGAGAACAGCGTGCGGCACAAATAGAATAAGATCGCCTGTGTCGTGACATAAATCAACTTTCGACATCTGATGATGAATCCACGGTTTACGATATCGAAGAGCAAACAACTAAATAAAGAAGGAAGTGGATTTATCTACAATATCGTGATTAACTACGCCGCCCATGGAGATATGGTTGCCTTAGATAAAGTTTGTACCCACTGCCAAGTCCGCAAATGGAAAAGGGGACTACATGGCGAGCATTCGTAGACCAGCCATTTTTTGAAATACATTCGAGCTTATAACAGCCCCTTCCAGATGACTTCGTTTGGTGAACAACAAGCAAGTGTTGAAGTAGACACATCCTCAATTTGGTCTGGTCTGTTCAAAGGATTGCAAAGTATGTTGCATAACGTTAATCCGCAAATTAGCAACTTCAAAGCAGGGCCCTCGCGTCGGTGCCTGTGAACGAGCGCAACCACTTTAAGTTTGTCATCAGAGCAAATAGAAGGCCGATCACAGCCCATCCAGGGTGGTATAATGCTCCAACGACGAATGAGGTAGCTGTTGTGTTAGTCGATCAGGAGTGTGATAAAAGAGACATCGTTTTACGCACGCATGATGACCGGCTTCGAAGGATCAGCGAGACTCACCGTGCGTACGATTCTCTTCAATATCCTTTCATTTCAGTTCTGTCGCGGAGAGGTTGGCTACCATTTTGCCCACTATAATGTAGACCCCGAGACAGGCACCCCAAATCATAAAAAACCATCCACCATGCATTTCTACAGCTTTTTGATCCAGCTGAGGGTAAACAATGGTTCTTATCTCCGCCATTATCGTACGCTCTTTACTCAGTTTCTTAGGACATGTACGCCAAAATTGAGACAGAGCGTTTGGTATTTATAAGGTCCAACTAAAGAAAGCTCAAAGCTGAGAACTACGTCTATCGTGGTCATTCTCCCCTCCACCTTCACAAAAGGTCCGTGGTACATGCACGAGAGGACCCAAGATGCATTTTGTTACGTGCGAAAGTTTGGTCGCCCGGACCTCTTCACTATCATCACTACCAACCCAAAGTAGCCTGAAATAACAGCTCAACTCCTTGCATGGTAGGCTTCGTACGACAGGCACGACTTGATCTCTCGCGTATTCCACCTGAAGTTAAGTTCAATTAGAAATGCTAATTTTTAATGCTCAGCTTGGAGACAATGCACGTGTTCTGGAATTTTACGATGTCCTTCTAAGTCATGGCAAACGCACACAAGAAGAGAGAGGTAGACAGGTGGTGCTGCTAGAGTCTCTCGGTAGAGTGGTACACTCTCTTGGTAGTACAGAAGCGGATTTAATGCCTTAGGCATTTTCTACCAGTCAACCTTCGGGTGATACAAAAAATAGTATCCAGCGTAGAAGAACTCATTCGCTGTGTGTACGGGGATGTCAGTCGTATACTGCACCAGTAGAATTCTTGGGTGTGTGAGTAGGCCATTTAGATGCCCATAAATGATCAGGCTGCAGCAATTAACGAATGCATTATCTGGGAAATTGAGGGGAATGATGTGGTCTACACCTCGATAAACACTGTTGTCGAGCAAGATAACGCTACACATTATCCCGTGGAATTTCTAAACACCCTGTCAGCAAGTGGACTTTCAGTGCATATCATCCAGCTGAAGGTCAGTGTCCCAATTGTGCTTCTTCGGAACCTATCTCCTCCAGAGCTGTGTATCGAGATTCGCCTTAAAGTCGACACACCATTGAAGCAGAAATTCTTATGGTTGTGGCATTGGCGAGGCAGCATTTATACCACGCATTTCCCCCCTACCTTACAACTTCCCGTTCCAGTGCAAGCGCGTACAGTTCTCAGGACGAGTTGCTTCTCACAAAGGCAACTGTACGGTGCTTGCTCCCGCGTCACCAGTCCTGATTCTCTGTACATTTTGGCACCTGGCAACGTAATTTATAGGGAAGGGTTGTAAGGTACGATATCTTTGTACGTATTTTTACACTTTTGTGTCCTGGAATGGAATACATTCCACACATACATCACCATCATCAGATGATGACCTCCTAGCCTTTTCCCAACTATATTGGGGTCGGCTTCCAGTCAAGCCGGATTTAGCTAAATACCAGTATTTTACGAGGAGCGGCTGCCTACCAGACCTCCACAACCCATTAACTGGGATAACACGGTACTTCATGGCAAGACTGATATTCCACACATACATCAGTCACAACTTATGACTGAACTCAGCAGGATTCCCATATAATTCTCTAAACTTGTTTCGCTTGCAAAAAAAACATATATTTTAATGCTATTTTAAAAGTTGTTTACTTATAATGCTATAGCGACATCTTAAGTATTTTTGGTGCTGCCTTCACGCAGACGACGTCGCGGGCAGCAGCTAGTTGTTTGAATAAGAATAAATTATGCTTTTGTGGTATTCTTCTGAAGTTATTCTGCTAGTGTTTAAAAATGGCCTATCAAAATAATTAGAGTTATTTTTATGTTAATATAACGAAAGTACGGAACAGGGAAGAAATAAATATTTATAATATGGAGCCACTTCTAATCAAGCTTGATGCTGCGAGATCCCCAAAAGCAGTTCGTCATTGGTTAATAATAATTTATTTGTTTGTGCGACACCCGCGTGCTTTATTATTATTGCGGCGCATATTTATTGACTACGCACATTGTGGTGCATCCAGCACGTATAAATCGATTGGATATGGGAGGTCAACACAGATTCAACTCTATTTTATGGGTTTTTCCAGCCCATGCACGACACTTTATTTAACTATTAATGGGTCATTCCGTGGTTTTGTGCAAAAAGCAATTCCAGACGAAAATACCCATGTATTTATTAGAAAAAGTGAACTGATTTTTGGTTAGAGAATAAAGATATAATAATTTTAAAAGTAATATCGCTAATATTACATATTTTTTATTAAACATTAAAAAAAAAATCTAAAACTGCCTGTAAAATCATTCCTCTCCGTTTCCAACTAGGGACTTCGGCAGTTCTTTCGATGTTTACTTATCTAAATTCGAAATTATGACTTTAAATAAAACCCAATATTAAAGCTAAAGGACTGAACTATAATTTATGTAATTTAGTTTTCAATTTATTGCAATCTATATACGTAAAAAACTCCTTTTTCGAATTGTCATAAAAAAAAAATCATCACCATCCGTACACACAAACTTCTTAATTTAAGAGAATATGAGACGTTCTCCGTTACGATTCACGTCAAAACGCGTTTATACTAGTTAGTCGGCCCTGGTAACAGAGACGAGTGGATGTTGCGCGCACTGTGGAAAAAAATATTTACGATCCTCTAATTGTAACCGGTGTTTCGTCAGTAAATCAGCTCATCACCTTCCTTCGATTTCTCAAGGTACAGTTATAAATAAATTATTATAAATACGTAATATGTATATTTCTTAAAGTCATATTAGACCTGTTTTAAGATAAAATATTTAATGTTTTGTGCAACGAAGTTATCAATAAAAAAGGTGAAATTTTTCATTCCTCTCCTCTGCATTACCATCCGTTCCGTCCATTTTTTTGCGGGAAGGTAATGAATAATTTTGGAAGGGAATGAAGATTTTTTTTTTAATGAATGTGTTCCAGTATGTATAGTGTATTATCTATATGAGACATGTTTTTCGGGTTCCTTATGTCACTGCGAAACATGACGATTCGATTTTTAGTATATGTACTTCGAATTAATTATTAATTAGTAAGTAAGTTACATACAGTTACCCTAGTTCATTACAATCCAGACAGTTTTCATCGCCATCCTGTTACTGATTTTCAACTGTCCATATTCAGTAAGTAAATAATATAAAGAAGTGCCTTCCACTTTTTATGAATGTGACGACGTTTTTAACTCGAATTAAAAAAATAAATATGTTAAATCTAACATTTTTTTTTTATTCCGCGGATCGTCGCAATTTGCACGAAACGACGGAATCACCCTAATGTTTTACGATGAAAAATGATACAAAGTAGTTCAGAGGATCAGTCATTTGGAACTGTCCTTGCTTATTCTTTACTGTCTCGGCCATTTATAACTAACTAGCTTTTGCCCGCGACTTCGTTCGCGTGGAATAGTGACTTCCAGCAGATTTTTACGGCTTTAACGATTAACGGCTTTAATGACATACCGTCCTAAATAGGTTACTTGTAACCGTGTGCCGTTACGTAGCCTTGGTGGATCTAGGTTTCTCATAAGCATCACAGGAACTCCAACTTTCAGCCTCAACTTGTGAGAAGGCATTTCTGATAACTCTAAGGAGTTGAGAAACTCTGTTGGGTAAGATGTCACTTGCTCGGTATCCACGACGTTATCTACTGATAGATACTCGATGACATCTCCCTCTACGTCAGACATAATTTGGTCATTTATCCGGCCTACTATTTTATTTGTAGGCGCCAATATCGCCCTTTCGCATAACCATTCCCGATTTTCAATATTAGCGCGTAAATCCGGATAGACACTGTTTTTTAAATTGTATGTGCTATCCACAATTTGGCATAATTCGCTGCTCAGCGTGATCATACTCTCGGAGTCGGTAGGCATACGATCCTCGCCGATCTTCAGAAGAGCAGCAGCATACTGCCCGGCTTGACAATTATTATGGAGTAATTACTCGCACATTCGTCGACAGTGAAACCTTTTTCACACGTGTCCATAGCACAGATGGTTTTAAACAGGCATTGATTTCATCTGCCGGTGTGCCCCTTGCTATAACCGGCAGGGTCTTCCGGAAGTCACCGGCCAATAGAACCACCATTCCTTCCATAATACCTCGATTGTTTTTAATGTCTTTCATCGTGCGATGAGAGAAAGAGCTATCGAAGCACGATTGCTCTTTTATGGGACATCGTATGTACATTCATCCCAAACTAAAAGTTGTATTATATTATATTTCCATACCTTTTTACTATTTATTTACATTTTTCCGATGAATTTTCAGTACTGAATTGATGCCGCCTCTTGACCAATAGATGGCGCTGTATGTCCGGAATAAATTTTATTTTATTTTTTATATTATTTTTTGTAATAAAAACTATCCTATGTCCATTCTCAAGTTCCAAACTATGTCTGTACCAAATTTCACACAAATCGGTTCTGTAGTTTAGGCGTGAAGCAAAGACAGACAGACAGACAGACAGAGTTACTTTCGCATTTATAATATTAGTTTGGATTGCATAATCAATTTACGTTGTTGAAACCTCTACGACCCGGATTAAGCGTTTTGCCTCGTCATTTTTATACCGTGTACATCGAAGGACTGAAACAATTTGCCTGCTGCAGTCTTCCCATCTGATCATAATTAGTTTTCAATTCTCGAGGGAATAGACTTTTAATAAGCTAGTGCGCTTCTCCATCAACGATTGCATCACTGTTTACCATCAGGTGTGATCGCAGTCAAGCACTAGTTTATATTACTAAAAAAAAAATACAAATTTAGGCATTGCAGAACAGAAATCTGCGATTGCCTTTGATATAGGTAAAGCAAAAATTAAAGATGAGATTTGAACAATATAAAGTTAACTTCAATAACGTAACATCCTTATGTTCCACAGGTTCGACTGACGATTATAACTAATTAACAGATAAACAAGTCCTTACAGAAACCACATCTAACCAGTATTCCAAATCAAAGACTCGAACAGGTTGCTCAAGTAAATCAGTAGATCTGTCCTCACAGAATGTGGTAAGTAGGCTGTTTAGAAATAAACAAGGCTCTGACGTGACCATACGTCTTAGTTTGAACGAGACTGTCCCGATTTTGCTACTCCATCAGCTTCAAAATTATCCCTTTTTTGTCTACAAAAGAGTCAAAACTCAAAACATAAACTCTAAATTGTTGTTATTATACATAGGCTTACATGGGCACTTATAAAATATCACAAGCTAGTGCACGGTTCCAATTTTTCCCATGGAGAAGAAACGGCAAGAAACTCCACGGTGACTTAAAAAAACAAAATGGTTACGTTTTTTTTTAAATGATTGTTCCTACAATATTTTCATAGAATATTAATAGGCATGAGAGGATAATTTAGTAGTAGACCGATCAACTTCGTACCCAAAAGTACAATAAAAACTAGTAATCCATGAATCAGCGGAGTCTATTGTGTTTAATATTAATGGGAATGTGAGCATTAACATTATAAAAATATGCTAAATTAGTAATTAAATTAGTTGGCTGTGGTATAAATAATATAAAAAAATATTTGCAAAAACAATGTCACTGAAGAGGAAAGAAGTGTAGGTAGGTACCTATATAAATAATGAAATTAAGAAAATGATTTGACAGTTATTAAAACAAAACTGAATCTATAACAACAGAGTCAGTATCGGAGCATAATATTTAGGATAATAGAGTATAGTAAAAGTCAGATGGTAATACTTTTGTAAATGTATAAGAGTCTTCGATAATGTCAAAGTATCGTGAAATATTAAGCGGCGGTGTAGTTTACAGCATCTTGTTTGTCTGTTCTCAAAGCCGTCTTTTTCAATTTAATTAAAACTTAATGAAGTGAGAAATCTACAGTTATACGTTGGAAGTGGTCACGTTAAGTTTAGCAGGTGATTGATGCGCGTCTATCTCGTGATAAGGGGACAAGTAGGTACTGGTAATTAACGGAGTACCAGTCTTCTTATAATACTACCATTTACCATACTCATATATGTCGCAGCGTCGACTCATTTCAATTTGAATCAGCGCCATCTATCTCTCACTGGAGGAACTATGTAATTAGATTGTACAGCCTTAGCTGAAACTTTTCCAAATGAACCTGATCTTCCAAACCTTAGTTTGGGAACGCCAAGTAAATAACTTGGGGATGGTTAGTGTGGAGTACTGGCGACACCGAGTTATTGGTCTGGCTGGAAGATAGCCGGTTTTTTGACATTGACAGGTGCATGGACTTTGACAGTCAATTTTTATGGTTTTTCTGATTAACCTAGAACTGCAGCTAGGCACGGGTGTGCTGAAAGCTTGGAAACTGAAAAAGGCATTTTTGGAACCGGTCTGGTGGTCTGGATAGACAATCTCCAATACTCCAAGCTAAACTTCCCGCGTTCCTAGATTTTGGATCGAGCCATATTGTGTGTAAGCAAATAAACAAAAGTGATATCGAAGACTTTGCTTTGCTTTCCTGACATATCACGACCCCTCTGATAACGAGACTCCGTTATCAGAAGTGGGATGCAACTCGAACGCCCCACGTGTGAAACGGCTTCTATCACAGCCAAGAAAAGCGCAAAAACAAGCAACAGTGTACGTATTTAAAAGTGACATTGTGACGGAAAAATGGCGTTTTCTGCTAGAGCAGCAAAACAAAAACTTGATGCTTGCACGATAAAGCAATGAAAACCCCTGCGATTGTGGATGTTTGCCTTTCGGATTTTGACCCTGGGATGAAGTGGAGCGACTTTAAGTAACTGTTTGTAGCCAGGTATGATTGTCCAGAGATTATCGCTTCCTTTCTAATCAATCTGCATGGAAATAAACTCAAGGCTAAACACTCGTTCTGGCCGCATATGCAGCTACCTGCATGACAAGCATTTTGTCAAAATGGAACGGCCTTACGACAGAGCAGATTGCTATTGCGACGGAGCTAGCTTATATCGCGAAGAACGATGCGCGAGTCCAGCGCTTGTCGTTCACTATTACGGGTCTTGATGTCCACCCGCAACGATTTACAGCGGAAACTGAAGGCTGTTTCATTTCTGAAAATGAGCGCACCACAAGTACCACCAGACGGTGCATATGGAATGCAATAAAGAATTGAGTATTGAATATTGGGTAATAAACGTGAAGGTCCTGACGCCAAGAGGAACCGCCCGAATTGACCCTACGCTGGACCCAAATGTTTCAACTGTGGGAAAACAGGATATAGATCAGCGCAGTGTCGCCTGAAGAGAGAATCGAAGGTACATGAAGAGCAATCAGGATCGACGGCTTCTAGCAGTGGCAAGAGTAACCTGAGTAAGAGGACACTACGCACCTAACTGTCCTAAGAGGGATGCCAATGAGGCGAGCAGCAGCAGCGCGGCGGTTGAAAAGCGAGTTGATGGGTGCCTGGTTGGCGCGCCTGCTGGATCCTTACGGTATTCTGGTGAGCAGTTTGATTTTTATTATGACTCTGGTGCGGAATGTTCGCTTCGACAGATTCCTTTACAAAATCTGTTTCTTGTAAATTTGATGGTAAAAGACTTAATAAAAATGTGACATTGACTTCTGTAAGGTTGACTGGACAAATTATGACTACTGTTGAGATCAATGAAATTGTTTTCGAAATTCTTTTCTACGTTTTACCTGTCAATTTTTGCGACATGAAATCATGCTTAGACGCGAAGTTTTATCAATATTGGTCTAGCATACGACATACGATTTGAGAAAATACAGACAGTTCAGACATGTGACGTGAGGTTTGCCTAAGGTGAGTATAAACTACAACATTTACTTGTAACAGAACAACGAGCCGCTCTATGATATGTTCAAGTGTATCATCCTTTTACGAACTACACGTCGAGCACGCTCGCCTCTTTGTTACAAACCAACGAGCATATTGGTGTAACATTTCGTCGAGCGTATTGGTGTAACATTTCGTCGAGCGTAGTGGTGTAATATTTCGTCGAAGGAATTATGAAAAAGAATGAACGCAAGGTACAACAAAATGTTAGTAAATGAGCTTTGTGCATTGTGAGCATTTACCCGTAACATAACGCCGAGCATTCGCAGGAACGTTACATTACATGAAAATGCTTTGGGAACTGAGCTTTTGCCTGTATTGTACCATTCGTAAGAATGTTACATTACAGAGAAATGCTCCATAAAATGTTGTAGTGTATACTCACCTTATAATTTTAACTTTTACACGATAGACACTGACGTACCTCCTGAAAGAAAAACTGAACTCTTTAACGAATGTTCGAACCTCCAGTTATTCAAGGTTACTGGGCTAAGAGTAGTCAGAGATCACATGTAGAGCTCAATGATTAGTGTTTTGGATTTTCATTGGCCGTGTATATTGTGTAGGTACAACGATAGGTTAAAAAAATGTCAGAAAGTTATGTACCAGTGGAAGTAGTAAGAAGTACATAGAGATCACAGTAGTGATGAGCAAGCCTAAGATGTAGGCAGTACGCGAGTAGGTTTCTCTATCGGCCGTAGTAAGGTGATCCACGGTGTTTGATGGTTCTAGAAGCTATGACGTAGCCGTGCGCGGTGCGAGTTTAGCTCTGACGGAAATTATGATCCGTGGTGATGGTAGTGAGTGTTGCCCTGGGATCCACGATGTACGATACCAGTAGCTATTAGAGGCGTAGCCGAGAGAGGTGCGTGTTTAGCTCTGACGGAAGTTGGATTCGTGGTGACCTGGTCGGTGCACTTCTGAGAGAGCAACAGTGGTTGCTGTTTGGCAATGAGTGCCGTGGTGTTAGAGTGGTTTACTCGTGGCTATATTCTCCTAAGGCTTTGAGATGAAAACAATTTATTTAACGTTGGTACATGACTGGATGACGATTTCAATTAATTCTTTTTAAATTGAGAATAATTGAGTTAAGTTTTGTACAAAGAAAATCATCTTAAGTTTTGTTGCACCTTCGTGATTTACGGTTGGCGTAGTAGTTGAGCGATTGACTGCTGCGCTATGTGTTTCGGGTTCAATTCCTGCACGGAGCAGACATTTGTATGGTCTAGAGATGTGTTGTGCGTGCGCATGTTCGTCAACACACACACGAGTTAGTGGTTCCTAGAGTTTTTGTCAGGAGTGACCGAGCGTTATGATACTGCGAGATGTATTTTGTTTCAGAGTAACACACAGGGACAGAGGTCTTGTTTAGAAGTCTCATCAGTGGTGTTCCAGCTGAGATGGTGACTATGACGATGAACACAGAGACTGACGAGACGCCTCGTCAGTGGAAGCTTTTCGGCTGATAATGAAATTATTGGACCTTAAATGTAAAGATTGTTGTAAAGATGCAAATGTAGTATGCAATTAACTCGGATTGCATACATTGCAATGCTGTTCGTGGCTGTGAACTTAGAGTTTGTGACTTGCATCAGCATGGCGATGTAGGTAATCAGGAAAGGTGCTGTTGTTGTTGATGGGTACCGGATGGAGGTCCCATGATTGCCGGATAGAGGCAATGTGATGTGTTGTTGTTGGGTACCGGATAGAGGTCCCATGATTGCCGGATAGAGGCAATGTGATGTGTTGTTTTTGGGTACCGGATAGAGGTCCCAAGGTTGCCGGATAGAGGCAATGTGATGTGTTGTTGTTGGGTGCCGGATAGAGGTCCCAAGGTTGCCGGATAGAGGCAATGTGATGTGTTGATGTTGGGTACTGGATAGAGGTCCCAAGGTTGCCGGATGGAGGCAATGTGTGTGATGAGGCTGAGTACTGAAAAGAGCGTTGCATACTAGATTTGATCTGATAGTTCCATGAATTGGTTTAAAAGGTGATTGTTATTGAAGAGAAAGCTACGTTACTCAAGTACCCCACACGAGGACGTGTGATCATCAGGTTGGCCGTGTCGCAGCGTCGACTCATTTCAATTTGAATCAGCGCCATCTATCTCTCACTGGAGGAACTATGTAATTAGATTGTACAGCCTTAGCTGAAACTTTTCCAAATGAACCTGATCTTCCAAACCTTAGTTTGGGAACGCCAAGTAAATAACTTGGGGATGGTTAGCGTGGAGTACTGGCGACACCGAGTTATTGGTCTGGCTGGAAGATAGCCGGTTTTTTGACATTGACAGGTGCATGGGCTTTGACAGTCAATTTTTATGGTTTTTCTGATTAACCTAGAACTGCAGCTAGGCACGGGTGTGCTGAAAGCTTGGAAACTGAAAAAGGCATTTTTGGAACCGGTCTGGTGGTCTGGATAGACAATCTCCAATACTCCAAGCTAAACTTCCCGCGTTCCTAGATTTTGGATCGAGCCATATTGTGTGTAAGCAAATAAACAAAAGTGATATCGAAGACTTTGCTTTGCTTTCCTGACATATCACGACCCCTCTGATAACGAGACTCCGTTATATATATTATGTTTATTGCCATTAAATTATTAACATCTCATTTGTAGTTTGTTAGAAGTTAGTTGTGTTAGATAACACATTTTGAAGTTGTATTGAAGACCAAGAAGATGATTAATGCAAAAGCTTAATTGGAGCATTGAATTTTCCTTTCCAAAGAGGCCAAATTCTCTCATAGAAGACAGTCAAATTCTTGTTTGTCCAACGCAATTATAGATTGAAATCCATGTTGTATGATAGTTTACACTGTTCTAAATAAAACAAATTCGAAATCAGTTGAAATGTGAGTCCACCTGACGACAATATACTGGTAATAGAAGATTAATTTGATGTATACGCACGCAGTGATAAGGAGCATTCTACCGTCTTCAACTGAAATGTACGAGTAGGTACAGACTTGTCCTTCCTGTCGTAGACTGCTCTAAGAGAGCCACGTCAGGTACCCTAGATACAGTTACTTCAAAATTCAATGAAAAATGTTTATTTGTAAGAATATGGTACCACAGATATTGGGTACCTAAGCAAATCCAGTCATAATATGGCGTACAAAAGTTGCTATAAAAAATAATGAAGGCGTATATTATTAACCTGTTAGTAATTATGAATTAGAAAACTAAATATAATTTTATTATAATAAAGATTGAAATTGTGTTGGTTATGAATAAAAGCTATTTTTATTTTATTTTATAATGTTACTAACGACGTAATCTCTAAGACAGCAATGATTTTGGGAGCTTTATTTACCCTTCACGATAGTATTCCTTCGCCATTAATCTTTACATCCATATAATAAATTGGGTATAATTATTGCAGCAGTAGTACAGGTCGCCTACACCCGGTAACTCGTTCCAATCTAATTTGCCGCGTAGGACGGTAAACAGCTGACGTATACCTACGTAGCATATTGTTGTGTTGTCTGTACTTTTCGTGTACGATCGGGTAGGCAGAGCTTGTAGCATTGTTTATCATGAGTACTATAGTATGTAATTTATGTAGGTATGTATGGTGGCCAATACAACACGGGAAGCCTTACAGTAAAGTATGTGTCAGACGTTAGCTATGATAATGAGTTTGTTATTTAGATTGGTTTAAAACAATAGTACAAGGATTTCGATCCCTGATAATACATGAAAATAAAAAGGCTTATTCACGGTTTATTGTGGCATTTATTCCTACTAAATTACTCTTTTACAATATGATTGAAACTCAAACCCTAAAAAGGTCCAAGATTATAATTTTGCTAAAAAATATTGTGTTTAACGTAATACTAACCAGGTAACTAACTATCTTCCTACTAGCATGAGCATTTGAAGCTTCGATAAGTTCCTTCCATCACCCTGACTATGACCACTAGACGTACGGCGTTGCGCTACCAGTACATCGTGAACATTCCACCCATACCCACAAAGCGTTTTGAGAATATATTGTGCGTAGTACAGCTAAAAAGTAGAATTCCATGCAGGAGTTTGTGTTTCCTGATAGTTACTTAGGAGTCTTTAAGTCAAGAGTGTATAGGTTACTTCTAGGCAAGCGTGCTCAACCGGCCACCTCATCGATTACTTACCATCAAGTGAGATAGTGGGCCTATGGATAATAACAAAAAATCAGGTGAACAAAAACTTCTTCCTCAACCTGTCTTGGCCTAATCAAAGGCTGAACAAGGCTATGATAGGCAAGTGAAGGCATGCGCCCACGTCACGTGCTCGTGCGCAGTAATTATGACGCTAATTAAATTATTTGGACCGCCCGGACCACGCGCCCGCGGCGGTCACTACGGGTGAGGACCAAAGAATAGAGTTTAATTATGTAAAGGAGAAATTAGGCATAATAGGATAGGTAGAGTTCTTTAGTTTTTGAAGTGTGGTTGATGTTTTGGTAAGCAGCTAGACTTTGGCATTTTTTTTCTCTACAAAAGGCAAAGTTAGATTTGATTTAGGTAAATAATAGCGCGAAGTATCGGTATTGTGTATTTTTAATACCATAACACAAAACTCCTGCGAAGTGACCTATCAAACAAGTCAATACTTGAAGACTAGCTTATTTTTTGCCCAAAGAACCAACATTTCAGTCAGCTAGTTCTGCCAGTTTTCTGGGCTGTGGAGAATTACTTCAACACCTGAGAAAATTTTGTAAATATGGACGTAGTTAGGTTTGTTAAAATAGTAAATTAATATTAATTAATTTATAACTTGTTTTGGTGTACAATAAAGTTTATTCTATTCTAAAGTATACATATGACATTTTTTACGCAATCGCATGTACAATTACTTAGTGCATGAAAAATGAGCTCGGTCGGTTACAAGTAATGAAACTTAGCAATTAAACGAAACAATTATATGAGTATTACTCACCAATTTTTTTTCCTCAAACAAAAAACAGTAGCAGATATTTAAAAACATACAAATCATGTCGGCAACTCAACATCTTGGTAAACGATCGCCAGGTCGTGACTGTCAATCAAGTGTCACTTCTACTCACCACCGACTGATCTGTCAATTCTCTAATAATATGTCGAGATAACGGCCCGACGAGGCACAACGTTTTATGAGCGCTCTCAAGTATTTTTAGTGTCTGAGGCCATATGAGCACAATTAACGAAACATCGTAATTTGTGAGACTACAGCGATTGAGATTTAGGAGGTATTAATATGTCAGATGGAATCATTAGTGCTTTTTACGTTGTTTGTGGTTTTATGATAGTCTCCGTCCATGTGTTGCCACATCCTCAATGTTACATCGGCTCTATGTATTTATTCAAATTCGATAAAAATCATCGTTTTAGTCTTATTTAAACTGTGTGATCGTTTCTGCAAATTAAATGGAATTACACAGACCCAGAGCTAATTTGTAGATGTCACATGTCTTTGAATTTTTGTTTCTAGGACTTACCTGTTTCTTGGCCACATTCATTGCCATTGTTTCAAGAGCAGTGACATTATAATAAGATACTCAAAGTATAGCACTTGCCTGGGTTTGAACCCACTACCTAAAAATTGGGGCTGTTATCACTGGGCTACCGCTGCTCTTAAAATTATAATATCGCATCAGATCTATCTAAAGAGAATAGTAGAATAATGTGATTTGAAAGAAGATTTATTTATTATCTCATGTAATAATAGAATAGTTCAGCGTTTGACTGCTGCGCTGCATATCGCGGGTTCGATTTCCGTACGCCTTACGCCCGTACAGCCTACAGACAGTTGCTCCGGACCTAGGTATCTTGTGTATATGAGTTTACATGTTTGTAAGCGCACTCGCGGTACATGAGCAATACCTACATGAGGCAACCTATTTTTTGTGCATAGATTCAATATTTGCAGTGATATGGCGTCAGTAAACGCTACTCAGCAAACTTGCAACTCATGTCAAAATACCTACTGTTCTCGATAAGGCAATATCCGTATCAGGTTATTGAAAACTTGATACAATTCCAACACTATAGTCAAGTGGAATGCTTTATAAGAGAGGAAGTACTAAATAAGCCTATCTTAATTGCCATCTCGGGATCTAATCGATCTAATATGAGGCTGTGCGATAAGATCTGCCACTCAGATAGCTGCTGCACAAACACGGAAGAGTTTTGCGTAAATAGGTGATAGATTACCGCGTCACGTATGCGACTTGATACTTTGATAGAGCCTTATCTGATGGGCTGACTGATGACCAGGCGCTTGGCAGGCTCCAAGTTGTATATAGACCGTAAATAGCTATACTTAATAGTTCTTTAGTAATCATTTCATCACCCAGTTCTTTGACAGTCATTACAGGTAGTCATATGTCAGGAAAACTGACCTCCGGTCCAAGGAGTATCATTTTGCGCATTTACTGGATTGTGGAGTTCTTATAAGCGGTTGCTCCATGTAAAATTCAGATATTCAGCCTCAGTCGGTTGGACTAGAAGTTGACGCAAAGTTAGTTGGAAAAAGTGTTTTGGTAACTTAACCTAACCTAATAACAATACCTAGTTGACAAGGTGAAACTCTGCAAAACACACAAAAAGCGGTGACGACTGTAACCGCAGGTCTGTCTGCCAAAAAAAGGATTTCCACAAAGCATTAATCTTACATTCTGTGAGCAAAAAAAAACTGCATTATCCAATCCTAGACCTAGAAATCATACCCAAAATATTCATAACCGTCTGTACTCGCTGCAACTTGATGAAAACATAAACCAATACTCATTAAACCATCGTTAACAGTAAACGAGGAAAATCAAATCACCGTTGTAAACCCCTTCTAAAAAGCTTAATAACTCACTAAGTAAATTTCCTTTAATTCAGCTTGCAGGCTGCATCGGTGTAAGTCCGGGCTCAGTGATAACCCCCCAGTAACGAGCGGCGGATGAACCCGCGAGGGATGCTGTGAAGGGTTACTCCGCGAGCAGCCTGACATCTTTGTTAGAAAGTAATCAGGAGATCTTTATGTGATGGCATTTAGACTTAATGATAGGACGGGTGCATTTAAGAAGAAATTCCAGAAAAGACAATTTGTAATTGATGGAGAAACGACGTTCCGGTATTTTGATACCTCCTACGCATAAATTCTTAACTTTTTTTTGAGTAACATTGTATTATAAAAAAAAAACTATTTTTGTTTCTTATTACATGCTGCGGTACTGTGCGGTACTGTGATTTTAAACTGATAATTGATTGAATAATGCAAAAACATTGGTTAAAAGGTTTTGCGAACTACTTGCCTGTATCACCTACTCGTATATTATTAGCAATTACAACAACAAACTCTCCTGAAATAGATTTCTTGCACTTTTCTTAGATTTCTTCTAGCAATCAAAAATATCCAACTAGCGAAGGTAGGTTTAAACCCAGCCTCATATTGTACAAAAGACCTCAGTAAAATCCTTTCCTCGAGCCACCTCGGTCCTGCCCTTCCTATAGGCGTCTAGATCTTCCCACCACCTTTTCCCAGGCCCTTTATTTTGTACAATTTATTTTATCAGCACTGTTCTCAAAACGGTAAAGGAAAATATCATAATCGTCTTCATTCTCTATGACTTTATCTGTGCCTGAGCGAAATCTCATCTGCATTCGATTCCATTCAGCGTTCGAGTGTGAAGAAGTAACAGACGTACTTGTACACACACACACACATTATAGAAACTTTCGCGTTTTAAAATTAGTATGATCCTTTGGCCAAGAAGGTTTCTTCCAGTTTTCTTAATATGGCTGCCTTTAACAACGCCCACCACAAAAATAACGTACTCTTTGTTAACTTTATCTTATCAGTAAGATAAGACCAAGAAGGGCAGAGATTAGCTATCAGCTCGCCTACGATAGGCTGGTACACTTTTACGACTAGCGCTGAAAAAGATAATAATAGGTAATCAGTGTTGATAAGATAACAGATTAACAGTGTATCAGTGTACATTATGTACAAACTTCTTCCATCTAGTATGTGTTAAACCTTCAACTGTTGAAAGTACTGTCCTAGTATTTCTATATAAATGCATTATTTCTTCTTTCAATATCGATTCGTATTTGCAGGAGGATAGCCGTCGTGAGGATCGATCTCTCGTGGACTTTTTGATGATGAGCACTTGTTGTTAGCTTCTCCGATAAGGACCAAACCGGAGTCGTCGATAGTATGTAGTGTTTTCAATTTGGTTTACAATTTGTAGCTCTCTGTATCACCCAAAGGTTGACTGGTAGAGAATGCCTCAAGGCATTAAGTCTGCCTCTGTATCTTGTGTGCATAAAGAATTAATAAATAAATAGTGTTTCATGCGCCTCTCAAATGGAATTCAGCAAAGCCGTATACGAGTACGGGGATTTTCGAAAGAGATATCCTGGTAGCGGAGTGCAACGGGGCAACTGAAAGACACAGGTGTGGTTTTAGTCAGTAAAAGTCTGATATGCCTTCTCGCTTCATCTTAGAGCGGTAGAAATCATTAGATGATTTTCCACCAAAAAGAAAGAAACTGGTTGGTTGTGAAGATTAACCCCTTCACAACCAATAAAATCAACGTTTTCCCACCATAAACTAAAGAAAGTCCCGTGTATCTCAGAAAGCACTAAGGTTTTGAAACCCACTGTCATTTATAGATCCGTGATATCTTTACCAGGAGTCAGAATTCAGATATCTCTTTCTTGCCAAGGGGTATCGTGTTACTCCGTTGTTGAGGTTGGATAGACAGTCCCTACATGACAAATTCTGGTATCAGAATAGTAGTGAAAAGGCCAGACCGATTGAATTTAGGTAGGTGTCTCATACCTACCAGAGGTGTTCAAAAACTTAAGTTAATAAACAAAGATCAGATAGCTGTCTCGCGGCAGTATGTTCTGCACGTTGTAAATACGCAAACAACTAATTTATAATGAGATGAGAGGTGTAGGCCGGGAGACCGACACCAAACGCTTGCCACATCTCGCTCTTCAAACGTTAAAATAGTCGGAGAATCCACCTTTTTATAAACTGTATAAGAACCCAAATAAATCAACAATTTACAAAAAAAAATTAAAATTTTCAAACCACTGTGTATGCAGAAATGTTAAGTTTTGTCTACAGTTAAGAATTAAACATAAATTAGGTATAAAGTTTTCTTCTATCTTCTTCTCAATATAAAAAATAATAATGTTTTTAATGTACCGTACGGCCGCTAAAGTACCTATTCATAAATAAATAACCTCAGTTAAGAAAAAAAGCTGCAAATAACATTTCCCATAACGGTGTAAAAGTCTACTAACTCCGCAGCCTTACGTTCTTCCCACAAAACACAGCGCCATAACTCTATTATTAATTAGCGAGATAAGTTAACTATCTCATTTATAATATTAAGTAAATAATAACATTTGATAAATAACGGTGATTTTAATTAACGATAAGAGCTGATAAATAATTTACGCGTGTATAGGTAAATAATGTACAGAAATTACTAGGTATATCTAAAATTGGTTGTCTGATGCTGTCTACTTTATCATTAACGAACGCACGTAGTTACTTTAATTAAATAAGCAAGAAATCCATTCGTTTTGTATTCTAGGTAAAATTTACTTTTTTTATAACTTTTCCCCACAACAAGAATTACTCCTGTAATGTGGTTGAGTTCACAAACATGTAAACTCAAATAGACAAGACACCTAGACCCGGAACACCTATCTGTAGGCCATACAAATATTTGTTCCAGGCGGGGACCGAAACCTGCGATTCGTAGCGCAGCAGCTCAACCACTGCGCCAATCGTGCCATCAATTATACTAGTAGCTTCACCACGTGCCACGTATTCTCTTGAATAGAAAGTCATCAGATGTAAAGGTAGGTACTGTCTCAATTCAGAAACAGCACCCAATATCCGCAACACGTTGGCAAACAGCCGCCCGTCTCCTGCACTAACACACTGGTGTTATAAATCCCGGGCCCACGGAGCGCCATAAATAAGGCCGCGCCACACCTGGCGGTTTGACGGACTCCTACGAGTCGCGCCAGCGCCCCGTCCGTCCCCCGTCGCGGTTTGACGCATTGCCGCCGCCGCGCCGGTGTATTGTCGCCCTAATCCACTGGTTACTGTCACCCTGCCTCTATGCAGGTACGTATACCTAACCTATGGTGTGAGAAGGAGGTAAATTGGAATGGAAATTAGTTTAACATCCATCTAAGAGTAAAGGGCTATGAAAGAAAGGTTGGTCGTAAGGCAGCATGCAATGATAGCATGATGGGCAAACGTCATAGTTGCAAACGCAGGTAGCCAGAATTAGGTTAGCACATGAACGTGGCGATTGGCGCAAAGGGGAACCTGTGTTCAGCATCAGCAGTGCCTGAAGTCGGCCTGAAAACGATAATGGCGGAAAGTTCTTTGTCATAGAGGCAGTATCAGTTTCATTTTGGAGGTCAATAATAATTATTTATTCATTTCGACCTCATTTTCTGTTGATTCCTAACTTATGACTTTGATGTCGATAAAATATACCATGAATTTTCTTAGAATCAAATATGATCAATGTTTGATTTTACACTATTATAAAACTCTAGAGTTGCCAACTAGCATCTCAACTAAATCTCTACGTCCTAAGGCAAAAACTTCATAAACAAACATTCCCCAATAAAATGAGGCGGCCGTCAAAATAAGGAATTAAAATAAGGAAAAATACGTCGTTACTTACTTATATAGAAAAACAATAAAGCTTGTTTAACGAGACGCGTCATAAGCTACACCCACAGGACGCCACACAAATCGCATTACATTATTTGTAACCCGTCCGACGCGTATTGGTACCCGTCTGGTATCGGTCTCGGTCTCCGTCTCGCCCTGACTTATTACGGATGTGTATTTCAATTGTATTTACGGTCAGCAAATAGGTGTTGGCTTGTTGCTCATTATGTGGGGATAGGCTAATGAGGAGTTTATAAACAAGCCTGCACAACTAACATAGATCTCTATGTGTAAAAGCTGTTAGAAATGAAAAACAATTACTTCCAACATTTTCTTATATATAAACTTGCATGTATAAAAATTTATTATTAATTTAAACACTACGTTTATAAATAATGGAGTTTATGTTTACTGTCAAGAAAATCATAGATATTGAATGTCGGTATTTTTACAGAAGTTACTCAGTAATTACAAAGCTAAACTGTTCCATTAATCGTAGCAGTCGAGCTGTTCCATTTAATACACTAGTGCAATCTTTAAAGCGTTGTCAAGCTGCTAATGCTGTCCAGCAGCTGACACTAATCATGCTGTATCGTCATCCTTAGCTCCGGACATCGATGTGTTCATGTCGCGTCGGTGATTAGCATCATTAATAATAACAGTTATCTCGTGAGCATGTGTATGTAAGATTATTTTACCCGCAACTAAATAATGAGGTGATATTTAATTTAACTTACTTTGTGTTAAATCCACCTTGCGAGCAATTACAGATCCTCGTACAACTCGCCATTAAAGCTGTTAGCCTCCCGATATTAATGTGATCATTAATGTAAACAACAATTTTCTTAGTCGTGAATCCTGCTCGGTAAGTGAGTATAGGAAATTTACCGCTGTTCGCTGCCAAGAAACTGAGAATCTATGCTACCTTTGCGTTTAATACAAAAGTAGTCAGAGCTAATATGAGAATAAACAACAATAAAGTAGAATGATTTATCAAGAATACATAGCGCAGTAGAAGGCACAGCACACAATGTGGGGCGTGTGTCGCGTCGTGCCAGGCCCCGCCAGCGCCACTTCCTACACTCCACCACGTGTCAGCGCGGAATGTAGGCGCGCGGAATGCGACGCTGACTCCGCCAACCTCCAATATATTGCCGCCAAATACCTACCGCACGAGCACTTCGAAAACGTACTCTATGACTGGTATCTATTATTCTCTAATTGCCATCAGTACTGACGGGTTAATCGTTGGTACAAACATTGGCCATACATTAAGTTAAACTCCTTTCCATGTGTATAGAGTTAATTGTAGGCAATTTATATGCTAATATGTTAATGTCCGCGAAATTATAGTCGATAGCCTATCGGAAGTCGGTTAAGGCCGTTTTTTGTACAATAAAAGCTATAGAAATTGCGAGTCGAGTTTCTTTCTGATATTGGCACATAAATATTGCCCAAATGTTGTTTAGAAGAATGTAATTAAAGATAGCTGGCATAGTTTCAAAATAGGCCTTTAGCTCGCAAGCGGGTCGCGGCGCGCCTCGGGCCCGGCTACAATACCAGAATCTGGCTCCTATAACCAATACTACAAGATACATTGATTTATTAGTAATTGTACAACGAGCTTCAAAAATAGCAGGTTATAAAGAAAAACTGTGATATCTCCCAAAGTCTATATTATAAACATGAATTGCTAGCATAAATAACACGTTACAAGTAAATTAATAATGCTTATTACAAATTTCAAAAGAAGTTTTAAGAGAATGATCAACAACCATTTTAGCTGGGATAACTTTAAGGAGTCGTATGAAGTTAGCGGAGATAGAACACAGTTCTTGGACTGCTCTGAAATACATAAAGGAGACTTCAAATGAGCGGTCTAATTATTTTTTAATGACAATGGGCGTCCTGCTCATTAATGCATGGCTATTTAATGCTCATTTGATCAATGCTAGTATTCAAGACGTCGGTATTCTGAACGAAGTGGCTAGTTTACAGCCTAGATTGAAATGCCGCAGATTGAACGTGCATCGGAAAAGCCTAGCTCAAACCTTACACGAGTTAAAGAGTACGCTAATTAATGATCAAATATAAACCCAAGTCATATACAAAGGTACAGTACAGCATGCCACATTATCTTAATTTGTGATGCGGGTTTGGTAGCGGCAATACAAAGTATTAAAATTACTTTTTCTAGTATATCATTACAATTGAAAAGTGCATACAATGTGCTATGTATTATATCTACAATATACCAAAGCTCCTCAATTTATCTTCTGTATTTAAGAAACTATCATAATTATGTTTTATTAGCGACTCGAAATTTTTGCGTCCCAGTGTATGTTCAGTGAAATGAGAATGTGTGTTAATTGTCTACTTAAGATATTATCATAAAGTTCATCGTTTATAAAAATGCACAATAAAGCACGACTCTCTTTTGGACTCTTAGAAATGCCGAAGTATTTCGACGTATTCTGTCTGTTCACAAAAAGTGGCACCGGAGTTTTCCTATGATAAATTACTATGTACACTTTACAAAGAAAAGATCAAAGTAAGTTGGAGGGCTAGTTAAATTTTTATACGGTCTATCATATGGTTTTCTTGAAATGTTAAGTCCCTGCAGCGATCACCATAAGAATAAACAATGAAATCTATTGGCTACTGTATTAAAGTAATCTGCTCATCCATAATAACAACCAATATAACAAAGAAAACTTTAAAAATCCATTGAAACACTCAAAATTACTAACAAATTCAATCGCATACGGTCCCATACATTCCGGGAAGCGATCCTACAAATCATTTTTTCCATAAACATGTTTTTAACAGTGACATACAACGGTACAGCGCGAACAACAACATGCTTGAACTAACCCGTAAATAACCGCGGAGATATTTATTTTTATTGGCCAGATCGGGAGATAGAGCGGTGAAAGGCAATAGCGATATGTGACACAGATACCGCAGGGTCTTAAGATACCGCGATGCTATGCGATAGCCACGTGGATGGACATGCCGATAGACTTCAGTGAACATATCGCTGAAGAGTGCGTGAGGTAGATTATTGTGCAGGACTTAGAGTATGGTGTCTAATGAGGTAACTTGCGTTTAGTAATACACTAATATACCAAACTAGATATGTTTAAAAAGGAAAAGGTACCTAACACAAAAAGTTCTGAAGTGGAGACCACGTAGTGGAAGACGCAGCGTTGGATGAAACTTCCACAAAGAAGAACGATAACCTGTTGAGGGTAGCTGGAATCCGATGGATGCTCGACACACAATCCGGTTGTTATGAAGTTGTTTGGGGGTGCCTATTTCCAACAGAGAACGTCTTTCGGCTGAAATGATGATTATGTTGATGATGAGAGAGGTGATCTTCAACACAGATAAAGGGACACGGATGATACGTATTACCAAACGCAAATAAATTAGGAAAACGGCAAAAGAATTGTAACAACTCCTAACTGCATAGTTTGCAACCAAATCGAGGACGTGCAACATTTGCTGATGGAGTGTACCCGGAACAGAAATGAACGAGAGCTATGTATAAATGAATTTAAATTAAATCAACTAGATATAGGCATAATACAATCCATCTTATGTGTACCATCATCAGAGATGTCTAAAAAGTTGTGCCACTTAATTTAGTCCGGTCAATTTAGACATCCAAGGTTACAATAATTCGCACTTGGCTGAAAATTGGTAGGATTGTTCAATACACTATTATAAAGGAAATGTGAAAAGTCCTCATCGATCCGGCACGTGCAAAAAAAAATACACGTGGTCAAAGGTCACAAAAATGGGTTTTTCGCGATTTTCAGCAAAATGGTAAGTTTTATCATAAAATTAGCTCAGACAAAAATTGTAGATCGGACAATTATCTATAAAAATGTCTAACTACTTTTATTCCTAAGAGCCACCGTTTTTGAGATATAATGATTCAAAAAGTTGAAACAGTAGCAAGCGCAACCTGAGAAAAAGAGGTTGAATCCAAAAATTTTGTATGTGGTATTACTAACTAGTAGTTGTGAAGTGTCAAGACATAGTTCTTCATGTCTTGACACTTCATAACTTTTTTTATTTCGGACAATTGTGGCTGAATAATGTGGCCCATTAAATCAAAAACTCCAGGTCGTTCTATCATTAGACGCACTCTAATAGCATTGAATGTATTCGGCATAGTAAAATAAAGCAGGTATACGACCCTAGCCACGCAGACAATTGAATGGGAGGCAGATGTTGCTGAAGGTTACACTGGCGTAGAAGATAAGGGAATGGGTTTTTTTTACCCCAAATTTTCATATTTTATATGTGTTAGTCACACTGACCGATAGAACGATATTTTTGCTTGTATTACGGCTTCAGTGATGTACGAGTATATACGTGGTGTACTTATTCATATTTTGACGATTACAACTCTTTCAATATTTTGAATCGTTATATCTCAAAAACGGTGGCTCTTAGGAAAAAAGTATTTAGACATATTTATAGATAATTGTCTGATCTATAATTTTTGTCTGAGCTAATTTTATGATAAAACTTACCATTTTGCTTAATAACGCGAAAAACCCATTTTTGTGACCTTTGACCGCGTGTATATTTTTTTGCACGTGCCGGATCGATGAGGACTTTTCACATTTCCTTTATAATAGTGTATTGAACAAACCTACCAATTTTCAGCTAAGTGCGAATTATTGTAACCTCACCCCAATTAATTAGTCTATTTTGACCGGACTAATTACTGTTCTTTATGAATAGCTCTAGTTTTCTTATTAATAGTTATTATTAGCGAAACAAATGTAAAAGGATACGATGTTGCTGACATACTCAGGTAAAAGCCCCTAAATAAAATAAGATTAAAAAAAAGTCTAACAAACTAAGGATCCTTAAATAGGTACAATTTTTTTAACCCTTAACCATAAAATTCATTTTTTATGATATCTGTAATCCTGTTTTCTGCACTCTAATAATAATGAGCTGAACTGAACCCCTCCTCGTTTTCAGTTCCTTTTATAAAAGCGTTAACATTATTTTCCACCATCGCCAATAATCTAACAGTAGTAATCCTAAATACCGCTACACGATCATAAAGATATTAATTATTTATGCAATCGCGGCCATAACTCCACTAGTGGACTTAACGACTATTCCCACACATCGGAATGTTGATTAAAATGACGCGTGCTAACTGGTGTGGTTTACTTGACTGGTCTTCTTTTTTACAGTTTCATTTGGTCGATTCAAACGTTGAGTTGAAACACCAAGTTATACGCGTAGTATTAGACCGTCTTAACTGACCCAATTCTAGGAGAAATAGAGGTATAAACGCATTATTTTTTTTAGTAAAAAACTGAAGCAGTGTAAACTGAGTATTGTCTTTGTTTGACTTTAATATTTACCTAGGTAAATACTTATATATATATATATATATATGTATACTATAAATATACACTTTACTATTTATTTGTCATCAAGCATTTTAATGTATCAAATCTTTTAATTTATTAACTTCAGAAGGTATTAGTAATAATAAATAATCGAATTATATCCAATCGATCTTTACCAAAGTTCCCAAATCCTCCCTATAGCTACAGCTTGAGCAGATCTGCCAAACGACGCGTGAACGTTACAATCAATACGGACATTTTCAAATTGGCCCTAAATCTAGTCTCCCTTGCTTAATCCGCTCCACTTCAGCTTATAATGGGGAAGTAAAAAATAACCATTTCAGGCTCGGTTAGCTCACCTTGCCGCCTTGCCGGGGCACCGGATTGAGCGCCGTCTATTTAGACAGGAAAGATTAGGCAATTATATGAAAGAATTGGATTAGAGTTTCAATAGTCTTGTGGGGGTGATTCAACTGTGCCGTGGCGGATGGGGCTTGAAATATAACATTGACGGGGTTTGTAAAGTTCCTAAGTGTTTTGTAACTAATATTATAGAAAGCCACAAACGAATTTAATCTTGAAATGTTCTCACACGAGTGTCCTGAGAATGAAGCCACCGCTAATGAACCAATGCAATCAACAAATCGATACTTTTACTGAAATTAAAATCGTTACCAAATTAAAACAATTAGTTAAATTACAAACAAACAACCGACATTGAGAAACGAAACAATTACGAGGTGTCAAAATGTTACGAGACAACCTACATTCTTATAATCTTAGCTAAAGGTCACAAACAAAATGTTATGGATGGCAAAGTTCAGCAAGCTAAGTAACAGCCCGACCGGGGCCATCCATCACGCCGTTTAAATAATAAATAAATCAGTAATAATCTTCAAGTGGGTCGGGGAACAACCACCGATGTTATTTACAACCTACAAGATACGAACATAAAAATCTAATGTACGTTTGTGTACAATAAATCACTCAATGTGTACGATATAAGACGGCAGTCGAGGCCGAATTTAATGGCGAAAATTCTTCTATTTCGACATAGCGTTCCCACAGAAGATTTTTGTTTGAACATAAATACGCGACTGTCATAATTATATGACAGATAGTAGATGCCTCTGGGATTCCGGATCGGGGAGATATCGGCTCATCATATGCGTAAGACAATGTTGATGCAATGGCAAGAAAGTAGAGATTGCTGATAAACTAGTAAGGTGTGAATATTCATGCTTCGTTTTATGACAGTGTATTTTAAATTGCCAATGTATTGCAGCTTTTATGTCTGATTTAAACTTGGAAGGTACGCGCACATTTCCACATTGCATTCAGAGTCAAAACGATTTCTTTGTTAGTGTCATGTTTATTCCGAGGATGAGAGTCGGAGCTGTCGTCTTAACTCCTATGACATTAAAAACTGTATTATATTTACGTATAAACTATACTTAAGTTAAGTCTGTAATTACTTTGCGATATTTTTACGCTTAAGCTTGCTACAGTCTTGCGTAGGGCTTTCAATCCGGAGTTCCGGAGTTTCGTAACTCCGGAGTTTCGGACCGATTTTAAGCATTTTTGAAATCCGGAGTTGAAATAGAACACCGGAGTTGAAACCGGTTTTCAAAAATCATATAAACATTTACAAAACGACGAAAAACGCGTCTTAATTCTTGAGCGTAACCCGTTGTTTGATTCCTTGTTTGACTCCCATAGCACCAATCGTATTATTCGTTAGTGCTCGGCTTATATGAGTCAGAATGAACATTCTCGGCAGCAAGTTTTTTCTGCACGAAGCTTAGAAGTTCTCTTTCTGACTCATTTTTAAATGTCTTATCGAAAACCAAGAACTTCGATCTCATCATCTGCCTAGCCTTTTCCCAACTATATTGGGGTCGGCTTCCAGTCAAGCCGGATTTAGCTGAATACCAGTATTTTACGAGGAACGGCTGCCTACCAGACCTCCACAACCCATTAACAACGGGGTAACACGGTACTTCATGGCAAGACTGGAGTCAGATTTACTGGCTTCTGACTATCCGTAACGACTGCCACAGATCTCCAAATGACAGCCGGGACCTACGGCTTAACGTGCTTTCCGAGGCACGGAGTAAACTCGTTATGTTAAGATGGTCACCCATCCACAGACCAACCTAGGCAAGCGTTGCTTAACCTTGAAGATCGACCTGTGCGGCTGTTATTATCTAGCCACGAGCTCCAAGAACTTCGATCTCAAAAAAGAGAAATAGTACATTGTTCACCGAGAGGAGAAAGTGACCGATTACCGTCGAGGGTGTCGTTTGAAGCCCGAGCCGTAGGCGAGAGCTTTAAAACACCCGAGATCGGGAATCGCACTTTCTCTCGAGTGATACATAGTGCTTTATACTACACCTACGAGGAAAATAGTTTTATTTTACTTTTCTACGAAAACTGAATCCTCAAACAACACACAAATTGAAAATGGCGCCAATGGCGACTGCAATTTTCACATGTTCTTTTTTCAAATTGTTTGACACCATCCAACACACAGCTAGTGGCCAGTGTCATTTTGCGAACTTGGAGATAAAAACTCACTGTAAAAACTTTTTGGCTTTTGATATTTAGGTTACCAGCGCATAGTCTTACCCAAAATTAAAAAAGAAAAACCACGTAAAAAATGGATTTTCATACACTTTTCTCTCCCGCTCAGATGCGTTTTCTCGCCGCATATTTGTTCGATATGCAATGACGTACTTTCTACCGTAAATTTGATAAAGTATCAAGGTACTTTCCGAGCAGGTGTAGTATAAAGTAGATTTTTTGGTACCTTTAGGTTCATAACTATTATTATATTGTAACTTGCCAAACAAATGTTTATTTTTTATGATTGTTTTAATATTTTATAATGCGTATTAGTTGTCTATCATAACTTTGGTCTGTCAGATAGTAATTTAAATCGAAAACACTGAATCCTTAGCAAATAAAACATCCAATTTTTTTAAATAAAGGGGGTTTTTTATTAATTACTAAAAAGCTGTCAACTCCGGAGCCAACTCCGGAGTTCCGGATTTGATTGCTCAACATCGTAACTAGCTCCGGAGTTGGTAACTATCCGAGTTTGAATGCCCTAGTCTTGCGTAATGGGAATCTTAACTGTCTACCTGCGAGATGTCGACTCATGGGCGAAAGACTGCAAAGTTGCAGTAGCTACAGTATTGTTTAATCGAAAGTCTAATTTAACTTTTTTACGTCATTAACTTATCTGAGGTATAACAAAGCCCCCTGAGGGAACTCACTTCAATTAAAGAATCCGCCATCAATAAACTAAGACACGCGCTTTTCTTTAATTTTATTTTGTACCGCTACAAATTAATTTGTGGATAAATTTTCCTCTATGGACGTTTTCTGGGGGATGTTTTTTGCATGCCGAGGGGTGTCGTTTAGTTTTTTATCGGATGTATTTAAAGAGTGGATCCCCTGGTATCCGTGGGGTTAAGTTGTACGACTTTAATACTTCCTTGTATCACGTACGCGAGGGACGCGGGACTCCTCGCGCCGGGCGAGTCGCTAGGGTTCCTCCACGAGATATGTTTTGTAGTTTCGCAATCACGAAAGATATTTATTACGTTATATCGATAAGACTCTTCCATCTTTTCCGGTTCAGTCATGAGTGGAGATGTGACTGGTGAATAATGGTGGCATCTTTGATAGGAGTTTTTGCAAAAATTGGGAGGATCTGTGTTAGTAGCGTCAAGCAAACTACTTTGTTTTGCTTCATAATTGGTTGGTTGTAAGTAAACAGTACTGGTAATTTTGCACACAAATACTGATTTTGACACTTTCAGTCGTCTTGATTCTATGCACCTGAATTCATACAAAGATATAATAACTCTCAACAATTATACAACAATAAACCATACATCCCCACTTTATAACTCAAACGTTCTCCATTAAAAAGCTCATTATCATCTCCTAGAAGTCCATCACGAGTATCACAACAAAAATTCAATTAAACCCATCTGAGTAGTAACAGAAGCGTGTAGCGATCTCAATCAACATTTTTTGTTCGCAGCGGGCGCGGCTACCGCGGCCGCGGCGTGTGCGCAACTTACTCGAGATACAATTAAAAACATAATTGCTTAAGGATTAAAGTTTTGAAAGAGTTTTTAATATGATACTGCCTCTGATGCGTTGAGCTTGAGATATTGTTACGTTAGATACCCGACTGATGTTAGATGATTGATTAAGTCTTGATATTAAAATAGATGGACGTGATATGACACAGCATAGTATTAATGTTTTGCGCTGATCAACTTGCCGTGACGGTTGGTCAAGGTTTAAAAGATTGTCATTCATAATATTATATTTGACAGATCACGATGTTGATGATAAACGCCTTCAAACTTATCGAAATGGGTCGCCACACTTGAAAATCTCTTATATTGATCTTTACGACAATAATCTCACACTTAATTGAAAACATATGCCTATAAAATATATGCCTAACGATTTCCGATCAATGGTTTTAATTCTCAAGTTTGTTGTAGCCATATTCAAGATAATATCACACTGAGACGCCTAAAATGCTGCCATAAAACTTTACGATGACTGCACACTTAATTACTATTTCTTTTCATATAAAAAAGGGATTGCAGCAACACCTGGAGAGATCAGAAAAAAAACATCGCAGTAGGTTTACTCGCATATCATAAAGATAATTAAAACAAACTATGTAGGGTACGTTGCATGCCAAATAGCTGTTGACTTGTTTTTAAATAAAAATGACACTAACATACCTATGTCTAATTGATTAAGCAAAACCGATAAAAATATTTATCGAATCCGAATCAACATGAAACTATTGTTGAAGGCGATCAGTAATCTGCTCACGTCCCAACAGACAATGTAAACGAAACAGTAATTCTTAAGGAACGTTTCGATTAAAATCGTTCAAGTTTTATGAGCTTGTACTTGAGGGAAGCCATGCATATTGCTAGTTCGCTATAAGAACTCTGAGTTCCCCGCGGGGAGGGAGTGTTACCTAAATTGCCGTAACAATAAGGGTTCGGCTTTAAGGGAGACTTCTTTTTTTATTTTACAGTAATTTCCCATTACATTTTACGTGAGTCAGTCCTGTGGGGTGAAGTTTTGCGATTGCAATTCTTAACCGCTATTCCGTATTCTGTTTTATGATTTCCGTAAGTGGGCCGTGTTTGATAATAGAAAAAATGAAATATTGGATGATTGATAATAAAATTAAAATAAACAACAAAAGCGCATACATATTTATAAATCACAAAAAATATATAATTTAATAAAGCACAGCAATACATCACATGAATACCGAAATGATAGGTTATTGTGAAATCACATAAATGTAAGCATTAGACTCAATAGCCACCAAAAATGGCCAGGATTAGTATTTGTCGGCTGCCGTTGAAAACAGAGGCTTTTTATGGCTCACCGCCCGCGGCTCACTAATCCTACGCCAAAAAACACAATAAGCCATATCGTGACGTCACAAGAAGAATGCCACCAACATTATTATCCTAGTGGTTGAACCCCCGCGCGATCTCTGTAAAGCGTTTGATAAAGTGGATCACAAAACGCGACGCAACGCAACGCTGTAATATAAATAAAAACGGGCCCATAAGTGGCCCTTGCGGTAAGCCCAAGTCTCTACCGCCCCACGCGGAATCGCGAAAGTGGTTTCATAAGCTAACCGTGCGAAACGCCTTCTCAGTTGTTATTGTGAAATATGAATTATGAAAATAATAAAAAATAAAGCGTTCGGGGGTAGAGCGGGGTAACGCGAGGCACGCGGCGGCACGTGCGCGCTCGCGAGCCAACCAAAATATTGAAAAGTTTAACCGCACTATTGTACCGCGCACGGCAGCCCGGCCATTCAGCCTGACACGTGACTGTCTTAATTTCATCAATTAAAGTGAGAAATTGTAATCGAATTACCTACTGTGAACGGCTCTGGATAAAATATTGCACGACTGGCTAATAAAAAATAAACATTCATTGAGATAGGTTTTTGTACCTCAACAGCATAAAATGAATAGACGACTTGGTGTTAACACTGTTTCAATTTTCCTAAGTTTTTCTAATAAAAAAATAGATTAAATACCATCAATGCATGTATTGTGTTCATTGGGCAAGCTTTCTGAAATTTTAATTTAAAAGTAATAAATACAAGGAACGCATTAAGTTGACACACTTTACTGATTAACCCGTTGTCTCACGGAGGGTTGTTTAACTCTCTTAATAAGGATGATCTGCGAGCTCCTGCATTCATCCAATATTGATGCGTCGCTAACGCCTTTGTATTAATAGTGGCAGAATTTAATACTGTTTGTGTGCCGCGTCGGGCTCGCCGGAGGATTACGGGGGGTAGTTTTTTAAATAGGGTTAGGTTTTTTCCGGCAAGCGAGGGTCGTGATAAATGACACATGCACATTTTTCGAAATACCCAATTTCGGATTTAAGTCACCCTCAAAGTGGCCGGTGCGGCAGTGCGCCGGACAATGGCGCGGGGCTCTCGCACTCATTTACACCGTCGCTTTGTTGTTACGCGAAAGGGTATTATGGCGTTACTCTCTAGGATATTGGAAGCGGTTATGGGGTTTAATAATGCATTTTCCTATCGTGACGGCCCACCATTACTTTGAGATAACTGCGCGTAAAATTGCCTTCGAAAAAAGTTAACGAGTGTGTTGTATTGACGTATAATTATGGATTCTGTTTATGTTAGGTTGCTGAAGGCAGTCTGTAGCGCAGTTTTTGTTAGAACAGACAATTGAACAAATTGCTGCAAGATACACAACTTTGTTAGAGTAACGGTAGGCAAAAAGTAACGTAAATGAGCATTAGTAATGGTAATGCATTAAACTTATGAAGTAGAGGCGTCAAGGCGATCCATTACACCGTCTGTCAAATCGACTCGTGCGCACATCCGCGACTTTTTACGCACATGATCAAAGATGGCGCGTGATTAAAAGCTTGCAATTATAATGCGATTAGCTATCGTGTCGACTGATACTAGGTAAACGAATGAATTGAATTTAATTATGCATTAGTGATAGCAGAGTATAAACACAGCACTTCTCATTCAATGAGTATATTTTACGAACCGTAACACAAACATGTCCGATTAGATTTATTTACGGCCGATTTTCTTGTCTTTGATGGTATTATTTGTGAGACTAGATGTCCAAATACAATGATGTATCATGTGAGTTAACATGGTTGTGATCGCTTCAACGATCCACGACTAATACCTACTAATATTGGACAAAGTTCTTCCGTCTGACGCAGGTCCTTACCAGGCATAGGAGTTTCGGAAGGTATCTGTCTCCGATTCGGCGAAAATAAACGCTCGGCTATCAGCATTATGTGAATCGGCCGGGTGACCTGTTGGAGCATACGGTGGAAGTCTGCCCTGCTTAGGAGGAGCACCACCGTGTTCGTTTTGATATAAATAAAATAGGGAGAATCTTGGTCTATTAATCTTATTACGCATATATATATACTCGTAAGAATGTGCGCATATTTTCCACGAATCGGTGATTTTAATGTGGCCTATTAATTGTAAACCTATTAATAATTAATTATGAACCAAAACAACTTGACCTTTAAAAATGTCGTGTCTTTTAGCCTCGCGAACTAAGATAAATGGTTCAACTCCAATGTCTTCGCAATTTATTATGAAAGCCGCCATTAACAGTGGGGTAAGCACAAATCAAAGTGTCGTGAAAGAATTCTTAAACAACTATTAAAGGAGTCGTGATAGTCTGCCATCTTGTGAAATAGTTTGTTCGGTAAATACTCCGGAACTTTTGTTAACACAATATTAGCATAGTTTTTGGGGGAAATAAACTATGAGCAAGTTTTCCACAAACAAATATGGTGAATATTTACATTATTATCTGCTATTGCAACTTTCGTTTAAGGTTTTTCTGACTTCAACTATTCTGCCACGTCAGGCGTTACAGAATCATCCTCCAGACATACACAGTCCTCTCCTACAAGTATTCGAGATAACTGCAAACTTTACGTTTATTCAAATAGACTATAGTAATAAACGCTTGATTAAAATTTAGTTAAGTTACAACTACATTAGGGGCAATTTCATCTACAATTTTATCATTATTTTGTTTTTAAATAAAATTCTTTACTCCACACAAGGAATAACTCCTGTATTATGGGTCCATTCACAAACATTTAACATAAATAACAAGACTCCCAGATCCAGAACACCTATCTGTAAGCAATACAAATATTTGATTCGTGCGGGAGTCGAATCAATCGAATTGAACCAATGCGCCAACTGTGTCGTCAATCTTGATCATCATCATTATTCTAGCCGAAAGACGTCGACTGCTGACCGTAGGCTCACATAGAGACACCTCCAGCCATGCTATGATGCTACAGGTCAATAAACAATATCGCAAGTGGAGTGTGTAAGTGTATATTTAAATATGAAACAATAAAGCGTCGTTATGGTCAGTAAACAGATCACTAAAGTTTATCATGGCCGTAATAAAGTTAGTGGGCCAGTTTAGAGCTTAGAACCGACTAGAGCGGTGATGAAATGTGATCGTTTGTGAGACTTCGTGTACGAAATTATCCCTCTGGACAAATATTGTGTATTATATGTCGGGTTTGTGTTCGCAACTCCACGTGCGAAGCGCGTATTTTGCGTACGAGTTGGACAAGTGTCCCTTTCGATCCACTCCGGCTCCTAAAGGAAGGCCAGCAGCGTTTTGGTGTTACTAACCATTTTGCAGAGGGTATTTGGATGTTCAAAGTACTTTGCCTTGTATCCGGCAACTACTGGGCAGCTAAGAAGTAAATGAGCTGCTCTTTTGACGTGCAGACTCAGAGTGGACTGTCTATATTTCCCTTGACAAAGAAGTGAGGTTCTGTAACTGATATTTCAGACAGTTGTAGAAAGAACTGTTTCGTGAAGCGGCTTTCAATAGAGGGTAGTGCATAGTCTTGACATAAGGTCTACCCATAGTTTGTGGTGTAGATCTTTGGTACGTCTCCTTACCAGTTTGCGTAGGTATTTAAGTCACGTATTATATGTGAACCTAATTTCGACTTTGATGTACACATTTGAAAATTGAAGACATTACAAATCCTCTTAAACTCCCTTAACTCATCCTGTATCCACCCATACCCAGGGACACACCGCTAGTCTCACAGTATACATTTGTTCGATTTCAGATAAAGAAAACAAAACTTTTTTGTCCTAAAGGGACTAATATCGTTTCCAACGAGTTGATTTTCTATGATTAGAATATTGAATATTATACTATAAAGCAGTAGTGTTTCAAAAAGCTAAATATCAACTATCGCAAATTATCATTTTCTTCGAGAGCTGCGATTGTGTTGCCGGATAGACGCGATAGTTGCCGCAACAGAGACATCGGGAGCAATCGTTCTCGTCCGTACACTTTGAGCACACATCATCACTAAACATTTAACAAACCAATATAATATAAAAAGCAGTGTGAAACTCCGCGATAGCATCATACCCCGACTGTACAATTAACTCGTCTCGCAGTGCTTCGTATAGCAGATAATAATATTGTAACGGTACTGCACCATAGAAGCCAAAAGCTAAGCTACGCAGCAGAGTAGCACGTAGCAAGTTAGAACTGATCCATATATTCACTTACTACGAAAATATAGATGGGATCATCTATTGTATCACTGCTACGCAAACTCAAACTCAAAGCAGTAGTTCCAATAAACCAACTTTTTAACTGTCAAGACTGTTCGATCACAAAAAACGATGAAGCTATTTTTATGTTCCACAGCGTAATTTCTATGAAGAATAACGTGGGAGAAAATTTAAAGACACCCCTTTAAATCGGTTATAGCGTTAATTATGAAATTATACATAATAACATTCACTACAACAATCGCTATCGCGTAGTGCATGGTAGGCCAATAAGTAAACCGCGCAGCTAACGTGACAAATACCTCCGTAGCAGTGGACGATGTGGACGGCTGACTTTAAATGTGATGCAGCGGGCGGAACCGAATGATGCTTCTTGTATGCTGCGGCGCCTGCACGGACCATTACGCTATTGTTTATCGGATTGTAGTTAGCTGTGCTAAAGAAAGCTGGGAGTGGTGCAGAAAGATTAATCTAACCCCGAGGATCATAAAACCTAAATCTGAGTGTATTTTCAACCTGAAATGGCTCAGCAGCAGCGCTGTGATTTAGTGGTGTTAGGTTTTTTATTGATTTAAAGTTAACTCAACCGCCCTTAACAGTCGACAAGTCATAGAAGAAGTAAAAAACGAGAGACAATATCTCCTTAACTGGTATTTAAAAATAAATAGGGTGGTAAAATAATATTATTAACAACTTCTTAATTACTCAGATACCCACGAAACGAGACACAATAGTAAAACAATAACAGCGCGGTCTCATAGGACCGGTTGGGGATTCAAACGTTAAGCGGTACGCAAAGGGAACACAGATTGTACTTAATGACGATTTTTTTTTTTGAGCAATGTTTTAAAAAACAGAATGATTGAGCTTATGCTCAAAGCTTTATGGAGGCTTCTCACTAAGACAGCTGAGTACAACGTGCCATTGTCCAACTTCAGTGATGGGTTCATTGATGATGTAAGCTATCAGCTGACTGACTGAGCTACATTTTTGTAAAAAAGGTCATAAAATATCGGCACAAGTGTATTGAGATTCGATTCTTGAGAGAGTGATAGAGTCTCTTAAAAACGTTAGAGTTAAGGTTATAGTGTGCCAATCTTTTGGGATAATTAAGAGACACTTTTATTCTACAACTATGTATAAGTATAATTAACACTTTGAAAGTCACTTCGGTCAGACTGTCAGCTAAGACTAATAGTGCATCTTTTATTTTTCTATTTATTTTGTGATGTGAAGCTGTTACAGCACTTCATATAAATACGCACATACGAAGAGTATGGAAACCAACAACATAACACGACAAACACCCGACAAAAACTTTTGATTTTATTCGCCGTTACTTCGATCATATCCCCGTAAAAACATCCTCGATGGGAATAAGAAAATGGCCTTTAGGAATTTCTCTTTAGCCAACCCTTCCAACCGTTAATAAATGTCACGGAGAGACCGTTGACACCGGGGGTGTGTGTGGGACCCCGCGGGGCCGCCATGTGCAGGACGGTCCTGCTAAACGGTGTCTCCACGGCCCACTTGCGACGTTTATGGTCACCGTGGCTTTAATACTTTTTAAACCGTGAAATAGTGAGCGTACGCGCATTAAAATTTACGTTCCTTGTTGATTTTATATAGCGATATGGTGTTTACCGTGGCAAATAGACTTAAATTTTTATGTAATTACTGCGCCATTGCTTTATGATATTGCTGCGGTAATTGCCGCGGTGTCGCCACTGTGCCCGTGCTTACTGACAATACTAATGGCGTAGTGTATCCTGTATTTTCTTGTTTTTTTACAAGTTTCCTTATTACAATGGCATTGTCGAACGATAATCATAATTTTCAATATCCGGCGTGCATTATTTTTGCTATTTTATAAAACAGCTATTCCGGTATGAAAATAACTAGTAATTGCTATTAAATGGTACGCTATTACGACGTAATAACATATTGAATTTTAAGCTCCAGCTGTCCGAAAGTGATAAATGCGGCATGCCTCCGCTGACACTTAATTATTTACAATTCGCAAATATGAGGACAACACGAAATAATTTGTTTACATCAATTAGTTTTTACAAGCATGTCATACGCAGTCGATCAGTTCGAACAAAAGAATAAACTAATTTTATTGGTAATGACAGGAAATCATTACATGCTTAAGCTGAGTGCAAATCGTTGACAAGTGCAACCGTCCGCTAATTGAATATTTATACGTGTTAATGGCGACTCGCGGTGCGTGGAGGTAATCTCGCCGAAATGTCGCGGCTGTTGACTGGACATGTGCAAGCGCACCTTTAGCCCGCGGCTACACGTTAAATTGGCCCCAAGTGCACCTCGGACAATGAAGAAAAGTAATACGTTAAATTGGCCGCCAGTGTACGAAGGTTGAAGTGTAACTAATTGCGTCACTCTACAGTACACTTGATTGCAAAAAAAGGTGAAATGCTATAAAACTAACGGCATTTTTTTTCTTGATGGTTTATGAGTATAGGACATAATGATGTTCGCGAGTGAAGCTAGTACTAATTACGGCAGTTCACGTTTTAATGCCATTCTGCTGAATATGGCACAAGAGCCATCATTTAATGGTTGTGCTTGACAAACTAGAACGAATTTTAGTTAGGCTTCTTTAATTTGCGCCATGTGTCTTAAATATCAAGCCAAATGGCTTAAAGGTATTTTTTACTATCTATAGAAAATATGTAACAGAAACTATATAGAATAAATACTAAAAAGATTTCACTTTTTATGCAGATAGTACCTATTCGTAGTCAAGGTGTAGGTTGGGTGGAGCGCACCATGTCTTTGTGGAGGCAATCGGAGAAAACCCGTGATCTTAGAGCACAAAATGCAACTGAAGAACTAACGTCTGATGTGATGCGGGAGAAGAACAAACTTCACCCACAAAAAAGCAGTACAAATAGGTGCAGAGCAGAAACCGAAAGGAGTGAAAGCGCGAAGTACAGCTACTGTTTAATAAAATAATAACGAGTATCAAATAAATAAGCAAATGAGCCCAATCATCAGCTATCAGAACATCTATCGAACATTGTACTTACACTCGATACGTAGATGATATCGTTGCGTATAATATGGTAAGCAGCGCGATATTTTAACGTCATGCGTGTGCGCCCATGCGTACGATTAGCACTTCTTGCTGTTACCACCGCTGCCGCTAATGGACGATATAAAAAGGTTGCATACGCCTAATTTTCTTGTAAACTAAAGTTTATAGCGATGTAGCGACGCGTGATACTTAAACGCAGCTAATTAGTGCTGGAATTAAAAAAGCTAGCAGACTTTCCAACAAGACTCAACATTGTTCATTTATTTATCAAACACCATCAACGATTACATCACTGCTTACCATCAGGTGGGATCGCGGTCAAGCACTAGTTTTACGGGTCATTGTACATACGACACACATTCCATTCTCCATTGTTAAAAATATGTGTAAACTCGCCACAAATTTATTTTTTCTTAATAAAATATTTTGGAGTGTTGTTAACTCGTCACAAGCGATTTCTACGTACGGACAGCAGAGAAATCAAACACAAGAATAAAAAAGATAAACATGTCTTTTTTTAAATTAAAGATAATCTTAATAAAATCACTATTATCACAGTTTTAATTGCAGTATTATTCGTAGCTAAATATACATTACTACTTGCTGATTTACCGCTAACATACTAATATTTCTCTTATGACTTTCTCAAATCACAGAACTATTATTATTAATTCAACTTAAATCTAATTAAAAAAACAGTTTTATAATGATAAAATAATATTACACATAAATGTAAACAATCACTGCAAATTAAAAAATTAAGAGTATAAAAGAATGGGCGGTCATCTCCTGCGAAGCAGTAGGAGCTATGTTAGGAGCAGTTTAGCGAAGGAGGCTGCCGACCGCGAACGCGTGAGGGAGCGGCCCTCACGCCGCCGCCGCCGCCGAGATCCCGATCCCGATTTCCGACCACCGTAGGCGCGGGCTCGCGGACAGCAAGCACTGGGTAGCTTGCCGTCCAACAGTCTGATAATAACCTGGACCGAGCCTAGTCGCAAACATCGCGTTCTGTTCCGCGCGCCTCAAGGAGATGTCAGCAAACTGTAGGGGCCCGGTAGGGTCGAAGCCTCTGGGGAACACGGAAAATCCGAAAGGTGCTCACCGTGTCCCCCAGATCGAAGGCAACGAAGGAACGGCTTTAGTCAGTGAGAGTGACATGCCCTCCCGCTCCGCCCAAGAGCGGGAGAAGTCATTCTGATGATTCCCCTTCACTTTACTTCACAACTGTTATAGAAAAAATTAATTTCATTACTTTAAGGTTATTATATAAACTTTTGATATATTTGGGTTTGAAGAGTAAAAAAAAATTATTTATTTTAATATTAAGCAGATATTAAGCAGCAAGTAAAGTTCTAACTTTACTTGCTAACGCTACTTTCCTTAAAAATAGCATGAAAATAAAATTTGTGCCGAGTTTACAACAAGTTTTATTAATAAATAATATTTTTTTGTGGTTGTGACGAGTTAACAATGGATGTATGGGAATTTTCAAAAGTGTGGCGAGTCGACAATGTGACGAATGTACAATGACCCGTTAAAACCAATTAAAAAAAATATTTATTTTATGTACACTCACATTATAATAAAAGAAAAGATGGAAACAGAAAATAGGTATGAAGGGGTGTTGCTTATTTGTATAGAAATCTCTTCTAGTATACCTGGGGAAAAAGAGTTGGAAAAAGGGGTTTATTCTCTACACGTAGGTAAGTCGAATTCGTCAAACAATAGATAATGAACTTTGCACTTATTTGATAAAGATAGTTTAAAGACTATTTATTTAATTTCTGTTATTGCAACATTGTCAATTAATTACTAGATTAAGGCTCTCACAGATAGGGGCGACAGGTCAATGTGGCGACAACAATCTTCTGTAATTTTTTACGTATACTTGAGCGCTATGAAAACGTTTTGTCGCGTCACTCCTTTCTGTAGGAGTCTTTACGTAAGCCAGTAAAAGATAATTATCTAGAATCTTTTTACTTCAAGAATACGGGGCTTTGTTCTTATTACCAGATGAAATGAAGCGAGTAACACTAAGGCTGCGTAAACAAAACATGCAAAACTGATAGATTTATATCTAACGATATTAATTACGCTTATGGCTGAATTATGGTGATTACTTGGATGATAGCCTTGGAGAACGGGTCATTAACTGCATACCTGCATACTGCATTATATGTGTTACCTTAAGCGGCTGGAAGCATCGGGAAATAATGCAAAGCGTGGAAATAGTCACGGTTCTATACTTAGAATAAGGAGATCCAAAAAGGTACAATAATCGAAAATAGGTAGAAGAAAAAGAATCACGTTTATTTGTGACTTATAGAAGATTTCAATTAATCTTAAAATAACTGAAAATAAAAATAAAACATTTAAAAGAAAAATAAAAGTACGTTGCCAAAAAGTCACGTCAAAAGATACGTCAGTTGATCAGTCTTATCTTACGATAATCAGTCTTAACGTACTTTAGTTCCGAGTGTTTGTGAAAACAGCTGATACATATACGCAAATTCAGTCTATGAGTTATATTTCCACTGCTGGGACCTCGTTTTCTTGTACGGGGGTGGCGGCCACAATTCACAATACGGTCTCACACTAAGTGCTTTGAAGTTGTGGGTATTTATAATAATAACATTTCTTTCATAAATGTTATAATAGCATATTCTGTAGCCTAACTAGTCAAAGCTTGTATTACCGATCGCTGCAAAAAAAATATCTGTAGGGGCCCAGCAGGGTCAAAGCTTCCAGGGCCATGGGTTTGCTCCTGAAAGGAAAACTCGGTGCCCTGAAATGAAGACAAAGAAGTAACAAACGAGTGGGTTTTAGCCAGTAAAAATGTACCATACCCTCCCGTTACGTCCAAACGCGGTAGAAGTCATTCTGATGATTGTTCACCTAAAAAAAGCAATCTGAGCAATACTCCTCGAATTAATGAATTCCATCCTAACTACTTTAATTAAAAGAAGCGTGTAAAAGAATCAACTTCGAAATTAAAATTACTTTTAAAATTACTTCGATTCTTACTTATAGTTAAAAAAAAAAATCTAAGCATTATATTTGGCCTTAAAAGAAAGGATTTCAATTAGAATCTAATAAATCACAAAGCAATATGTTAATTGAACATTGCTAAAAAAATTACGAGTAAATTAAACACGCCTAACCCTCTCCTGCTGTAGTAAAAACACAAAGCTCTACAAGTTTTTGTGGGTAAAAATTTCCATACTGAGCACTCCATATTAGTAGTTATGTACTGGATCTTCTTGTTACACGCGCTCGGTGGCACAGTTCGTTCCGTTGCGTCACGCCGTCGGACGGTGCGTGCGCGCAAGTTACTAAACACGTGTATTATGCTGTCACTGAGTCCCGCTTGATTGCCCACTCAGATGGTGATGCTTCATCAGGTTTTTGAGGGTTGGCAGGTTGCTACCTGTAGTTACATTTTTGATATTAGTTTTTTTCTGGTAGGAAATCATCAGAATGACTTCTCCCGCTCTTGGGTTAGAGCGGGAGAAGTCAAACTAAATTAAACTTTTTTTGACTAAAACCCACCTCTTTTGTGCATTCTTTGCCTTTTGTTCCAATGAACCTCAGGTTTTTCTTTCAGAAGCGAACCCATGACCCCAGACGCTTCGATCCTGCTGGGCCTCAGTTTTTGAAGGTAGAATTAGCTATCTTGTATTCCAGTGCGAACTGATGAGTCATACATTTCGCTGATGATTGCCTCATAAGATGCTAAAGAAAAATAAATTATACGTATTCAATATAAAGGACCTCCACTTCAAAAATCCTTCGATTAATATCAATTAACTGTTAATTTAATGATTGGAAATGGAATCGAGTTTAATGACAGAATCAAATCAGTTCAAGATGACTTATAAACAACCTCAAATGGTTTCTAAGTAACGCAAGAAAAGTTTAGTGGCACAAACAAACAGCCGATTGAAATATTACTAGATCAAACTTACCCGTATCAATCACAGAGGGCCAATTATAAAACAAAAGAAGAAGCTGCTGTCAGATTGAATCATAACGAACCATTGATATCGTACACGCGTACGGCGCTAATTAACCACCGACGCATCTGCCTCACACACGTCACTAGAACAATAGAAAAACCAACAGCGTGACGTAAACAAACCAATTTGAGTCACTTTCGGTCTTACTGACCCCTACGGCGGCGCAGGGTTATCGCCCATCTCAACGGATTTTAGACAACAAAATTAGAATCCAACTAATTTCACTAGACAGCCGTGTCCACTAATATAGAGCAGTAAAAAACACGCTTTATATTTAGCTAAATAACCTTAATCTTAATGTAGGGTGGTAACATCTTTCCGCCTTCACCCTTGACTTACACCACCACTAGAATTGCGACTCTACTTCAACAGCTATAAAGTCTAATGTCCTGTCTACAAAGTTAATTTCTTATGCTGTTTTATGAGTAGTGCTAATTGATATCTTGTTGTATCTGGACACAGTACGTTATACAGACGCAAGGTGGTCGGTCGCAAGGTGCGCGGCGACCGTTGGCGCACCTTCCTCGGCCGGCGGCGGTAATAATACCTGTGTCCGTGTACGCGGCCACGGAACCAACTGATTAGTGGAACGAAACGGTGACAGTTTTCCACTTTGACAAACGTAGTAGATTTATTGACAGATAGCCCTCGATGACCTGCTTCCGGGTTCGAATGGGGTGATTATTCAATTTGGTCTGACAAAAAGTTGATGGGTGGGGAAGATGATGACTTAATTGGCGCAAAGTAGTTTTTGACAAGACTGGTCATGGGCTGTCAATGAACTATCTAATAGTACTTAGAAATGAATACGACATCTTCTTTGTCAAGCTTCATCATAACAGGCAGGCAATGTCATATTTCAATGACATCGACCCCATTACCTACATGATAATTCTGGTTTGCAAAAAATTATATCGATTCGAATTGACACTGAGTTACAAGTTAACCTAATTTCGCCAATACGATTGCAGGTGGTAGTCAATTGGTACCAATTACAAATTGATATTCGCCATTTCTTATTGCCAGAAGTTACTTATGTTTAATAGCACCAAAAAAGAAGCCCATTGCCATAGACGTAGTTATCGTTGGGAAGTTTTTGTGCAAGTGCATCACCTGCAGTCAGATTGATTGCAGGTGGGATGCCCAATAACGATTAAACTCTTCATTTCTTTTGAATAGAAAGTGCTTTGTTTATTCTACGAAGTATTGACACGTTAATTTATTTCACCAATTAACAGGCTGGAATATTTTCTATAATTCTGTTCTGGTTTTTGCATCTGTTTTTCATTATTAGTCTTGTGAGAATCTGTTGTGGCCGGCTGCTATGCCCCCTGTTACATGGACTATGCAATTATAGTGACCTGCAATACTACCCAACTCTTTAGGAGATATATTTAGGAGATACAGGAGACTATTATGTAATGTTAGATCAAGTAAAAATTTTGGTTTCTCTTGTTCTCAACCATAAAACGGTCGATATTTACTTATAAACGACTTTTTCTTCTTCACTTATTACCTATGTTACAACTTCAAGCTTTCTCCCTGTTATCTAACCGTTGACATTATGAACAATCGTCGTTTCTCATTAGTATTAGGCGCAATGTAATTAAAAGTCAGTTTCTACGACTATAGTAGAATAAATTCTGATCAAATTGAGCGTGTTATTACTCAGTCGTAATTGCATGTTTACGCATATGCGCGAGCGCATTTCGTGCATTACACACCTGTTACTATGCTCGGTCTATAAGAGAGTAGGTAAATAAGCTTTATGCAGAAAATCAACTCCAAATATTCTGCAGAAAAACATACCGAAACTAACACAAGGGTTGCAAATTCAATTGTTGTGAGCAACCATTCTAAGTCATTAAAGAGTGTGTCATTCTATTCAAACTTTTAATTTCTGTAAAATGAATATAGTACCCATACACAGTTACAGTTGTTTACTTGAGCTATGAGCATTTTTTGGCCCTCTAAAAACAACCGATCAGTTTCGTAATCAAATTTGTACTTAAACTTGAAATATAGGCAACTGAGGAATGGGTTGCCACCGGGCTATATGACGTTTGACCTTAAAAGTTTGATAATAATAATACAGGCCATGGAAAAAGAGTTCCTTAAGAACGCATATGGTGGTTGCTTGCTCACTGCGCTTACACTTTAGGCTAGAAAAAGTATTTAGGACACATTGGTTGGAAAATTCTAAAAAGATTTCGTAGCTAGTTATAGCTCATAATCTTCTGAGTTCGGTGTTTATCTTCTAATATCCCCTTTACTTCAACACCACTGCTCACAAAACGGTGAAGGAAAACATCGTGAGGAAACAGCCATGTCCTTGAACCAAAAATTCGAAGACCTGTCCAATCCGCAATGGGCCCGCGCGGTGGATTATGGCCCATTCTCTCTCCAAGAGAGGAGGCCTGAGTCCCTGCAGTGGGAACATTATAAAGCCGATAATGCTAATGCTAATCCCCTTTACCTGTCATCAATCATTCAACTTATCATTTACTCCTTTTCTAACACAGCAATGAGTGCAATCACTCATCTAGAAGAAACAATCGTGCTTGCTGTTTACATCGAACCTTCTGCGCCTCATTCCATGTACTGTGACTACGATAATTTATAGGCGTCTATTCGACTTTAGTGGTCTAGTGTTAGCACAAACACCTATGTAAATAAGCTGGCAATTTGTTAATTATGTTCGATTTTAAAATGGCTAGTACTTTAACATAATTATGACTGTTAAGTTCTTATGAGTATTGCCGATAGCTTTCAAGAATTATGTTTAGAAGTTTGCGAAACAATGTGCAGGTAAAGTCCTGCAAACGTCCATTGTAAAGGGGGGGAGGGAGGATCCTTCGACTAGACGGTTGTTGCGACTGGTAACCCGTTAGTTGATATCGGGCTGTTGCATATTATAATATGTTTAAATCGCGTGGAGAACTCTAAAACCGTGATGCTGGTTTTGTTATTTTTATTTGTCAGCAACATACCTACTATACTTTATTGTATTGGTTTTTTTGTCTTTTCATATTGATTTTTATCATTATATTGTCTTAAAATACACTCAAACACACACACATCTATTGCCAGCTATAACAAACTATATCAGTAAATTTAGCAACGCCCAACGTTCGTAATCATCAGGTCATTGTTTCTACGAGTGCTATGTCGAAAGCGCGACCGATACATTGCATTAGCGACGTGAGCATTTGAACAGTACCTACGTACGGCTGTAAATGTGGACTTTGAAACACTCAGGACTAGTGTCGCGGAAAAATACTAGCTTATCTACAGACTTACGACATGGTAAACAAGAATAGAAGTTCAACTGTATAAGAATATGTTCTATGATGACATAATAGAGTTTGGTAATACTTAAGCCTCCTAACCAGGACACTGCTGAAAAACTGTCTGCAAATTCTTTAAAAAATGATAGAGAGACTAGCTTTTTGCTCACGAGCACGTATAGTAATGAAGTCTAATAATATTCACAGATAAGTAGGCGGACCCTGGCAATGGCCGGGATTAACGCCAGGCAGAAGAAGATAAATATAAGGACGCCGAGCAACGCTATCCTAAACTAGACTGGATAGAAAGAGGCAATACTAGATTACGAGGGAAAGCAGGACTGGGTGGCCCTCCAAAAAGATAGAGATATGGTGGGAAAGACGAGGCCTTTCTCCACACAGATTTTTTCACACCCCTTATAAAAGTAGCTAAATACGATCAACCGACATTTAGAATGGTATAGGTCTACTGATGTACAAATCAAACCTTTTTCAATATTAAAACAATTTATAGATGCTACTTTTGCCGGAGATGTTAGGCACGATACTCTCATATCGGTTCGTCCGTATTGCTTGCGAATTTCTTTCGACTGGGTTTTCTGCTAATTTAGTCATGTGCTAGTATTGTGCGGCCCACCTACGTTCAAGCCACGAGGTTTACGACGCAGTTAACTCGACGCGTTTGTTAGCCGAGTCAGCGCGATGAGGACATGTCGACACTGAGACTGCTCACAACAAGATCATAACTAGTTATTTATAGACGCCATTTTGACTGAAAGCTGGGGTAAAGGTTTCTTCGTATTTCATGCTTGACCTAGGAAACATTCAATAGAATAGTTAATGATGACCACTTCTGAACACAATGATAATTCTAGTATCCTCAGTGAAAGCGTCTCATATAATGCTTAGAAGGTTATAAAGTTTACTATTACACAGTATGACCCAGACTATTATTATATTAGCACATGGGTAACTCCTTTCCTATCCAGAAAATAAAACCTTATATTCCGTTACACGCATGAACTTTGTCCTTCACCTTACCTCACCCCTGCCTGAACTACTCCTTTAGAATGTCCTAAATAAAATGATTACACATCTTCAGGGGTAGCAGGCACATAGGGAGGCTATCAGATGCCAACCGATCGCCATAAACGACCCCCGGGGTGAAGCGTCCGAACTTTTGAGAGACTTCGCACTCTTTTATTCTTATTTGTTTTTCAGACAGATGTAATGTGAGTTGACACTGTCTTTGAATTGTCTTACGAGTTTTCCTATACTTGAAAAACTAGTACTCACTTTTGGTAACTTGATAAATGCTAACTCTTAGCTATAATGTAAGTATTATAGAGATCGAGGATAATATGTAAAAGGATTCATACGTGTTTATCTCAGGATTTATTCCTATGAATATTATTACTCTTTTGCATTATTATAAAAAAAAATACTCAAACCTTTCGTCCTAATTTTAACCTTACAATATTTATTTATGAAATAGTTTTTTTTTATTTACTTATAATTCGTCATGAATTCTAATCCATCTAAATATGTCTTAATGAAAGAGTCTGGATTTTCGTAATGAACCTTGAAGTTATGGTCCATGCTACGCAATACAAAAACAATACACTCCTACTGTGGCATTTAGGTATCACGTAATATGAACGAAAATGGCTTATGACTGATAATGAAAAACCTTGATTCCAAATTTTCGTTGCGTGTTGGATTTAAATCGGCAGAGTTCATTAAACCCTTAAACAAATAGCACTAAACACATAAAACTGAAACAATGATCCAATAACTTGTAGAGAGTCTACTAAAACTAGGCAATAAACCCGGCTGGCTATATCCTGCTAAACGAGCTGATAACCACCGACCCGGTCATCAGATACAGCTGGCCGAGGAGTGAGGGGCCCAGGGGTCACATGTCACAGCTTCGCACTTCCTACTACACGCATTTTTTACAGAAAATCGTTTTGCGTTAGATTTTTAAAGAGTTGTTGTAACCGTAAAATTTAATACCAGTGTTTGTTTAATGTTTATTGAAAATAGTTACTTTAGCATGAGGCGTTAAAATAAATAATAACAGTGTTATATCAATACATACTGATAACAATACTAACAGATTTTTTTCCTGAGGAAGATACCTAACCAGTCGTAGTTATAAAATCATCATCATCAACATTTCATCCGAAAGTCCACTACTGGACACTGTCCACTCCGAAGTCTCGCGTCCGTTTGTTTCTTGTGATCTTCACCAGGTGCACGATCCAAATTGTGGGAGGCCTTCCAATGCCGCGTTTTCCAGTATGTACGTGGTCGCTATTCCGTAACACCATCGAGCATCTGCGCTGTGGCAAATGTATCCCTGTCCACTGTCACTTAAATTTGATGACTCATCGGACTATGTCGGTATAATTGGTTCTCCTGCTTTCTTTATTCTTGATCCTTGCCCTTTTCGTTGTCCTTTAGACGACATTAAGCCTTCTGATGAGGCACATTGTAAGTGACCACGTTTCAACGCCATATGTCATCACTGACAACACGCACTAGTTATAGACTTTTGTTATAAGACACGATATGTGGGACGAAAAAACTACTATGTAGCTTTCTGAACATTGCCTTGAATGATTGTCCTATTAGACTTACTTAACTGGACCCTTTATCCCAGGTAAATGTAAATCATCTACAACCTCGACTGCAGAGTCTCCGATTTTGTTAGAACTGAATGCTATACGGGTATTTACCACTTATTATTTGCATGTATAAGATTCACTCTTTCGGAGGCTCTACTGAGGTCATCGAACTTTTTACCTATCGTCAGTAAATCGTAGGCTATAGGGGATGTACTCACCATTTTATTATTGAACGATGTTTGATGTTGTTGTCAGTTTTAGTTGAGGTAGTCGGATCTCATTGGGGTATTCTTCTCCATGCCTTGTCGTAACTTTGACCGCTATATACACAGAGTCCAAAGTAGACAGTCTGACGGGCTGGTTTTGCCTAAGGAACGATTGTTTCATAGTGCATTTTACAAAGAGGGATTGCTATAACCGCCATTCTTGATAGGCAGGCTGAAGAATGCAGCGTGGTTGTTAAAAAGTGCACAGATAATGCTTCTGCGCATTTTCTGGTAAATAAACTCTAACGACACCCATGGGAAATGGCTGAACGGATTATTTACGTACACCACCATACGGTACCTGTTGTCGGCCCCTACTATTAATTCAATAAAATAATTATCTTCACAAATTTATAACCATTAAACGGTTTACTACCGTAAAGGCTATGTTGACAACTATAAAGTGAGCAAAACGATAATATTGATAATGTAAACGTTAAATGAAATGCAATTATAGCTCCAGACTAGTTTACGGTGCACCTTGTGATAGTACTCACTAAAAGAGAGAGTAGTTTCACATTGCGAGCCTCCTATAATATTATTATTGTTATGGCTGCGGTGGCCGAGCATTCAAGTTTTATCGAATTAACAGCTCTATGTGCATACTAGCGACAGTCTCGTGCCAAAGAGTTGTCCGGGACATCATTACGGCCCCTTGGAAGCGTCCCTTCACATTACTTTCTGAAGCTACTCCATCTTCTTCGATTAAATGTCAGCATTTATCTACTATTGAATATTTGCAATAAAATTTATCGTCGTTGGTGGTATGTCTTTATTTTAATGATTTTATTTTAATAAATTTCATCAGTTTTTATAGACATGTTTTGAATAATCAATTTTATTGTTATTGCAGAAAAAACATAAATGTTTACTATTTTGAAATGGGACATTAATTTCCTAATTATGGGTGCATAAAATGTGTGTGTAATATTTAAATAAATTATGACGGATATATCTATCCATTTGTCATGTTTTAGACATATTTCTATTAGCCTGGGAAACCAAAAAACGACACTTTTTGTAAGCTAATGCAATAAAAGGATATTAACAGCGGATGCACGTTTCAAACACGTTAAGTAGGTACGAAGCTCAAATATGTGGCCGCGAATACCTTTAATTGCAGCTGACCATAGAATGCAATAAGAAAAACTATACACTACAGGAAATGATAATTACCTACAAAATGTTTGAGTCATGTAACGTGGCACAAAAATATCGAGTCTGTGCAAGCCTCTGGTACAAATTGCTAACTAGTTGTGTCGGTGATTAATTTTATACGAATTCCAAGTTATAAGTTCCTGTGTTGTGGTGTAAAGGTGTTTAGGAGATTTTTGCCAAGAAAATGGTTACCAAAATCCTCCTTGAACTAAATGGTCAAGTCGGTGGTCAAATTCAAACTGGCAACGCAACAGATAAGGAGGATTTTCTATCGCGTCACATCATTCAACCGTTTTATAGCAGAACTTACAATTATGCACTTCGTAGATGTTAGTAATCCGCCCCTTTCCCCCAAATCATCAAAGCCCCAATTTGACGAGCAACTATCGCCAACAGGCATTTAGAGAAAGCCAATGAAAATGGCTCTAAACTAGAGACACAAAGGTCTTCGTATAATAGAGCGTTATCCGAGGTGAGTAAGGACAAAGCAAATTGGCATGCCTCGGCTGACCCTTGCTTGTTGGCTGTACCACCGTCTTAGACAAGAGTGGGCCAAGACGCAGGCGGATGATGTTACAACACGAAAAGCTCACAGAAAGTTAGAGATGAATTAAGCATTTGATTTTTTTTCTCCTCTATTTATTGATGTTATTGGCCTATAACAAACCGAAATTTAACAAGGGAAATTGGTCTGCTTTAGATTTGCTGGTAGGCAATTGACGTTATAAGAAATGAAATAAGCACTTATCGAGTTATAATTTTTTATTTGGTACAAACACATAGGCACATCGACACAATAAGTTTGAAATCGTATTTAACGAAAAGAAAAAAAAATAAAAAGCCAAATGGTTCAAAACGAAAAAATGCGGTTAAGAATGATAAAATATAGTACGCCACCTGGCTATGCCAAGTTTACATGATAGAAAAATATGACAGTAATTTCAAGGAGGTTTTCTTTACTTTAGGACATTACTTTAAAACGCGATTCCCGCCATATTCTTGTGGCTCGAATCCTCAACTAATAAGCGTGGTCGCTGGACGTCTCGTCAATAATCCGGAGCGGATTAGGACGGCGGCCGGCTTACGCAAATACGATCGGATTGTACCGGACACCCGGGCACGGACCGGAACGGACACGCCACCTGCGCGCTGAGCCGATTTTAAAAACGGCCCTATTAGTTGATAGATATGTTGTAGATATTGTTGAGCCGATTAAAATAATTGTCTGATAGAGAGACGAATGGGTAATAAAAAGGACTACGCTCGGAGAATCCTTATGTGATCACATCAGAAATGAAGATATCTGCAAGAGAATCAAGACTACGACATAACCAGAAGAATCGCCAAGCTTAAGTGGCAGTGGGTACAGCACAATGACAGAACAGATGGGCGAAAGATTCTGGAGTGGCGACCACGTACTCGAAGACGCAAAATTGGAAGGCTTCCCACAAGGTAGACCGATGACCTGGTGAGGTTCACAGGAATTCGATGGATGCGAGACGCACAGGAACGGTTGTTGTAGCGTAGCTTAGGGAAGGCTGAAGGTCCAGCAGTGGACGCCTTTCGACTAAAATGATGATGCTGATGATCATAAGAGAGGGCCAAATATTTGAAATAACATTGGAATTTTCAATCCTTTAGTATTTCAATGGAAAAATGTTAAGCGGTTAATAATTCAACAAAAATACTTTGAAATTTCTGAAAGCTTATCCACAAAACTGGTAATTGATATTCCACCCAAGACTGAAGTTGCAACTAGACCCAACTTACACGCATATTATGATACATAATGAACTTCGTCACTTGATGTTCCTCGCGGGTGCTGACTGCGGCCCGTTTGCGGCCCATTAGTCGGGGCTTGCGGTCACACGCCGCGCCTCCGACTCAGTGCCATCCCGCTTAATGTTGGGGCTGTTTCCTTATGTTTGGTTAAGGTTTACTCACAACACATAATTTGACATACTCTGAAGTTGTAATTTCTCTTGCAGTTTCTTTGAAAACCGTGTTTTCCTTAAACAAATTAAATATTCCAGACGAGACACGATAAAGATTCGCTGCCATATTGCTAATAGATAGAAAATCTAATGTCGTGTTAATTTGTCAATTGGAAGTACCACCCTTTAAATTAGATTTTTAAATATAATTTTTATCCCGACGCCAGTCATGTGTGAGCAAGTACGCCACATAACATAACCTCATCACCTGAAGGTCACAACAATAAGCCTGAAACATTTCTCTCTAAACACTCTCAACAATATTCAAACATTTCAGTCCGTATCCGAAAGTATTCGCAAGATTTCACCGAAAAGCGTCCCGTAAGGAGTGTATAAACAAAGCAGTTCTGTTGGTCTGTTTGTCTGTTTGTCGTACTTTCTGTGTATATTTACGTAGCCGCAATCAGGGCGCTGGGCTACGGCAATTTATTCAGCCCAGCGTCTTGGACTTTGATTTGTGAAGTATTTGTCTTTCCTATAAAATGAAAAATAATGTTTGGGGATGGAAATCTTTGCGTCCTACTCAGTGGATTAAGATGTTGGGTTTGTAGGGGCTTTCGTGGTTAAACCAAGTTGAGTTTTTTAAAATATCACGCGATTATAATAAACAGATAACAAATTTTCAATAAGAGAATTCTAAAAAAGGCACAATAAATATCAACGAACAACTCCAATATGTCTAATGCCGCGGCCAGACTATGCTCCTCGCGCTGCTCATCGCTCTGCTCCTCGCGCTGCCGTGATTTGCCGCGATGTTGCTCTCTCTCTCTCGCGCGCAAAGACCGACAAGATAGGGAGCAGTGGGCAGGACGAGGAGCATGACGAGTGGCATGACGAGTAACGTGGCCACACTATGTCTCTGCCTCCTTTCCTCGTTACTTCCCATACTACTCGTCGAGTGTGTGGCCGCGGCATAAGAAAACACTTTATCACTATGAAAAGCGACAACCACCCGAACATTTTTTATTTATTCCTTCAAGCTCACAAAACTATTCGGCTGTCTATTTCCTCTTGTCAATAACCCAACTTTTAATCTTGGCACAACATCGCGGAGGTGTAACCCTACACATTCCACTCTCGGACGTAGGGGACAAGACATTCTTCACATGTTCCTCCGAATTTTTGCAAGACAAATAGCGGCTGCTTGACCGAGAGGACATATGGGGGACTGGGCGACTCATACACTCCCGGAATCCTCCGGCGAGGGTTAGATTGTATGATTTATGCGCTAGCCGCACAAACTTTCAGGTCTAGTTCCTCTTTACGAGCGCCCGTATTTATGGCACTGTTTAAAGTTGGACCTCGGTTTCATATTTATTGTGTTACTCGGAATTATGTTTGTTCGCCGTGTATTGTTTATGGCGTGTGCTTTGATAATGTTTTGTTTGTTTAATTATAGCGGTGTGGTGGAGAGGTACATGTTGGTTACACAATGACGAGGATAACTTTGAGATTCTTGATCGTTAGTTGACATTAAATTGATTGTATAACGTGTCCTTGATCATTTTAGCTTTCAGAGATTGATTGAATAGAAATTGTAAGCTTTTGAAAAAATGTAACATACTTGTAAACAACTGCCCAATGGAACCTATCACTTTCACAACACGTTAACAAACCAACATCAACAAAAAACTCAAAAACTAAACTCGTCGAACACAGCACAGTAGCCACAAAAAGGTTGCCGCCACAAACAACGCTAACAAATGACACACGTTCAAACCGCAGGCATATTGAGCGCTGTAAAAAATGAGCTGACCGCAAAACCGATGGCAAATGCGCTACAAATGCCCTGCAAAATGCTCAGCAAAATGCCTGCAAATGAGCCGAATTAGAGGTTACATTAGTGGCGGGCGAAATGCCCCGCGTTTTTGTTGGCAGCCGGTGGTAATTGATTCATTTGTTTTTTGCCTGGTCCTCTTAAACCGCGGACGTTTAGGAAAGTTAGGGCTTTAGGATTGGTGAAGTGTAAAGTGAACGACGTGAAAGTGGCGTGTGGAATTGTGGCCTGTCTGGGCTGGGAATCATGTTGTGTTCGTTTATCCCGATTTCAACTGGATAAATGTACCAACTTTATCTGTTTAATTTCACTTACGCAGCTTTCAAAAACCTCTCTTAGTAATTACTGATGACTACAATGGGCAGCACGTTCGAGGTCTGACTGTTTGAAGCTCAAATAATGATGATATTGGTAACTGGCGAGTGAGTATATCTATGTTCTTTTTGGAAATAGACAATGTACACAATAGCTGTGATTTGTTATTTTGATCTAATTTCATTTGAAATCAGCATCTCTAAAGCTATTTCAGAGTAAACCTAGGCATTCAATTATAAACCTAATATGTTCAGCCAACTAAGCAACAAGTTACTAAAAACAGGGAACTACGTCACAAAGAAAGACCCTGTAAAGATCGCTGGTAGATATATAACCCTCATATAATCCCACAGGGGCTCGCATTCAATAAATGTTGCAAAAAGCGGCAATCAGCCACAAATTCAGCCGCCCACGAGATTTGCTCCGGCCGTCCGGTCCGGACCGGCCGTTAGCGGTCTAAATGTGACCACCGCGTCATTATAACCATTATTTACTTACGGATAAGAACGAGAGTCCTTTGAAAGTGTGGGTTCTAGGCAACAAAATCTGGGCTAGATTAAACGCAGGGTCTGTAAAAAATACTTGAAGTCTTAGATTTGGTTCTGTTTTTCGTCAAGTAGTGATTGATTTAAAAGAAAGAAATATAGTTAGATTTGTCTATTCAGTACATAACATAAATAATACCTAGTACTCGATACTAATATTGTCTATCAGGGCCTCTTAAAAGAATCTTGCGGCGTAAATCTATAATTATGATCAGTGAGTGCTCGTTCTGTCTTGGGCCAGACAGAGTTGCCTCGGCGTCCCTGTTTTCAACTTGCGTCAAGCGGGTTTATTTCAGCAGGTTACTGTCTCGGATTTTGGACTCGTAAAACACCGGTATTCAGCTAAATCCGGCTAAGCTGGAAGCCGACCCCAATATAGTTGGGAAAAGGCTAAGCAGATGATGATTGTTTCGGATTCGGTATATAATATGCCCGGAGTATACGTCTGACTGTTGCCATTATGTGGATCACCCGGAGCATAGATGAGTTGGAGGTGGAGGTCTGCAACACCTGGGCGTCCGGTCCTGGTCCAGGCCATGGCACGGTGTGACAGGGCAAGGGAAGCCATTACTTTAGGAGGTGATTGTTCCCAAAAAAAGAGGCTTTGCTTCTTTCATCTGTGGTCTAAACCCGCTACTGCTATGATGAGTTCGACTGCAAGAACGCAAAAGGCAATTGAGGTAAATAGGTGGATTTTATTTAGTAGAAGTCTAACACGCCTTTGTAATTCCACTTTAAAATGGGAGAAGTCATTGAATGAATTCCCAACTTAAAAAAAAATTAACATGAAGTGGACTCCCAGGTGGGACGAATTGTTATTAAATTTTTCCATTAGACATTTCTCAGAAGCAGTTCAGAGTCTGGACGTGTGCCCAGAGACCTATCCCTTGTGAAATGTATTCCCTTCTTACCTAGCAAAATGTAGATAGATATTACTATAGATGCACCTCTGCCTAATCTCTCAGGGTACACAGGCGTGATGTAATGTTCAGTGACTACTTATCACAAGTCAGTGAACACTCACTGAACATAAATATATTTACTCTTGTTTCGATTAATATCTTATTAATATCTGAGATCTTACAAGCTGTAATAATGCACAGAATAACAATGTTTGAAGATTGCGTATCAGTAGTACTATCTACTCTTACTTGACGTCATTCTTAACACAGTTTTCTTTCACTTCCTGGTGTAAGAGATCCATCTCAATTACATCCCCTGTGTTCCCCGCATTGGTCAGTAATCGACATCCGCCCACCTATTGTCTTGCAACCAGTGTCCGCCCGCCTTAACATCTTTCTTATGGCTGAAGTCTGAGAGGCCACGAAGTAACCGATGATTGGTCAAGCATCTCGTACAGCAATGAGTTTTACTGCTGGTTATGTCGTTTTGGCTACTAATGAGATTTTTTTATCGAGATATCATTACTACTTAGTTTAATTTTTTTTTTAAATTAAATGTCTTGTGTCTTGTTCGGGTGCCATGAATGCATCAGTATATTGTATCCTCAGTTTATTTTATCATCATCATCACCATTTTAGACTAAAGATGTCCACTTTGTGGTCGGGTCAAGTTTTTTTTTTTTTTTTTTCTGGTAGTGGAATCATCAGAATGACTTCCCCCGCTCTTGGGCGGAGCAGGAGGGCGTGTCAGACTCTTACTGACTAAACCCCTACCCCGTTCCTTCGTTGCCTTCGTTCTGGGGGGGACTCGGTGTCAACCGTTAGGAATACCACATGTTCCCCCCAGAGGCTTCGGCCCTACCGGGCCCCTACAGTTTCCTGACATCTCCTTGAGGCGCGCGTGGAACAGAACGCGCCGTTGACGACTGGGCTCGGTCCAGATTATTTCCAGACTGCCGGACAGCGAGCTACCCAGTGCCCGCCGTCCGCGAACCCGCGCCTACGGTGGTCGGAAATCGGGATCGGGATCTCGGCGGCGGCGGCGTGAGGACCGTTCCCTCACGCGCTCACGAGCATTACTGCTTCGCAGAAGGAGGCGACCGCATGCCAACGCTCCGGACCATGGCCTGAACCAGGGCCCGGCGCGAGAGGTCGCCGCTCCCGATAGCCTCCACAAGGACACGGCGGTGCTCCGCCCAAGCGGGGCACACTTCTACCGTGTGCTCCACCGTGTCCTCCGGGCGGTCCACACAGTGGCGACACCCGGGTGGTCGGGTCATGTGCGTCTCGCATCCATCGCATTCCCGCGACCCTCACCAGGTCTCAGTTTATCTATATTTACTCGTACATAGTTATTTTATTTTACCAACAATTGCTTACGTGTTTTTTCTTACCGTTGTTGTAACCCGAGCTAATAAAAAAGGTGGTAGTTAACTACTATCTCATCTGACGATAAGCGATAATGTGGTCGAGTATAGCGCACGCTTGCTTACACATTATGTTTGCTTACGTTCATTAGTGTAACATTTAGTTTTAGAATCACATCACATGCACTATAAATTAATAATGTACGGTTATAAGTTTAAAGCTAAATATTTCTGCATTCTTTTCGATAAATATTTACAAAATGCCACCTATTGTACCACTCCTACTAATCTTAAGCTCCTTGAAAAAATAATGTATTTTGATGGTGTACAATAAAGAGTATATAAATAAATAAATTAGTATCTTCTAAACCGTTTCCTATATAAATTATAAAACTTACATTTTTACAACATCTCCACTAGTTTCGTGGCCGCCCTCTCAAACCACGAAGTCCACGGGCCAGCCGTCTCACACTTTTATTTCCCAGTTATCTGATTTACAGTGATTTATCCCGCCACTGCCCCGGCCTGGAAACAATTACCACACACTATGGTCACCATCCCCGGCCATTCTTCAACTATCACCCCTGGGTAAACGCTATTGACATCTAATGTGTTACACAGGAAAATAAGGAAATATTTGTCTAGAAAGCTTGGAGGAAAGTATTGAAACTTAGAAGGGTTTTGGTTTTTCTATGAATGGTATAAGTCTCCCTAATAATTAACGATTAGTCAGATTGGGGGAGGTTAAATTATATGTATATTACATGATTAATACGAACAATACTTCAATACGTGTTTGAAGTATGTGTTTTTTTAGGGTTCCGTAGCCAAAATGGCAAAAACGGAACCCTTATAGTTTCGTCATGTCCGTCTGTCCGTCTGTCACAGCCGATTTACTCGGAAACTATAAGTACTACAGTGATGAAATTTGATGGGAATATGTGTTGTATGAACCGCTACAAAATTATGACACTAAATAGTAAAAAAAAAGAATTGGGGGTGGGGCCCCCCATACATGTAACTGAGGGATGAAAATTTTTTTTTCGATGTACATACCCGTGTGGGGTATCAATGGAAAGGTCTTTTAAAATGATATAAAGTTTTCTAAAAAACATTTTTCTTAAAGTGAACGGTTTTTGAGATATCAGCTCTCAAAGTCGTAAAAAGTATGTCCCCCCCCCTCTATTTTTATAACTACGGGGTATAAAATTCTAAAAAAAATAGAGGTGATGCATGCTAATTAACTCTTTCAACGATTTTTGGTTTGATCAAAGTATCTCTTATAGTTTTTGAGATAGGTTGATTTAACTGTAATTTTGGTTAAGTTATTGTGCTTACACTGAAAACGATGGCTGAACCTTATAAGATAGATCAAAAAATATACTACAGTATTGTACACCTTTAAAAATCCGCGATGATATAATATATAATATTTGCTGCTACGGAACCCTTTGTGCGCGAGCCCGACTCGCACTTGGCCGGTTTTATTTATTTCAATTAGTTGTGCAAACCTACAAAAGTGTTGTCTTTTTTAACTCAAAGCTTGACTGGTAGAGAATGCCTTGTTACACTATGTCCACCTAAATGGAACACTACTGTACATGAAGTTTAAATAAATAATAAAAAAATTAGGTAACTGAATCCTGGAGGTTTTCTTTTCAAATGAGGGTGATAAATATCAAAGACCTTTAATCACTCTTCCTCACTCGTAAGTCTGCTAAGGACGGTTTTTTATGTGTCTGTACCAAGAGGCCTTTGTCTTTCAAAGAGACCGTTACAGACCGGTATCACAATCAGCGAAATATGATATTGGATCATACTTTATATAGCGCACAATTATAATTCGGTAGAGCAAAAAAATAACTAGACCTCACGCTGACAAACAAACATTAATAACGATCTAACAAAACAATTGCAATCTGGCTACTTTTTATTAAGATCAGTTGAGCCCATTGAATTGGACTGAGATCGAATATCACTCGTCCATATTAAACGGTAGTATTTATTTATTCGCACCTAGCGATCGACAGCGGCTATTTATCGATGCTTTTTGTCGACAATAGCCACTGCCTTCTGATAGTGTCACTATGTAACATTGTAATTACAGAAGGTTCATCTTAAAATTAGGACGACGCGACTAAACGCATGAACTAAACTTTTATTGCAGTAGCGAAACTAGTTATTTTTTCAAGTTAAATTTCTTCCCTGGTATTCGGCCACGGCAATGCTGTCTACTGTCATTAGATCCCTACGTGGGCAGGTAACAGCATGTGACGTAGTATGGAAGGTGGGACATGGTCTATGGAAAGCCACCGCACAAACGCTGAAGATCGGAACCGTTCAAGAACTCCCACTTCTGGAGATTGTCTTTGCTGTGCCTGACCTGGATGCTGAATCTGAGTGCAATCATTGAATATAAATCGGTACTCGAATAGTAATTCCTTTTGTAGTAACAAAAAGTCACGTAGTAAGGAAATTAAAAATGAAATAATGATTGTCACCAAAACATGGACCACATACTCATCAGCACCTGTATAACGTCATGGTTATTTATCGTGTCATTTCTGTCTGGAGTGGACATTCTGTTCTTATGGTATACAGTGACAAGCCGGGGTCATTCAAGCCGACAAAAACGTTTATGATTGACTGACAACGCATGCGCTTTGGCGTAATGAGAATATACATAGTAGCTCACTATTTGTTTATTAATAATTAATTTATTTAGATACGCTGATAAGCAGTGGAATGGTGTGTAATTGTTTTTCTTAACTGTTTCAATAAATTAGTTTCTGCTGTTTATTTGTACAGTTGATTGTTTTACTTTGAAACTGAATAAATCTATAGGGTCACTTGAGTAATGTAATAAAAGGAATGCTTAATTAAAGGATTATTATCATAGTTTAAGATACTCTCATGTTAATATAACTAAAATAATTAAAATACGAGTGTGAGTTTGTGAACTGCGTCGCTAAAGTTAGTCGAAATTCGTAGCTGTGAAACTAAACGATGGCTGGGTCTACAACCCACATTACAATTAATATCAATTAAGTTTTATCATTTCAAATTGTTATCTATTGATAACAATAAAAACATAACAATACGATATGCAAAAAACACAATTAAATAAATCAAGTAGAAAATACAGCGTAGTTAGTTATTCAGTGGACATACTGTTTAGATTAGAGCCTCGCCATAAACATGACTACAGCGGAACAGACAATGAGGAATATTATTACAAAAATACGTTATTGTATTGTCACAGATCAATTATTCGCGTTGCTTATTTTATGAGCTGAAATATCACTGGCGTACTCATTCATTGGTGGAGTGTTAGTAGAGATAGATCCTGATCCGGAAAAGCTACATTGTATTTTCCCAACGTACTGTATCAATCTATCTGTTATTCATCAAAGTTATTAAACTGACACTTTTTCTGTATGATAGGCTTGTAATCATCTATGGCGCTTAAATGAACTACACCACAAAATCCTGCATTGCGCAATTAGAGTGCTCCGCGCGATTTGAACATTATATGGAACAGCCCGAAGTCATCCCTCGAGCAGTTGCTCAGATCAGACATAATACCCGTCTGGTCGGAGGATCCTCCCTTTTTCACGTGTGGGTCTTTACACTCTATTCCGTATACCTCTAAAGGCTTACACTTTGCCAACATCTCACCTGATGGAAAGCGACGATGTAGTTGAAGATAGAGCACGCTTACCTAGGTGTAACCTATTTACTCAAAACTTAAAGATCCCTAAAATGTAGCTACTACTAATCAGGAAACACAGACTACGGCAAGTAACTCAACTTCGTAGCTGTGAGCATGATCAAACTTAGGTATTTTGTACAAGTTCTTAATCATTTAATTTCCGTTAGATAAGTCTCTGTAATTAGTCGTTTTTGCATCAAGAAACTGTAAATTGCAATAGATTTACTCCATGATATAACACTTAATACCGGCAGCAAATTGTAGGCTTACCCCTTATTACCTCCTTTTAATTCAGGCACACAGCTTATTAACTTTTTCTCGGCCGGCCAATTAACACTACTTATCAGATATCGACGTGAAGGTTACAAATGAGCAGACTGATCAGCTGACCACTGAGCCGATCAGAATGATCAGTGATCAGCACCGGTGGCCCGCGAACAATGAGCAATCTATCAGTTGTTCATTTTAAATAATATAGTTGGTGCTGGTACTATTCATCTGTTGTTAGGGAGGGTATACACTCAGTTGTAGAGTTTATTTAATGCCCAAATAGAAATGAGTTCGGTTAAAGAAAATAGGGAAAATCATGAGGGAACTTGTTGGGAAAATCATTAGCTTTTTGTAACGAAACGTAGAAATAGATAGGTAGGATAATTATTTTTCAATGCACTTAGGTACTCGATAACCCACTCTTATCCCTACCACTTTTAGGTACGCAATTTATTGTTTTCCGCATAAGTGTAGAAAAGTGCTGACACTCGCTCCGGCCACAATTTATTATATTAATTATCGTATCAGGTTGAGTGCTAAGAGACCATCTCGAATCGTACGTCAACCCCAGGTTATGTATATCTTCCTAAGTGTACTGAAAAAACACCCTTCTTGTTTGGTACACGTGGGAACACTACAGTACTTGGCTCCATAACACACTCGCCTACGGCATGCGTGAATTCCGCCTCGGTCGCAATGACAAACATTCTCCACTAGAATTAAATTGTACTATTTAACCACCACCTCAAAGAACTTAATTAATTTTCTTTAAATTTAGCTTGACTCTTTAATTTACAGAATTACATAGTAAAGCTACCTACTCATTAACCTTTCTCTCAGTAACTCGATCGTATTTTTTAAAGAGCCAGTGTAAAGTATCTCTCGAGTCGATCCAATCATCGATACTTGATCGGCGGTGAATAATTGCTGGTTTTTATAGTGTAAACAAGTGATAGATCGACGGCTACCGGGGTACTCGTTATAGTTATAACACGTTATAGTTTAGTTATACCGCGTTGTAACTATCTGGTGTGCGTGAGGTTTGACGGCTGATCGATTGGGCATATTGTGTTGATTGCTGTTGCTTTGCTGTTGAGCGGTATGAATAGTCGTTTTGATTAAAATTAGCTGTTGATTTTGGAGTGTTGCTCATTTGAACCTGGTCCTGAAGTTTTACGAACTTGTAATCGCATGAACTTTTATTAAGCTATTGTTCGCCTTGTTAGCTTAGCAATATTATTAAGGAAACATATCCACTTTTTATTAATTTAATAATATTTTCATTGTCTGTCCCCTCATTTTGGAATAATTAAAATGTAAAATGAATATTTTTTTTATAAGAGTGGCCATGGATTTTTTTACTAGTTCTTCTCCATAAGAAATGATTAATTGGAACCGTACACTGGCTTCTGACGTTTTAGAAGAAGTAGCACGTGTAGACCGATGATGTGAAATAAAATAAAAATTCGAATTGAAATACATTAAATCGATAAGCCTTCTTGCACCTTTACCTTTCTTAAAAACTGTTTAAAACTAAACTTTGCATATGGAGATATCTAACGGATTTTTCCACAAAAAAGTTAAGTGACTTTGAAAGGTTGAGTCACACATAAGGAGCACAGTTTTCGGTTTATTTCCATTTCCTCCAAATACATTGACACCAAAAAAATGAAAAGCACATACAAGTGACAAGTAAGAGACACCAACACACCGTGGGCCAACGTGGGCCAGCTCTCGTGACTCAACACGAACACAATGCCCATTGTGGCCGACCATTGTTTTATCAACTTTCTATTAACCTTTAACTACCGGGAAAAAACTGAGGCTACGCGTGCGCTCCTTGCGTGGGCGCAGGAAGGTGACGCCAGATATTCGGTTATACAGGTTTTTAGCTGTTGAAAAACGTTACAAAGGATCGTTGGCTGTTTGAAACCGTTTGAGTCTAGAAACGTTTATTGGTTGATTGTCAGAGAGGTTTATTTTTGGTCCTTAGACCTTTTTTGTTGAGGGAAATCTTCATTTGATTTCTCCTGCACTAGATTGTCACACTTTTACTGACTAAACTTCTCCTGATATCTTCAGTTGAAATGTAAAGGGCTACTGAAGGACTGTTGTCCTTGGCGATGCAAGGCTAGGACGTAAGAGTTCTAGGTCGTAGGTTCAAGCCGAGCCCGGTGCTGTATTTTGTGTATTTTATTTCATCACTACTGCTCTCAAAACAGTCAAAGAAAATATCGTGGGGAAACCGGCATGTCCTTCAATCGGAAATTCGAAAACATGTGACATCCAGCAATCTGGACTGGGCTCACGTGCCCTTTCCTTGAAAGGAGGCCTAAGTTCTAGCAGTGAGAAAATTAAAAGACTGATTATGTTTTATGCTACTCTAAAGGTCACAAAGCGGCCAAAGACCTAGAAATTCTTCCATGTCATTGTAAGGAAGTCAATCATGTACATGTTTCATGTTTCCTCGTAAGTAGTGCAGCTACTGTGACACCACGAACATGTCTTTGTGCTGGCGTGGCTAGTCGTGGGAGGGGCAGCCATCAGCCACGGGCCACTGTGTCGTGTCGTTGGAAAGCGGTCGCGTCGATACGCCTTGGATGAGCAGCAACAGTTAACGGTGTGCTGTCGAGGTTTTTCCTGGTGTGGGCTTTTTGAATTGGAGTCTATTGTTCATTAGTTTTTGGTGTCGCGTATGTAGCGTGTAGTGGTAGTAGCATCTTCAAGATCAATAATCTAAAGGTGTAAATTGCTGTATGTAATTTTCATAGACTTGTTTATGTAGGTTTATATTGTACACTGGATCCTACTCTTAAATGCGATTACTTTAAGGTCTACTGAGAGAAAAATCGTCGTTGAACTAAGCTCGTTTTGTAAATGAATTGTCTAATCACTGTGTACTGTTAAATCTTGGTGTACGATAAAGAACTGCAGTTTAATACAATAACAAGGGATTTAAAGGAATACCCAAAAGAATGGAATTCAGAAACAAATAAAACTTTTTTTGTCTATAAAAACTCGATCTCACAGAGAAGAGGCTATAAGGTATACCAGCAGTAGGATCATTACAGGCTTAATATGTATAGTTTTACTAGTAATGTATTTTTTAGAAGTGACTCATCAATATGAATGAATAATGGAATTAATTGATTTCAAGTCACCTTTCCTTACCAGCACTGTCTTGAAACTATGCCATAACTTATAGCAAATATTATTTCTAAGGTCTGAGGCTAACCACCATCGTTTTTTCCTGACATATAAACTAAGTATTTCTTCCACAATTATAAATGTTACAGTCAATACTCTCAAATTAGTCAAAACGAGTTTTGACTGGCTTTGGACAAAACCGTTGTTAAGTTATAAAACGTTGGTTTTATGATTCAAAAATACGAAACGTTCTATTTACTCGTATCTATAAGTGACTAAAAACCCCAGAAAAATATGTATTTGTGACAACAAAAAAAAAGTGGTTTTAACTAGTCAAGAGTGTTTCTGACCATGTCTTGCAGTTAAAAGTGGTTTAGACTATGACATAGACACGTAAAGTCCCCTATTCAATTACCCGGTCACCTCCATACATGGGCATACGTAACTATCGCTAGATCTCCTGATAAGTGATCGGACATCGTTGAACTATCGCTAAGAGTCAATAACGCTATTTGTATGTTAAGTTTCTTGAAGGCCTATCTAGAGAAATCGCTTATATGTTTGCTTGATAAGTGGTCGCTTTCTTGGTCTAAATACTTCCCCTTTTTATTATTTTTTACATGTGTGTGGCGCGCTAGTGTGTGCCTATTCACTCTAGCCTAAATTATAATCGGACTGGAAGATCGCAGCAAGAAAACTGTTCCAGTCCTTCGATGTTCCTGGTATAAACAACAAGGCGAATCGCTTTGTACGGACCGTATGCGTATTGCCAAACTGTATGCTGACCCAGACACCCATAGTCTGTACTGAACTACGTCGTGCTCATTGAAATCACAAACAAATTGGAGCAAAGTACATACGAGCTCAGAGCATTCTGAGATTGTATGCACTTTGCTCGCTTGTATGTAAAGCAAACTGTGACACGCGAATATCTGTAACTGACTGACGCGTTTCATGACAACGTGTTTCATAATTTCCCGTATTTTTTTGTTATACTGTTGCGGTTGTTATAACTATCCGTGAAACTGAACAACTTTCCATAAAAAACATACCTTTTGTGAATTAATTTAAGTTTTAACTAAAAAAAGCCCTTTGTTAGTATGACTAAAAATAATTTGAACTGTAACAACTATACAGGTTGTTAAAAAACTATAAGTAAGTGTTTCCGATTACAGTATTTATTAATTTTATTTTTCATAAGAACGATGTACTGACACAATAAATTTTACCTGTTTGTAATTTCGGTAAGGTAATAAGGTAATTCCCAATTGAGTCGATATGATAACAAAGTAAATTAATAAAAGAAGAACAGAAAATGGCGATTTGCATTGAATGCCAAAAACAAAAACTCAAATAGCGAGATGGCGTCGCATTTTGTGGTTTATTTCCCAATCGAAAATTATAAATACCTAGCACAAATATAAAAACGGATAAATAAAAAGGGAATTAAAAGAACTCAATAGGTAAGTAATTTAAACCGACTTAATTGTAATTGTTTTGGTTAATTAATAACGCAAAAGTGCGAAATGAAAATGATGAATATCAGTAAATATGTGAACTGTTTTTCTATCGGCATAATCGTACCGCAAACTAGCCTAGTGACAATCTTATTCCAATTATTAAGGCTTGCATCGATCTATAAATAACAGTTTTGAAGTCGGTTTTTTTAAAGTAACTCTATTTTTACACTTTATTAAATGAAAACCACTCACATGCATTTTGCTCTAAATTATCAATGCCATATTACATACTACACCAGACGCTGGACGTCTGGATTCGTATGTATTTTGCTCTAGTATTTTAAAGCAAAATGTATTTTGATTCAGACACTCTCTGAATAGGTATACAGTTTGCTCTTCAACTACAAAGGCAAACTGCGATCGAACTCAGAGCAACCCCGGTCTGGGTCAGCATACAGTTTGGCAATACGCGGACCGTATAGAGGTGTCAATAACGTAAGAGTTGATACTCACCGTAGTTGTCTGATGATAGAAAAGTGATGGCGGAATCAAATCATATATTCATGACCATGATCGAAATTCGGTCAGAAAAATGATACTGGACATAAACATCATACTAAATCCGTCAACCAAAACGGTGAAGGAAAACATTGCATTGTCAGGAAACCGGCAAATCCTAGAACTAAAATATGTGACTTCCTCCAACTCGAAATGGGCCAGTTTCCTCTCTCAGAGAGAAGACCTAAGTCCCATCAGAGTTAACATTAAAAGGCTGATACTTATGCTTTATGCTTAAACACCACATTGAGTGTCGTAGGTGCACTGCCCACCTACTTAATCCAGCGTCACAATATTATTGCGTAGTCAATCCTATCTTATACTTCGATCGGCTAGTGCAGGCATTCCGAGTTGTCCTTTAATAGCGTTATAACTTAACGGCGGAGAGGTGATCTTGGCGCGTCGTGACGACCTTCAGACAGACTCCTGTTCCTTGTACTAGCTGTCTACTGTTACATACCAAATACTAAACAACTCACAGATCTGTACTTATATTTATATAGCTTTAGTCTGCGCAGGATTTGGAGGCGATTTTGTAGATACGTGTAGGTATAGATTTAAATTATGTGTTGGAATGCAACTTGCTAGAATTTAATACAAAAAGTATTTAGATGTCCTTTAAGGATAACAGCTGTGATATGTACCTCACTGATTTGCTTCCGTACCTAAACTCAATGTAAGGTTTAGCAGGCAACTGCCACATAGTTGTCTACCATTGTGCTGACCTGGATTATTATTAGCGCAGCCGTGAGACACACAATGTTGTTGTTTAAGGGTTCTGTACCTACCTATATCGGTAAAAACGGAACCCTGATAGGAAAAACTATAAAGTAGTTGCGTCGCAAAAAAAAGTACAATCTCCGACTCAGAATTGCTCGGATTGTTTATCGCAACACTCGCCGGCATAAGTCTGTGGATGGACGACCATCTTAAGATATCGACATTGCTTCATGCCTCGGGAAACATGGTAAACAACGATGGTTTTAGTGTGAATATCTACTTTAAGTAGTAGTACACTACAGCTGTATCCGTTAGAAAGTAATATTATACCAATTTATGAATATTTCCTGATAATTTCGCAAAATATCCGAGATGGCATCTATGAGGGAAGCGGCGCCGCATGCCGACATTACCTTATTTCATTGCCGCTGTAATAAAATTTTATACCCCTGTCTTATCACAGGGTTAATAGAAAACAAATAATAAACGGATTTAGTGGCGACAGCCACTTAACCCAGCGGAGGTCAACGAGTGTGACCGCTAGCACACCAGCGCGGCGGCGGCGTGGTAATGTACGTGAATGGGAGCTTCTTCTCTAAGTACCGTTCCACTGCCATCACTACCCACGCAGGTGGATGGGCCAGATTGCATTAGCTACTTATTAAGGTTATCGGTGATTACTACGAAAATGTCGTAAAAATGTGGGCCGTAAAAGACTTGTCCAAACATTTTTAGTTCAATCATTACTTAATTTCTACATTTGAACAGACTATTCGTATCCAATTGAATATTCGATGGGTAGAGCTCCATCAGACGATCGGTCAAAGTATTTCCGGAAATTACTAAAATTAAACACTTTAGCCGGCTAGACTCGGTAATGGCATATTGATATGACACGTTCCATTCCGCAAATGATGATGTTTTATGTATTTATGTAAATAAATGACCGATCAAAACAAAATCCATTATCGGATATCGTTGCGTGTCACTTTACTCACGATATCCGACAATACGGATATCACGGCGTCCGAGGCACAGCGGCAGTGATGGGCACACAAAAACAAAATATCCGCAGATCCTACCGTTTGACATTAACAATTCCGATGAAGCTTTCAGTATCGCCGGCCGCGTGTCATTTTAGATATTTTGATACTAATACATAAAACATACGAATTTGAAAGGGTACAGTTCGAACCTATTTGATGTTTGCAGATTTTCGTGATTATGCGTCTGGTTTTGATCAATTCTTGCTTTTACATAAAAGCTGTACTAGTCGTAAAACTAGTACCCACGTGAACATAACTAGCAATAATTACATTTTCTTAGGTATTTAGTACCCGCAGAAGTTGTGACATCAGCTGCTTATACCTTTCTATTCTTTATACGTTCCCTTCTACAATTTGCACATAATTATCTGGGTAATTACATAAAAGCGTTACATCTTTTCTTTAGTAATTTTCCGGTCATTGATTGGTGACAGGACATACGTGTAGCTAAAGAGCTCAGTGGATAAATAAAAGGTATAAACTTGGTTCTTACCGTTGCAATTTTTTTATGCAAACATAAACTTCACCGGCCTGATTAAATAACTAATCAATTACCACTATCTTTACATTACCAAATGACACAAATCATGACACCTTAATGTTTTTGACAGCTCGTAATATCCGCATAAATATCCGACCTCATTAAAATATTTCGGATATTAAAGAAACTATAACGAGTTAAGGATGATTATAAAAGTAAACTTAAGTCGCAGTTAATAGGCCGCTATATCTTTATTAACGGGTTGAAGGGTTAACAGAGCCGTGCGCAATAAACGAAATGGAATAGTGAACCCTGCAGCGGTCTTCACACTCACTTTAATTTAGTTAACTGTTTCGTTGCGCCCCGGGCTGCAGGCCCGCACTGGGGAAAGGGTTGAGTAGTGATGGGAGATGCGCTTGTCGGACATTTCGTTGAGTGCATTAGATACTATTATCGACTAGAAGCATGAACCTAAGAATGTATACTCGTACTTTCGGCAAATGAATACACGTCTTCGACCATAGGTTTGTGTTTTAACTGGAACAATTTTACTTGGTAAGTATAATATAATTATGGTTACATATAAATTGGGTTTTAATTCAACGATGTCAATGTAAATAAGACGGTGAGTCATTATGCTCAAAAGAATGCTTATTTTTTGTTTTCTTTATATTATATTGATAGGGTCGCGCTTGACAACTATCTCACCCAATGGTAAGCGATGGAGCACGCTTACCTAGAAGTAACCTATTTACTTTTGACTTACAGAACCCCACATTGCAGGGCAGCTACCTACCAAGAAATATAAATTCTGGTAGGGAATTCTATTTCTTAGCTGTACGCATATTTTAAGAAGCTGAACCATTAGTGATGCTGTAACGGAAGCCAATCGACAAAACTTCCTTCTAACCCTCTCCCATCACTAATCCAGCGCGTTTTCATCGCTGGCTAATTTATATAGGGCCGGGCGCACCCCCGCCTATATTTAAAAGCTTATAATCGCGCGATGAAGTGTTGCCAGCGTTGATTAATCACGACTGAATTCCGCGACTCTAGCGCGGAGAGCGGCGCGGCGCAAATTATTGAGGCTCGCAACACCAGCCGTTTGTCACTCGGAGCTCAACGGATCAAATTAAGAAATGAACGGTTAATTTTACGAGTTGTTTGTTCATTTCTTATGGTGTTTAGCAAAAGTGTCGGTAATCATAGGAAAATGGTGGAATTGGTTAAGCCAGGCCACTCTCGCAAGGTGTCAGCAGTTTAGGAATATGAAATGCAACAGGCATTGTCAATGTGTTACTGATAAAATACCTTGGTTTTGGTTAAACTTTAGCTCTCTCTCTCTGTAGTACTACAAAAAACTTTTGGTAAGTTTCAATTAATTTAAAATTTAATTAAACACATTTCAGTTGACAGTAAAGTATAATTAAAACCTTAACAACCTGAACTCGTCAATAAAAACAAACTGTAGGTACGTATTTAAACGAGAACACTCCGCAGTCTCTCCACGCTCGACATAAAAGCAACATACCTACAAAATATATAAATAGAAACCAATACATTTCGCAATCGAAAAATTTAATTAACTCGCCGTAATAACAAGCGTATTATCCCTCGTTCAATTACCTAACGATAATACCGAGCCGGGCAGCGAACCCGCACCAGCCGGGCACCTGCCGGCAGGTTTCTATATAAAGGCGCGTTTGATAAAATCAATCGGGTTGTCACATCAACTGGTAAGTTAAGTGAGCGTAATTATCGATACTCGCTGTTTGGGACTATGTCGCACGACCAACTGAAATTATTAAAATTATAGCGGTGAGGACTGGACAGTGAAGTGTAGCGGGTTTGTGGGTAGACGAGCGACTGGAGCTGGTCGAAATATTGTATATGTTTTGACCAATACATGGCGTTGTTAGGTAAGTCGCGATGTTAAGATTTTCCGCGCTGTGACTAGGTTCGCAATGATTGTTACTTAAAATTAATACTGAATATATATATATATATCATCGTTAACTATATTCTCATCACTGTTGTTACGGTCACAAGATCTGCAGAAATAGTGTGGGTGTTTTGAGTGTGTGTTGTGAGTGTAAAGGAGCGAAGCCTGTTGTTGTTAATCGTACCAGATTTGAGGAGTACATATATACATATTGTGATTTTTTTTCTTTCAAGTGTATTGTTTATTTTATATCATTCGTACTCTTTAGATGTTCAAGTAGGTACTAAAGAACATCAATACAAATTAGAATTACATTGTTGCGAAATGACAGGCCAGTATGGCCAGCTCGCTGTAAGTTCTATGCACTGTTAGTGATTTATTTATGCGTCTTATCACGACGTCTAAAAATCGCCCGTCTGTTAAAGAACATAGCACGCCCTCACTCCGCCTGCACTGTGCCCACGTCTCCATCTTAGATAGACTGGGAACATTGAATCATTCGACACAAAGTAACAAAGTGAGAAATTAAATAAATAACTGCTTAAAAAATGAGTATAGGTAGAAATGTATAGGCAGGACAACCTCAGTAAAATGTGCGACCCTAAGGTAAGGAAAGGTGAAGTAGTGACTGCAACAAAATTGTAAAAAGAATTGAAAGGCCTGTTGGTCTAGTGATTAGTGTCTCTGACTGCAAAGCCGAAGGTCATGGGTTCAATTCCCACCCAGGACAAATGTTAGTGTGATGATGGGCACGATCATTTGTTCTGTGTCTGACTTATACTTATGTAAATACATACTGCATGTACATATGTATTTAGAAATAGATTTAAAGTATGTTTATCCGTTGTGTAGTATTCATAGCATAATTTCTACTTACTTTGGGACTAAATGGCGTTGTGTGAAAATTTGAAAAAAAAAATGTTTGTCAAAGAGGCTACAAAAACACCATAGATCAACATCCAGACTGTTTAAGAATTACTACGAACAATAATGTAAATAATTCAAGCCAAACATTGAATAAGCAACAAGCTAAACGAAAATATGAGCAACAACATCGATTTACCATAAACTGCAACTAATTATTCATACTTAACACAATAACAATATAATTCATAGTTATTAGACGGGCTTCTACGTAATATTATTCAAGAGCTAAATCAATCCTAGGCAATAACTAATAGTGTTTATTTACATATCGACAAATAAGTGCAATAAGCACTATGTAACTATATACACGGGCAACTGGCTTGCGATCCTCATTAAGCAGAACTATGTAACTTAGTTGCTGAAGGTAGATTTATGCGCTAAATAAATGACAATCACGCGCAGTAAGTTTGTGCTAATGCGTTTTGTATTCATGTGCAACTAGCTTGTTGTAGTTACACGCATTGTAAATATTGTGATGGCTGCCGTGAGGTCTTGACGCTGACATTCTCAGGTAGCTTGTATTAAGCTTATTTTAATGTAAATAATGATGCTTCACTTAATTAGATGCAAATTCGTAGCAAGCAAAGCCTTAGGGGCCTAATAGGGTCGAAACCTACTGGGCTCATGGGTTATGTGAAAAATAACCCGCCTTGGAACGAAAGCAAAGAAGGAATAAAAGAGTAGGGTTTAGTTAGTAAAAGTAACACTCGTCCTCCCGCTTCGCCTAAGAGCGGGAGAAGTCATTCTGATGATTGCCCACCTAAAAAGAGGACACAGGTGGTAGCTTTAGTGTTTAAAAGTCAGACACGCTCTGCGGCTCCACCAAGAGGGGGACTTCAATCATTAGATGATTTCCCACTTAAAAAAAACCTTTAGTTTTGAAGTAATTGTCTAAAAGTTTGATAAAATAAGTTTTAAAAGTACTGACATATGTATCTGTCATCCTAATTATATTATAACAAGCTTTCACTAGGTATACCTGAGCATATTAAGTATATCTATACTAAAGTAAAAGGTTATGTTATAGTAATCTCGTTAGGATATCAAGACTTGTGTAAAACTTCTTCGTCTTCTGTCTGCACTTGAATTTTTTTTATTAAGTACATAATTAAGTGCTAAAGAAAATTTTAGTGCATCTAGTTTCAAGGATTTTAAGATTGTCCGTATTAAGATGAGGACATTGGAGTGAGATAACATCTTAACACATGAATAACAGAAGTGAAGGACTGTGGCAAGAGTTTACAGAATACAGTACGTTCTGCGAAAGGTTTATAATTATAAAACAAAATAATATATTTCTGTTATCATAATAAATGTATTATATTTACATATTAAGATAACGGAATCTATACAATTCTCAGAATTGTATCTGTATTTTTTATGAGTTGGTAAGAGTTTTTCCTACTACACACGTTTTTAGATATATTCAGTGTGACAGCGGTATCGGTGTGTCCAAAAGTCAACAGGGTGCCGCGCCGCGACGCAATACAAAGGCATTTATTGTACGAATTTCACGCTTCCACGTGGGGTTGCGTGTAGTGCGACCAAGAATATTGATACTTGAATAAATTCTTATTGTGTTCTGGCTTAGAACCAAAATAAATTAGGTTAATTTGAGCCTTCTTAAAAATATGTAGTGACATAATCTAATAATATATCATGGGTTTTTTTCATATATTATATTTTATTTTCAAGCATCATAAACCTGTAATGTGTTAATAACACAAAGTAATTTATTAGTAATAGTATAAAGTACGTAAAATAATATTGTGTTGTACATAACATAATGTACAAACTTGTAATCATTACAAAATTATACATCAAAATGACATGCAGATTTATTAGCTCTCTGTCTCAGTCAGTTTGACACGTTGCTTCATCCCTTTTAACTTTTAAAAAATATTTTAAGATGATTTTGTTATTTTTTCCCTTTTTTGGTATTATCAACATCACTTTCATAAAAGAATGAATATAATCAAACTAAATTGGAATATTTTGTAACAACTAAGCACTTTTAAGTTAAGGTTCTCATAAGTATGAATAAAAGTGCTTTTACACAATCTGAAAAACCTTTGAAGATTTTCTGGTTAGCGAGCTTTAAGAACTATAAAGCATCAACTCTCATTGCTCCTAGTACACAACATCCCTCAGCGGCCGCAGACCGCGGCGCGAAGCTGAAGGGTTGCATCACCACATACCACATACCATATACCCCATGCACAATTTTGTCACGCTTGTCTCTGAGCACCCCATACAACGGCCACAGCCTAACAACACAACCGAACAACCCCTTAGCATACTGCAAAACTTACAAGAAAATGTTCGAATGTTTTTTACACCATGGTCCTAAAAAACCATGCGCCAGTTTAATTTCACCCTTTTACATCGGAGGGTAAAAGGGTTTTTTTTTCTAAATCAACAATGGAGACGGATAACTAGTTTGTAGTGTAAACAAATTGGTGCATTGTAACTTTTGCGGAGTCAGTGGTTTTATGTGAGATGGGTCAATATTTACCGCGCATTTGAATATTAAACAAGAGTGGTTGCTCTACTGTTTAGTTGATTTTTTTCTTTTGTATTGCTCTTATTTTTCATCCACTTAAGTTATGACGGAATTGAACGTGCCAAGTACTGGTTTTCCCCTTCGATTTGTACATTCCGCTTTTCTTAATAGAACAAGTCTTAGCATTACATCAAACTACAGACCAGTATCTTTATCTACACGATAAAATAAAATAACGTTTTGCGTTTATCGCGTTACCTTATAAGATGTTATTTATTTAATTGTAGTGATAGGAACACGTGCAGTTATATCGTTGAATAAGTTATAATTCGTTATTTATTGTAGGGCGACTCTGGTCTGTTTATTACGAATATTTACTGCGCAGATATGAACTAACTGGTTTTCATTATTTACATCAGAAATCCATAATTGTCACGTTTCAAAAAGCCATCTGATTTCTGTGCTACTAAAAGCTAGGAAACAGTGATAAAAGGAATAATAATATGACAAAGTTTGAATGGATGGAACAAGATTTTTTTTTGTTGTACAGACTAATAAATTACTTCTCTCGTTTTAGGTTGGAGCGAGAGAACATGTCAAACTTTTACTGACTAAACCCAACTATGTTCTTTCGCCTTCCCTTTTACTTGGCATTAAAGTTACTGTTTTTTAACTCTTCCTATATGACCTTTTAGAGTATGAATGAATTCTAATTTTTAATTAGCAGGTCGAAACTGACAACAGTAGATAATATCCAAGTGTTAATGATCAATGCCCCGCTGTCAATAAAACAGTAATAGCAGACACTTATTTAGGCCATGTCAATTAAAAATTATGGTAAAGGAGATTTTATACGTTTAGCAATGATCATCTTCCCGCCCTTATCTCAAATTGTTCATGGTAAGCACAGCATGTATTTTTAACTGTACTTCTCCAGTAATATCTTTGTAATTAAATATGTTGAAGATATCCGCAAGAGAACTAAGATCACCGACATAGCTCGGCCAACGTCCAGCAGAGAACGTCTTTTGGCTTAAATAATGATGATGATAATATTTTTTGTAGTAGCTAAGTATCATCACCCAAGCTAAGTATATGGCACGATCCAACCATTTAAAAAAAAGATATGCGTTATTTATACTCATTACGTATTAAGGTAAATAAACAAAAGTAAAGTAAATCTGGCAGCTTCTAGTGTTTAAAAGCACATACCTACCCCTCCAGCTCACTAAAACTTAGTCAGCGAAACATCAGTCAAGTGACGTATTCAAAAACTGCTGAGTTACAACCACCTTATCACAAACTTATAAACTTCGAAATTGTACCTTATGCCAAGGAGATAAAAGTGGTTGGGGTGTATACTGTAAAGTGGTGGGAGAGCAAAGTTTGCGCTCTTGAATTTGTGTGTCATGTCAGTCGCTCTGAAACGTGGAGTATTAGGGAAGGTCTGTTGTGCTGGAGATCACAGAACTTAGTTCTTCTGTTATGACGTCACTGAGGTTCATTATGTATAGTAAATTTATCACGACAATAAACATGGAATTGGGAAAATATGTAGCATAGCATCGTCAAACCTATACGGTTTCCACTGCTGGGATCTAGGCTTCCTCTTTAGGAGAGAGAATGGGCTATATTTCATCACACGGGGCCGCGGGCCCATTGCAGTTTGGTGGACATGTCTTTGAATTATTCGTTCTAGGACATACCGGTTTTCTCACGATGTTTTCTTTCACGGTTTTCAGAGCAGTGGTGATGAATTAAATTAAGCTTGACAGGGTTTCAACCAACAACAAGCAAATTAAGGCTGTTATCACTGGGCCACCACTGCTCATTTTATTACTATTGGGAAAGAATCTATGACTTAAAAAGACGTAGGTACACCTCCCGGAATACCAAACTAAATGAAAAATTATTGGCATGATGTCAGCTGAAGATAAAGTGCGTCCTGGTTCGTCTACAGAGATTGTGATGAAAGCTAAAACTACTTATCAAATTCTCACACTAAAATTTTATGTTTAGCGCGGAAACTTTATCCTTGGACATTTTATTATTTTATTTTTTTCCTACCGGAGAGTCTGTGTTTCTTGAAGACTATCTGAGAATCTTTAAAGAGTGAATAGGTTACTTTTAGGTAAGTGCGCTCCATGATCGCATCGCCGCTTTCCATCAGGTGAGATAGTGTCAAGCGCGAACCTATCAATTCGCGGGACTCTAACTTAATGCTAAAATCATTTTTGCAGCAAACACTAACCATAACTACCCAAAAGCTACCCGATGTGTCCAATCACCGTTGATTTATTTTCGATACAGTAAGGGATTAATAATTAATCCGCCAATAATATCACGCAGGGGAGATCGGGGAGAAAAACGCCATATGGGCCCAATACAAGACCGCGTTAAAGTCGACACGCCGAATTAACCGTAATCCTGGCCATAATGTGAACATGTTTGAAAAATTTACAATACGACTAGGGTACGGTCGAGGACTTTTATTAAGGACATTTGGAAATAAGATTGGACATTAGATTTAGAAAAAAATAAGGGGTAAGTGGATATTTTGTGGCTGTATTTCAAGGTTTTTCTCGGCATCAGGTGTTATCGAAGAGTAATAATAATTTCAAAAGTATAAACAAGGATAAGACTGTAATAATGTTTACCTAACTAGAGCGGAAAGCAACATTATGTTTTTTAAAACATATTTTAGAAATCCACATTTTATTTATTCATTTAAACCTTATGCAACACAAATTTACAAAGGCGAATTTAATGCCTTAGGCATTCTCTACCAATCCACCAAGAGTAGTGGTGAGACATCATGATAGGTGCATAAAAAAAAACAAGAAACGATTCGTTTTCAGTTAGACTTACCTTTTCCATGCATACTTCATAATTAGAGTGTGTGACGAAATTCAGAAATCATACCACATTACCTCCAATTCAAGACTCATAACAATCCACCAATGTACCGCTCTTCAAACTGCCGTAACCGTTACAATATCAGACGCAATATCCCTTGTACAGGGCTGTCTAATTTCATCCCGTTGACAATATAAGGGTTGAAGGTATTGACACAAATGTTGCGGCCGCAGCCCTCTGTTTGCGGTTATTGTTTCCTTGATTCAGCCCGTGGCTAATTAATTTACTCGTCGTGCTACCCCTGCCTGATTGAGGAGAGGCATCGGGTGGATCCGGAGCTTCCACGATTTAATATTAAACGAAAAATAGCTCTTTTTAAGTGTAACTTTAAGGAGCATTGTTATCAAGAGTCAGTAGAGAGAGGTCTTGGAAGGAGTTGTTGTGTTGTTGTTGATTGTCATTGTTGTGGTTTTGCATTGCTCTAGTTTTAGTTTTTTTTTTGTAGAATTCTATGATGCCTATGGCAGTAAATCCGCCTTTGTACATTGTGTTGCATGTACCTATGACATATGATTTACGATATTATCTTTAATTAATATACATATTATATTGTCTTGCTGTATGAGCCATAGACGACTTTGTTATCGTGAGTTACAAATAAATATTTATGATTTTACTCTTTGGAATAAGTATGATGCAAAAAGTGTAACTATTGCAATATACCTAGAACTAGATAGATTAGAAACTAAGTTGTTTGAGATAAGTCAAGTAATCAGAACATTTAAAACAGAAACTTTAAAACTTAGCACTTTACTTTATGCTTAATAAAACTTCTTAGGATAGATGAAGTTTGTTCACGGTAAAACACTTTCTATAGCCATAATCAGCATTTCTAATATTTGCATATTCTGTAGAAGTAACAGAAATAGTTACATCCCCACAAAATTAGCAAATCAAAGAGCAAAACACGCCAACATTGAGCACCCATTCAAAACCAAAATCAAAATTTGATTAAAATGAAAGTGCACACAAAAGGCACCTCTATGCGGCGACAGCTTGTTGAAATCAAATTATAAATAAAGGAGGGGACAATGGGGAGATCGGGTCCGAGTGGCGCGAGCACGGCGACACGGGGACCGCGATGATCCGCGTGATGGATGGACCAACTACGTGATACGACGGAATGGATAATATGGGAGAAATGGACTTTATGGAACTAATGCGTGGCGTGGAGAAATGCAATTCTTTTTGGAATGCAATAGGAATTATAGCTAAGATTGTTTGGGATGTGTGGATAAAATATGGCTTTAGATGCATTTATGATTGATGATAATAATACTCGGATTTATTTTTCTAATATAAATTTTATATAATATTTTTGAGGATAAAACCATAAATTGCTCCTCTAATACAGCAAATATTAGCACAAAATATAAAGACTACCACTCTGTGGCCGAAAACTTGTGAAAAAATATGATTAAGTATTTCGATACCTCCTAAGCTTATAGTCGTTACTTATTTTTTGAGTAACATTTTGTTATGAGTCAGTAAAATAAATATTATTATTTCTTATGACATGCAGTGACTGGTATAGTGGTATTAAACTGTATTGCAAAAACATTAGTTGAAAGTGTTCACGAATTACTTGCTCATATCATTACAAATTACGAGCACGAAATCTCCTGAAAAAATGCACTGCAACTATGAATTAACCAGCTGAAGAAGAAAAAACAAATTGCACAAATGTATAGCAATAATTATAGACCACATTTTGGCCACGGAATCGCACGCCCGAATTACCTAATTTAGAATATCAATGTTGCTGTGCCCTACCAGGCTTCAAGTTTGAGACATTACAATCATATTACATCTATTTACAACATGAATTCAATAAAAAAAATATTTCACAAGTATGAAAATAAACAATTGTAAAACAAGTAACGGGTTCAGCAGCACCATCATTGAAGCATTACAGTTAATTGCCATGCCACGGTCCACACACTCCGTGTTGGGGTCGCGAAGTTTCCCGCAGTACCTGCGCTGCACGCGGGGGTCGGTACCGCGGCGCCGACTGTTCCGACACTTCCGCGGTTTTCATGTGTGTTCAATGTGTGTTGTGTTCAACTGTTGTCTAACTCTCGTTCAAGCTGTTTTTACTCTCTTTTGTTTGACTGTTGCGGTTTTTGGTAATTGGTTTGTTTTTTGGTTTGTTTTGAAGTTGTAAGTTGATCTGATTTTTATTCTATGACTTATAATGGTTTTTAAAATTTTAATAGCACCAATTGTTTCTTTTAAATGATCTTAAGAACTGGGCCCCTACGCTTTACGTTACAGAGGAACACCGAGGAATGATCCTCGGTGTTCCTGATCCTCCTCGCTTTGAACCACAGCCGGTACCAGAGCTTGGCTCGAGACGTCGTTGCCACTGATCGCCCTCTAAAAGACATAGCGAGGCACACCTCCATCATTTGCTCCACCGTGTCCTCCGCACGGTCCGCAAAATGGTGACACCTGAGCGTTTCTTCCGCAGAAATGTATAATAAAGTACGTTTTACAAACTTGTTAAGAAATCACACAATCATAATCCATACCACAACTGCAAGCAAATATCGCTCCCTCACAGAAAACCACACCTAGTGTTTGTAAAGTCTCATTTGAGGCTCCACGGCGCGCCGCACACGCCACAATATCGCGCTCGCTCATATCGGCTGTCAGCGCCAACTGACGCCGCGCATATTGACGTCGCGTCACATTGACGTCACATTCCACCTCAGACACGCTTTTTGATTTATATGCAGTGCTCATCCTCAGACTATTCTTAATGACATGTTAAGAGTTTTGTATTGATGTTAATTTTCCCCGTTTTTCACCAGTTAGCCTCAATATTTTATAGCAAATTACTTGTTCTTTTGTTTCAAGACTTTACGGGCCACCGGGAATTATGCCACTTACGTTGGCAATTAAGAATGCTTATACACAATGAAAATCATAAAAATACTTTCCTTACAACACTAACATTTACATACGAGCAATTAAGTTTTACCTAAACATTTTTCCTTTTGCAAATTATTTTCTAATTCCTGAAAGCAATTTTCCGCACACGTTAGAATTGCAGTGGGTTTAAGTAAATTCTTATTCGTGTTGTGTGCCGGGTCCTGGGAGATAACTCTTTGGCCATTAGCGGGGCTAATTGTGAAGCGCCGCAGCCCCGGGAGCCACTACCGATCCCCAATACCAACCGGAATAAGGATGCGGTCGGATTGAGACGGAAAACGCTGCGGTTCGACCAATTGGGCAACTGGTAATATGGGTTGAAAGACAATGGCACAATTTTTGGTAAGGTTTATTTGGTCAAACTGATGAAAGTAGGTATTCTGAAAGCTAGAACAATTAAAAAATCTTGTTTTTGTATTGTGTACTACGTAGTTACAAGAACTAATGAATGCTATTGAAGACACCATAGATCGTAGCTGTCTCTATAGAGATTGCAATTGACGGTTGAGGCATTGATAGCCTGCTGTTCTGTTTTGATTCTCGCACAAAACAAATATATTTGTGGACAACAGATTGTTTTTCTGGATCTGGGTTTCTTGTATATTATTTCAACCACCAGCAAAAGTAAGTAGCTGTAATATTCCAAGTTAAAATTCAGTGTTAAACAGCAAAACCGTCTGTCCAAACAGCAGGCCATGGTCGTCACCCTAAGCGTGAGTTCCACGTAACTCGGGAAGACCGCAATCGGCACGGAGCGGTTTTATCGACTGTGACCGAGGAGATTGCTGCTTTCAAAAAAGCGCACTTTAATTTTGGGCGGCAATGGAGGCTGAGATGCGGCCGTGCGTGTCGACCGCCTATTTATTTTATTACCTATAAAAAGTTTTTGCGAGCTCAGTTCTCTCTGAACGTTTCAGTTCCTGATCTTCCTAGGATAGGTCTTAACGTCTCGCGATGACAGCCCTCCGAAATAGATGTCGGAGTTTTTATGCTAATTTTAGGGAACTGAGAAAATTTGGGATAGTGGATTTGAGAGGGCGGAATTCTGTGGAATGGTGATATCTGAAGACATGAGTGCGCGCGTACTGGCGTCAGAAATCGTTTAACGTAGATGCTATTTTATAGTCGTAATTTTGTTAGTAGGAATAGGGAAAACAGCCTTAATATAAAAGATAAAAAATAACAAACAATTTCAATGAGCAATGATTCAAAACGCCATATAAATCTTGTTAAAACGATTGTGTTCCAAGTTGCTCGTGAACCAATTCGACTAGGGTCTGCCCCTTGACTAATCGCAGAGCAATCGATACCGAAGTTTTTTCCGCTGCCCTCAAGCGGCAGACAAATTGTCTTGCGAGAAGAAATTAATTTGACAAGTCGCCGGGTAGAGGGCTCCCAAGACGCCTGTATTAATTTATTTGGACAAGAAAAAATGTGGCCGCGGTCAGGGAACGCCATGACGAGATGGGGATGAATTGCGGAACACGCCGGTGGAACTAACTCAGAGAAATCGTTGTTTGCGTTTGTTAAATGATGTTTTTACAATATATTGTTTTAGAGAATTTCTCAGTAAGACAGGTTCCGATGTGAGGAATGATTAATGTAGTGTCGAACATAACCATTAGCACTGTTTATTTGATGAGAAGTTTACAGATAACCAAGATATAATAGCAAAGGCACCTGCATGTGAATAATGTTCCTAAAAAGCAATAAAATATGACCTTATCTCTTTTGATGTTTACGAGAACCAGAAAAAAAGCAGGTGATGACGACTTTCGAAATCAAAATAATGATACCCTAAGATGTGGAATAAAACTTTCTAAATCTGTTCCAAATCCGCACAACACTATCAACACACATCAAACAGCAACAACTGAATACTTCCTTAACACTGTCTCCATTCAGTTATCACCAACACAGACATAATGACATCAGGAAAACTGTAGCCGTATCGGGAAATACATATATCGGTATCGGAGGGGAACGGCGGGGCCCGATTTATGACAATCTGATGATACAATCGAATCAAATAAAGCATCTATATAAATCAATGTCCGATTGCTGAGGAGGTGAGAATGATATATGCTGCCATTTCTGTAGTTTTTGTGTGGTGTTTGCAGTAGGAGTGATGGGAGCTGTGTGGCTTTAATTGTAGTCTGTATTATGTTTCTGGGAACGCAAGCAGGATGATTTTAGATTAGAATGTATTTTTTACATGAAAAGATATTGCATTTAATGAGCAAAAAAGGGCCTATACGTGCCAAAATGTTTATGAGACACTTCGATATTGGCATTCAGCAGTTACGTTCATCCGCATTTCCTTCTCCATTCAACCATTCTTGAGTAAGAAATAAATCAAAACCTGCATTTCGATGTACGACGATCGGTTATTATCGCATAGCAATCTTCAACTTCGCCCAAAATGTAACAATGCGCCTTCCCCGAGCACACTTGCACGTCGCGAGACATAAAAAAGCAAAAGTTTCAATTAACATCGTTTCGATAGTCGAGTAATGAGTGGTTGCGTGGATTTATCGGCGGATAACCGACAATTAAACGTCTTTGTTCGAGACGCGACAACGCAGACACGCCTGCAAACGCACAAAACGTTGCCGAGACTTTCAGCTAAGAATTAAATCATATTTTGGATGCAGGTTTATTGATTTTTGATAGAAAATTGTGAAAAAAGTATATTAATAAAACCATAGAAATTGTACCGCCTAATTAAATATTTGGTCGCCAACTACTAAGAATTTTATATCAATTAAATCAATTTCGAATCCCTACTGATAACAATAAGAAAGATAGGAATACTAGACGATAAAGATGTAACAAACAACGCACTACAACCATAACCCAAGAATAAGAAGGCATTTTACCAGCATTCAGTGCTCACAAAGCCAGCACAGAAATTAAAACATTAACCTATGACTCACATGCATCCATGGATTCGTGCATCGTGTCCGGCTGGTCGGCGCGAACGTGAGACAAAGGCAAAAAGTCGGGCCGCACAAGACGCCATATTGTTCCTGTGTGCTTTCGGGAACAAAGATCTGTCGACGACGAAAGCGCCGATAACATAATAGCCCTTAAATTTAACTAATAAACGCCCGCAAGATCGATAAACAATGAGGTTTGCGAAGTATGAAAGGGCTCACAGGAATTATTTTTAATGACAGCCCGATCTTATAAAGGATCGACATTTTTGCGGCAATTGTACTCTGTTATTATAAAGACGACGATACTTCTTTTATTTTATGAAGTATCTTAGTCAGCTTTTAATATTATGGTACTGGAAACAATATGAAATGAAACAAAACAGAAACCATCGTGAATGACTTAGTAAAAACTTTCTGAATCAAAATCTCTTTATCACTTAACTAGACTTGGATCCGATTCGATCAAATCCCTGCACCTCAACAGCTTAAGAGCTTGTAATAATTCCAATATTTCAATCGATACAATCCTATAACACTTTCTTTAATCAGGAGATCTCAAATCGATTCTGAACGCCTATTGTAACCGTTGTAAGTCCGTATCAGACATCATCTTCATCACCCAGTACATATTTTGATGACTTGACACATTTGACATCCACAGATCACAAGTATTTTGCGTCCTAATCAAACTTTATTTCTAAAGTATTAAGATTCATATTAGTATGCTATAACTATATCATAGTTTGCAAATGATGAGTTAAACAATTTATATGATGCAGATCAGTAATAAAAATAATTCCGTATTGGTTTAGAGATTAGGTTGAAAATCGTTTGTGTTTTATTAATTTAAGTTTAAAATAAATAAGCGTAAGTGCAATGTAGCTTATAATGCGTACATCAATAGTCTTTCATGTGCTCCATTCACGAACTTTACCATTCATGTCTTTGATACTGATTTGATGTTTGAATGAGAGCCTCGATGTATGGACGTTCATTCATAACTTGTAAGTACGTACTATAATGAGCCGACGTCATCATGTGTTAGCCTTTTATACGCCTTTGAATCAGTTAGTAACTGCTATTTATTCAAAGCTATTTGAGACTCTACACTCACTTTAGAATTTACGTACAGATTGAAGCGTAAGACCTTACTAATTTAAACACAACAGTAAAAAAATAAAAATGTTACAAAGAATGATTGGAGCTTTAAAGTACTTTAAATGGTTATTGGAAATAATGTGTGTTACAGGCCACATTTGATTTAAGTCTATAATATTTCGAATGACTCGACGTACATATTGTTCTGTCAAAGAATAAATAGCTAGAGTAGAGCAGAAACGGTATTTTAATTTTTACCGCGCAGTAAACTTAAATGAGAAGTTATAATGAAACAGATAAAACAATATGAATATAAAAAAAAAAACATTAATATAAACACACACTGAAAGACATTTTTTATTTCACATAAATCTACATTTGACACTCTTATAAAACGTCAGCAGTTAGTGCACGGTTCCAATTGGTTGTTTCCTATGGAGAGCAAATTTCCGGCAAAATGCCTTTTAAACAAAAATGATTGACTTTACAATTTTTCCATATTACAATATTAAGATATATCAAGGGGAAGAGCACAGTGAATGACGCTCAAAAATTTGAATCTTTTTATTAGTATATCTAGCCCTATAGGTACTATCTAAATGCTGGGAAAATTCCTCTTTTCATTGTCCCCGGCTCTGAATCACTTTTTGATCATTCTTAAAAAGGGCATTTAGTATTAGAGAGTTAGGTCATTCCGCCACCTCTTCGTAGTCAGTCGTGGCGCCGTTGTTATATTTCAGGGTACCAATGCAATGTTTACGGGCGCTTACTGCTGCAGATTTGTCCAGCCAGTACTACTTAGGCTGGGCAGTCTTGTGGGCCAAGCAATGCCTCATAGAAGATCAAATCCTTTAGGCACAATTGCACTACCGATAAACTAATACCGAAAACAAATCCATAATCACTTGCAGACACAAGGCACGAGCGGAACGTGATTAATACAGCCACACCCGCGCCCCGTGCGGTATGCTAATGCCTTTGTCTCGGCGCGCGCGCATCCTGCCAGTGGGCCGGAGAAAAAATTGTCAATTGTTATGACATACGCAGGTAGGATGATGGTGCAACACGGAGATTAATTTGTGTGAATTATAATTGAAGAGAGGAAGTGCTGTCTGGAGGTAGACTTTATGATGAAGGATGTTGACGGCGAGCCGGAGTCAGGGGCGGGCTCTGGTAATGAAATAGTAAGCCTACATAAGCAATATGTGAGATAGTACTAGACGGGTTTTACATTCAGCTAAGTAAGACTGCAGAGATGAAGCAGTACTTCGAAATGCTTGGAGAGCCTGCTTTGCAGTGCATACTTATAAGTGCAATACAATGAAATGTTGAAGAAGATGATGTAGCAACAAACAAAAAAAGCATCGATCTCTCATAACCTAACTTACATGAAGATATTGGGAGAATATTTTCAAACAAGATTACACAATGAGTAGTTACCTATTTGTTAAAAAATACTGATAATAAAAATCGTTCCTATTCCTAATGAAGCTTATTTTCTGCGTCTAACAACAGCACGCTTGAGATAACCGAGTCGTATTGTCAACACAAACGCAGCACATTTGCTGTAATTGCCCCTGCCTACCCCACAATCCACGTATTAGCAGCCTCGGCTTTCAACACTGGCCTTTCTGGTCTACGCCCTGAGGCATTCCTTATAAACGACTAGAATATATCGCCATATATTCGATACATTGCACGTATTGTAAAGACAATTGATAAAAGTATAGTTACTAATGCAGCAATGGTTGTGTTGTTAACTGTATTGTCAGTGTTAAGGTTGAGGAGTGAGGGTATCGGGGTGTCAAACCTATGATTAGAGCATTATTACGCGAGGGGAACAATTGTGGCGAAAAAACGTTGCAGGTCGTGTTTAAATAGAGTATTGTCGTTGAGCAAACATTTAATATGATTTGACCGACATTTTGGAAATATTGTGGGCGCCTGCTGTAAGAAATAACCACGAAATTGCAATTATTGGTTTTCAAATGTATAAATTATACTAGCCACGAAGTTTTAATAATTTATGAGTACAAAACAATTAAGGTTATTTTTGTTTATGTAGTTGATTGGAAACAATAAAGACAATTAGTATTAAAGATGAAGGTACGGCATTAGCCTGGTCTATTACTTAGATAAGAATGCAAATAGCTAAGATAGTGTAATAACAGTTATTAGCCGCAGTTGACAAGCGTACCTTGTCACTATTTGCGTAAGTTTTAGTCATAAAGATAGCGAACTGGGTCTCTTTAGAAAACCTGTTGTACAAGAGCCTGCACTTTTTGTGTTATATTTTTTCATCGGTTAAACAGCATGTCTAACCGATTTTTCCGTTACGTTAACCTTTTTTTCCTCGATAAAGGGCACGTGCCACTGGTAAATGGAGATGAATATTTGCTAGGTCTTGAGAAAACAATTCTCAGAAACCTAAGGCTTTCCTTGGAAAATTTGGATTCAGTTTCTAAAAAGAAAATTAATGTGGATTGATTGAATTAGATACGCTCTACCTACTATGATAGGTTTCGTCTCAACATCCAATTGTATCACTGACTTACGTTTAATTTGTATCTAGTCGGATCTTTAACACTCGTGGGTTAATCATTTTTATTCAGTGTTACACTTTCATCAAGACAAAACTTCAAAAATCTTAATCTGAAATTTATTTCAACGTAACGTAAGTAAAGTACCAATTGCATTTAATCATATTTTAGAGATTGATTTTCAGGATTAACAAAAATCAGGTGCTAGAAGAAATGTTCTTCTGATCAAGGGTAAGTTTCAAAACTAATCAGTATCACCGTGTCCTCCTAAAGGCGATCGGTGGTGATGACCTTTTACGCCCAGCCCTGGTTCAGGCCATGACCTGGAGAATGAGGGAATGGGAAGTCACCTCTTTCTTTGAAGTTGTGATGTGAGCAAAGAAGATGGCGGCAACGGTGAGGGATTGACTATCCTTACGCCCCAGATATCGCCACAAGAGATGCTCCGGGCATCGGGCATCAAAGGACGAATCCTAGATAGCGTAGATGTGGGTTTACAGATGACAAGCAATAGAGGTCGTCCGGTCTTCCGATAGGGACCGAGCTCGAGTCGTTGTGTTCTATACACCTTACGTCTCAAAGAAATGTCAGCAAAACCCTTGAGACTCAGCAGGACGGATACCTGCTAATGCGGTAGAAGTTTTTGAAAGAGTTACCATGTAACGTTCGATTCAGAGGGAAAGAAAGAACACAGATGCGTTTTAGTTAGTGAAAGTCTGAGACACCCTCTCGTTTTATCCTAGAGCGAGAGAAGTCTAATAAAATAATATCCCAGCCAAAAAAACATAAGTCACATTAAATTGAACATTTGGACAATAGGAACATAATGGTATCTGCAATCTAACCAGATATAATAGAAATAATACTAAGAAATTCAGCTGTTAAGTCTGTATAGATTGTATAAACTATAAGATCTTCCAACAATACAAGACCATAAACATTTCTTAAGGTGTCCTGAGACAAGTTCTCATAGTGTGGCCCGGACCTGGCAGGATGGCTGCGCTCGGACGTCGCCTCAATTAATCAAAGTTAACGAAGGCTTTAATTAAAATTAATAACATTTGTGCACATTGTCGTCGGCGGCCGAGGCGCACGCACGTCGCGTTCGCAACTGTTGCACATTAATCTTGTGCCAAACGTTTGTTATTAAATAACTGGCGTTTTTGTTTATTTTAATGGTTTTTTATCTTTAATATTTTTTCATAAAATTTAATTTTTACTTTTTAATTCATGGGGTGCTAAATAACACTACAACGTGAGCTACGTGACAATCATCATAAGATACAATTATTGAATAGCGTATAGTTTGAATGATTTATCAACAATTTCTGGACATAAACAGGTTCCATATCAAAATTCAAATGTATCCGCACTTATCTGTCTTTGACATCACCAAAAGAATTTGGAACATCCTGGGGATATCACATCACAATATCAACTAGAACATGTCCAAAATTCAATAGCAACCAATGTAAAACTGATAGAATCGCACCAAAACATAATCGTACAATTTGAAAAGTCACTAAATTGATCTCATTTAAAAAACGTGAAAAATTGTAGCATGTTCCAGGAACCGGCAGATTCCATGCGGCGATTGCGAGAAGCGCCATTGTACCCAATAACACGTCTCTGATTGATGAAGTCATTTTTTTTCGATAAAACTAGCGTCCATTTAATCGAAGTCAAGAAAAAATCATTCGTCTAAACACCTAACAATAGCTGTTTTTTTCCTCACAATAAGAGAGCGCTCTATGCGATCATCGATTACTTTTTTATCGTCGACAATATCAATAATCTGTTTACGCCCACTGTTAATTTCGACGTTAGTAAAATTGAAATTTGACACGTGTTACGAAGCGAAAATAATTTTGTGGGTGCATGAGTGTGCGCTTCTAACTATTCTGTTTGTTTCTTTTGGCCGACGCCTCGTGAGTCGCGTCGGGGAGGCATTTAGTGCGTGACTAGCTGTTTTTTATTGCCTTTGTATTGAAAAAGTGTTCGAGTGCGAGCCGAGTGCACCGGCACAACCACCTGACGCTCTATCACTCCATCTGCGACTATCTCAGAACTCATTTCTATAATTGAGTTCAATTTGGCGAAATGAGCGGTGGCCATCGCGCGCCGTCATTAGCGTCCTATCACGTAATGGAGTTGTCGGTGCAGCGCCCATCACTTCCAACGTTTTATTAGCAACCTAACAGTTTTTATCGTAATGCATGGTATTTGAGAATATGACAGCTCGTTCTGATGGTATTTTTATTGGGGACACAGTTCGTAGACGCTGCATTGGACAAATACGAATTGAATATCAATGCGTGTTTGAAGAGCTACTTAAGGTATTTATAGCGGTCATGGGATATCGTAAAAACACTGATTGTATCGATATTATTTCAATTTTCTAATAATAAGGGGACTTTCTCGTGTTTGCTCGGAGCTCATTATTGGTAAAGGCGTTCACACGGCGCTCGCGCACATGCCCCCAAAACATTCAATAACATAAGTTATAAGTCGAAAACGAGCCTTCAAATTACACAAAACTGACAGCTTTAATATTTGCCCTGAGCCGAGTACCGCGGGCCCAGGCGCAGGCGGCCAGGCCGCAGGACGCCTCACGCTGAGCTTTTAATTTGTTCCATACATCGTTTCACGTGGTTTTTTCTGTGTTTTGTTTGAGAGGAACGGTGATCGATCGTTTGTTCGCTTTTTTACCTTGTTTAATTTTGGAAGGAGCTGGTTGGTTTCGCTAAGTCATTAGCGGTGTGGTCCGCCCGCGCCCGTGCCCGCCTGGCGACGTGTTTCTCGCTTTAACTCTTATTGTTCCTATTTGACAGCCCTTGTTTTGTTGTAACAATGTTTTGTGTTCAAAACATTCGAATGGTGTGTCAGCAAGAGCTATCCTATTCGATTCCTACACAAACCGTTTAACTCTTTTCTCTGCAGTTTAATTTTGTTTAAATTTTTCATGATATATGGCAAGCCTACGTAGAATCACCACACGGGTATCTGTAATAAACACGACCTTTCAAAAGCAGTTAATCATTTTCCGGATAAACCCACAGAGATCGCCGCAAGTTCCAAGCATTGCGGAGAGAGCAGTTATCAATAAAATCCGATGATGCGAAGCGTCAGTACGTGCAACCGTTACCGTAACCGTATTGAAGGGAAAATTGGCATTCATAAATCAAAATTTAATTTGAGCTTAACCTTTTTCTCAATCTCCTGCGAAATTTCGGCCGATTATCTGATATAATTCATGTTGCTTTCTCGTTGCGATGAACCCATCTGCCCGGCCGTGCTTGTATGCTCGTATGTCACGGGAAATGTCAATGATTTTTGCGTTATACCAATGATTGATTCGCGCCGAAAGTGGGTTGTGGATAAACAGCCGTGTCTGTAAGTAATACGCAGGACTCGGACAAATTGTCGCTGCCTCGGGCTAGCGATGATTTAACGACGAATTTGCTCCTACATAAGCAATTTTGCTTCATTGAATGTGAAAATCGGTTTCATTATTATCTTCCCTATATCACTACTAACATGAATGGATTTAATTAAGTAAATCATTTCAAAGGACTCACCTCTTTTCCTTTAACACCTTAGCTGCTGGGTACCTGTAAAGAAGTTTACTAGTGTCAATTTTCAAGAAATAAAGATGAATTCAACATACTTTTGCAAAAATTATTGCACGTAGACAATCTACACTATATTATTTCCAAAAAAAAAAAAAACCTTTTTTCTCATTGTTTCAAAACCAACCAACCAGGAAGGACTAAATGACTAAATTAGACCAAACACTACAGGCGCTTCATTACCAATTTATCTTAAGAAAAAGTCTCGTTTATCAACATTGCCGTTTATCGAGCAGCCAATACACGAAATAACAGTATTCAATCAAAATAAATATTCCTTTAACACAAGCAAATTAATATTCGGAGACGAGTCCCTTTGGCCAATTAATTCGGCGGCATTCGTATCAATCTTCGGGAGCGCTCGGCTACTATCGGTTGTTATCGGGATCCGATGCGCAGGCGACGTGTTATGAAAAAATGTGGCGACATTTTGCGATGTCTGACTTTGTGTTGCAAGTTAATTTGATACTTAGATTGATGTTTTCGATAAAGAAAAGTGTGTTGGGTTATCTATACATTATATTATTATAAAAGGAGAAGCTGACTGATTGACATATCAACGCACAGCTGTGATAGGAGGCATACTGTGACTAGGAGAGTCAAATTTTGCACAAGACGTAAGCAAGCACTAAGAGCGGAATTTCAAATTTTACCTCCTAAGGGGATGAGACGGAGGGTCAAAGTTCCTTCTTTTGGCGAAGCAACTGGCAGAAGCTAGTCAACTATAAAAACGGAAAGAAAAATATCTTCTGAGAACTTTGGTTACTGAGCGCAGAGGAAACTTCTAATTCTGCGGCTGGTTTGAAAACTTAAAAGCTCTATAAAAAATGGATGCGCGTACTTGAATAGATAATACGATATATTGTCCACGCTTATTTAATTTACATCTTTAACCAATATTTCCTGAATTAAAAACATACTACAGGACATATAAAATGAAGTTGGTTACGTGAAAGCGTAAAGCCTGAGGTCAGAGCTAAGTGTATTACTTTAACCACAGTGTTGCCTGTCGACTGTCAACGGTGATGAACTGCCCGTAATTGCTGCCTACACTACTTTGTTAATACGGTAAAACAATCATTTTACGGCTCACTTAGCTGCTCTTTGTTTAATGTGTGTAATAGGCTTTATAAATATGTCAGGGCGGTGTATTAGCTAGTCTAGCGTGTAATTGTTACGTGCTGAAGGTTATAATATACGGTACGAATATGCACCTACACCCTTAACAGAACCCTATAGCTAATCACACAATATACAGGCGATAGTTTGTTACTCCTCGCTGAAATGCCTGAATGGATTTGGATTAAATTTGGCATACAGGATAGGAAGTTGAGATTACTTTTATACGCATAAATTCATGGTGTGTATCTGATCTGTGTTATAACAATAAAGACGAAATTTTATGTGTATTGGTGTGTATGTGTGTTACTTATTCACGCTTAGTAGGTACACCACGTTCTGGAATAGCTCATAGAATACTTTCCGGGAGTATGCTCCCTAAGAATTTAATGCATACTTACACGCAGGCAAAGCCGCTAGCTAAAGTTAGTAGGTATACCTAATTATAAAGAAGATAACTGTGATCACTAGTAAAGCTACGAACTTTTGAAAGAGTTGCCGAAGCCCTAGAATGCGAAGGGGAAGCTGATAGGTTTTAGTTCGTAAAAGTTTGACACGTTTTATTACTTCATCGTAGAGCGGGAAAAGTCGTTCGATGATTTCTTACCTGCCGAAAAAAAGGTAGTGTTATGAACATAGATTAGAATATGTACTTTCTGTGGCAGTCGTACACACCTTTGGTTGGGATAGTTTTTAACTTTTACACGGATGAAGTCATGGTGAAGCTTTTACTTGAAACTAGTGTTTACTAGTTAGTCGTAAGTTTTAGCTATTGAGAAATAAGAACTTCCTAAAATGACGTTTTCCAGGTGGCAGCTTGTGTTGGTGAAATTAATTAGACATCAACGTCAGCGTCTTAAAACGTTTGATGTCTTATGACTAAGTGGCGCCAAGTGGCGGTGTGAACAGTTCCACTATGATCCTATGAAGAGTCGAAGCAAAAGCCCAACTAGCTGCTAAAAACTTGCGACAGTACTTTACGCCAGCGGCCAGAACAGCTGCTTAACCTTTATAAAGCGCAAGTTCGTGTATGGAGTACTGCTCTCATTTTTGGGATGGGTTAGCTTGATGCACTTGAGTGGATTGAGAAGCGAGCCAAGCAGATCATCAATGATGATGCACTTGTTGAGTCGAAACTCCAAAGTCTTGGGGCATGGGCGCTGAGATGCTAGCCTGTCGGTTTTCTATCGTTTACACTTCGGGGAGTGTGCGCAGGAATTGCGCAATATGATTCCGTCAGGTCCTTTCCATCATCGAAAAAAAAAACAAAGTTCCGTTCCATATCTCCAAAGTTCACCATCAGATGATGATAATATTTTTATAGCACCAATTCATATTATAGGTATTCTTACCTTATATTTTCAAACAACCCACAATTGACCAAGTCAGAAGTTATATCCGTGACCAATTGTCATTTCCTAAAAAATATATTCAGTTGCTAGATATGCCAAATATTGACGGTAAAAATATTTTTACTGCATTGGAACTGTAGGTGATGCCAGTAGTAACCATTTAAGTATGAATAAATAGTTTACAATGGTATAATAATACGCCATAACTCCGCTGAACTGAGGCTCGATTTGTCGCATGGTTCTAAGAATGGCCTACAGAATATAGTTTCCCGAGTCTTGGTATCTTATACCAAAACCCGGAAAATTATAGTATTTTTTAAATCTGAATCTGACGAACAGCAATGGGTATTGATGAAATCCTCGGCAATCTACAAACAACGGCTCTACACTAGCTCGGTAATAGAAATAAAGCTGGAACATATCGTCCGAGTAAGCTAGCCACATGCACGGTACAGTCGCGCGCAGAGGCGCACACCACACTGTGCAGTAAATTATCGCACCTGCCCATTGTTGACAGATATTTATATTTCAAGTTATTTATCTGCGGCACTTCCCATGCATAGTTGTTACTCAGAGTATTTTTTTTGCAATATTTGAGTTATTATCGGTCTTGTTGTATAGTGATGTAGGTATTGGCCACTAAAGAAGAGTTTGACGATACGTTTAGCGCAGTGGTTGATCGAATGACTGCTGCGCTGCCTGTCGCGGGGTTGATTATCACACAGAAGAAAATTTGCATAGCCTACAGATTCCGGGTTCGGGTGTTTTATGTGTGTAAGTTTATATGTTTTTAAACACACACACGGTATAGAAGTAATTTTTAGTTTTAAAAAACCTATATTCGATAAATTAATTTGAGTCCAATGAAATCTCAATCCACAATTATAGAATATTTCTTGTATAGAGTTTACTTTTCTTTATCAAATACTGCTTTTAATTTTGTAAATTGATATGGTTAAGTTTCACTGTGATTCCTGCAGCCCTATAATGTTTTGCATGTACTCATAAATAAAACAGTAGATAGGTAGGTACATCAAGCATAATGCTGTTTAGTTTCCAAAAAAATTTACAGCAAAAAAGAATTCTTCAAATTACTAACTAGGTTCTAACAAAGACAATTTGGATCAGAAACATTTTTAAACATACAAATCTAACATATGTGTAAGTTTATCCCGGTATAAAAGAGTGTGCTAAAGTGTTATGGGTCAGGAATCGCGAGTCGTGTCTGTTTCCCGATCGCTCGCGCTGTAGTAATAAAACGAAATATATGGTATCGTAGACCACGGTATGACGGTAGACACATAAACGGTACAGTCGCGAACACTGCATATTGTGCACTACATCATCGTGACGCGCAAACACTGCTGACAGATAGTGGCGCGCTAAGGTGACGAACATGCATTGTATCGATAGAATTTAATAACTATTACTAACTGAAATAAAATCTGTTGTTTTTTTTATTATCACTGTTGATTTTTCCACTTACACACATACTTAAAGGTTTTATGAGTCCTGCAAAAATTAACTCTAAAAATATCAGCTGTTCTATATTTGTGTCGAGTAATGCGAAAAAAAATTACTGAAAAACTGAAAATATTTTCTTTCAGTTCAGTTTAAAACTCATAATACAGTCAAGTGTTAAAACGAATGATGGATCATTCAGAAAAACTCAGATGTGATTTTTTGTTTTTTGAATAATATGCTTTTACTAATTTTAGTAATATCTACCTATACGGTGAGTTACTCAGGGGCATGCGTGTGAGCATCTACTATTTTCAGTTATTGCACGATGACAAATTATAACCGACAGACATTAAAATAAATCAATAAAAATATTCACATAAAAAATAATCTTAAACATTTTAGTCATTTTCAATTTAACACTCCAGTTTGCGGCCAATGATTTATCAATATCAAACAATTATAACAGGCTCGATTCTATTTATAAGTGCATCCCTAACACGCGAGCCTGCGATCCGGATTTATCGAGTGTCGACACAACGGCGCAGCACTAGGGGGCCTCACGCGTCGTGATACGTCGCTTGTACCTCGTAATTTAAAATCTCTGATTTATAGTCCAACAGTAGCATTAAATTTGTAATCATATATTGATTTACAGCCGCGATAAGGCGCGCCCGCTGTCTTCGCAGAACACTCCACTTCTATCGTTGGACCCTTTGTACGCAATTCGTTTTGTGCTGAAATTGCTTTTCAAACGTGGGCAGGACATATTGCACTGTGACGTAGGCTATAACGCTCTCATGACGTTGTATAATCGAATTTCTTTACGACTAGATAAATGTTATTGAGAGGTGTTGATATTTGAATTTCATTGCGTTATTTACGGACTGATTTCCAAGCGATGCGATCTTAAAAGTGGTCTTAAAAGAGTGAAACTCGAAACGCTTAAGTTTCTGATGGCACCTTTGATTTTATTGTCTTGTGTCTTGGGTACTTCGATCTCTTCATTTTCGTGGTACGTTCGTCCTGACACGATTTGTCATTATTTTCCGTCAGACAATGACCAAACAATACGACAAGTCGTCACGTGGCTGGAACAATAGGTGAGGGAGCGTATAAATATAAAATTAGTGGCATGTCCGCGTGTGACTCGGTTTGGTCGACACTTCCTGTGCATTGTCGACGTCTCCCACAGCACGCTGCCTTGCGCCGGCGCAGCCACGGATCAATATGCGCAGAAATGACAAGTCATTCCCATAAAAACTCTTGTCACTAAAAAAAATGCATATTGAAGTTAATTAAAAAGCCATTCATTGGTTTCGTCTTCACGCTTCTATGAGCTTCTATTGTTAATCTGATGAATAAATATCACCTGCAGTTTTTATCTGTCGTTAAATGTAGAGTTCCTTGACATCAGTATCTTCTGCTACATTCAATAGCAGTTTACAGCCTCTATGAGGCTCAAACCCTTCATTCCCACCCACTGTCCTATCTACATTGACCAAGTCCTGCAGGGGTCCGTCACACCGGGATGTGGGTGTCAGAGTGACGCGCCAGCACTATGATTTGCTCCGCGCTCCGCTTGCGCCGCACAAACGAGTGACGCCGAATGATTGATGCTAATCTTCTTTATCGAAAACCGCGTGTAATGCCCAAATTAAACGTTTTTAACTTTAATTTTTTGAACAATTTTGTGACGTCGTTAGCGCTATTGTGGGACTGGGAAGTGATTTTGCGGTTCATTACTATATTCAGTAAGGGGTGCAAGTATTGTGCTTTTGTTACTTATATTTTGACAAAATTGAACTTATAGAGCACTAGCTGCAGCCACGGCTACGCCCCGTGAAAATACTTCTAATCGTTGATATTTTTTAATTTATTAACTTTTTCTTTAAAACAATCTCTACATTAACGCGAACAAACAAAATAAACATGACTAAAATCGGATAAGTCGTTTTTGAGTATCAACGAGACTTCTTGAGGTAGAGCTTTGGGTAAATATAAAAAGATTAATATTATGGAAATATTAAAAATATTCAAACTATATATTCAAAAATCACAATTATTTAAATTAAGTTTCTTAGTTATAAAGTACAACTTAACAGTAGGTACTTGTACCAACTGTTTTTCTAATAAATTGTTTGTTTCGTTAACGTTGTACTACTAACAAGTTGTTTACAAATTTTGTGTTTGTTTTTGTATCGATAATATTATCAGCTGTTAGAGAAAAGATTGAAGAAGGTAACAGGTCGAGCTCAACGATAAATGCCGATTTTATTTCATTTGAATTGGCAATAAATGCAATGATCGGCAGTTAAAATTTGAATATATTATGTTCTCGTATGATGACCTATTGTGCCACCAATGACAATTTGAAGGTAATTATGGGCAAGAATAAAATCGGTATGAGCAATATAACTGAGCAATTAGTAGACAGGTACGTAATGTAGGCAGTAAAGAGAGTTGCGACGCTGCGACGCGCCGTGTCCGCGACTGTTTCAATGCAACGTTTATCGTCCGTAAAGTTGCGCAGAAACGAAACTGCACACACGGTGCCAACGCAGATAACTGCTTCTCGGAACAAATGAAAGTATTATCAGTCCAAGTGCGCCGCTAAAGGCGTGAAGTCGTAACCTCTAATAATAAAACATTATATATTCGCGACCACGTGCCGCGAATAATGACAAAATGTGCCGCGTAAAGGGAAAACAAAAGTGGGTCTTTTTAGTTGTATGTCGTGTATGGTTTTATAAGTTATCGGCACCTCTGAGAGTGCTGCGCGATTGTTCGCCCGTTTATGTGTCCGCGGCGCTCTCGGGCCGTGCCGGGGCGCGCGGCTAGTCTCGCTGCATACGCAACGACTGCGCCGCGATTTATTTCATCTTAATACGGACGTGCTGTGCAATGCCTAAATTATCGTAGACGCTGTCAAGTGTTGTCGTGGTTTGTTTGCAGCTCTGACCTTATGGACGCGGCTGTTACTTGTTGCAGTAGACGCGATATCTTCATCTGCACACCACTATACTGACTAGCTATAAAACCCTTTTCTTCAGATTCATTTTAAACTATTCTGATCTTCTCAAAAGAGTTGAGTCCTTGCTTTGTGTTAATGACTCTGACGGTCTAAAAGATCTATATCTAGGTCTTTTTAAAGATATAGATAAATTTAGATTTTTTATTTTAATTTATCTTGCAATTTCTGATATTTATATAGACGACTACTTTTATTCTGTAGTGAGATTTTAAGACAGAATCACTTTCGCCTTAAGAACAGCTGAATCAGCCACTCAGTCCGGCTTTCCACAGTTTCTCTTTCAAAGGATAGTTATGAGGTAAATGAGCAAATTAGCATATATCGGATTATCACTTACTGCCTGTTAACTACCCGTAAGTACCACATAAGCAATTCTAAATAGTTTCCTAATGAATGATCTTTTGAATCAAAAAACAATGAGCATAATTTCCATTTGTTATAATGAAATAGTATGATTTACATTACAACTAATGGATTTATAGATTTTACATTATAAATGAGAAAGTAACTCTTGCAGTCTGTTTGTTTTGTTACCTAGACAAACACGGATAGTTGAGACTTAGCTTAGAACATCATGGATGTCGATGTTCTAGACAAATTAAAATAAATAAATATAATAAGTGGTTCTAATAATACGTAAAAAAATACCTTTTAAAAATTGTCACAGAAAATAAGGGGATTGCAATATTTGCAGTAATGCTAGTGAAGAAACGCACTCGTGAGGGAACAGACATGCATCTTGGGCCCAGTCAGGCCGATGCCTACTAGGGTCACAGCGATTTTCTGAAAAGTAAACTTATGGTCCTAGAACGCAAAGGGCAATTGAAAACACACAATACACAACACAATTGCAAACTGACATAGGTGTGGTTTAAGTTAGTAAAACTCTAACACACTCTCCCGGTCCACTCCAGGGCGGGATAAGTCACTAGATGATTTGCCAACGCAAAAAAAAACAACGGGTTCTTTACCCAATTATGTTTTTTTACGTAACCTTGGTTACGCAGTTTGATTTTTACTATATGTAACAGTGAGATAAAAAAATATCTATCAATTTATTAGTTCAGCCAGTTCTGTAGGCGCCCACAAGCATGACGATCCTACCAAAGAGGTGACAATTACACCTCAACAGCTACTTCCTCAATCATGAAATTGCATTTACGCCGTGTAACGTAATTACGCGCACTAATTTGTGGGCGCAGTGCGTAACTGCGCGCACGCACCCACACACGCACGCGCTAGTGCGACTTAATTGTGACATTGTGGTGAGAACTCTTTGTGGAAAGCGATGATTGATATCGAAAAGGGTCATATTGTTAGTGATAATGAATTTGGAATGAGGACTTTTAATTTTGGAAAGTTATTAGGTCAAAAAACTTATTTAAATCAAATAATTGGTAGCTATTATAAACTTTTTAGTGAGCCAGGATTCAATACAAACCACAGTCAGTAATTGAGATAGAGAGAGAAATGAGTATATTTGAGGAAGATTTTAGAAAAAAATTATAGGCATTTTTAAAGATTGAGGAAGAAGGCGAAGCAAGCTAAGGATAAGACGGAAAGAGTAAAAAAAAGAAAAATAAATTAGTGATAGAGTAACGGTTGAACGCTCAATGGAAAAATAAAACACGTGTGGTGTCGACCCCGAGTAACACGAGTCAAGATCAGGAAGATGATGATGATAATGATACACTGGTGCGCCTTTCTGTCTATGAGAAAAAACATTGTTTAAATACGTAACAGTGCTTCATGTTTTGCACTAGATGCCTAGCTATATTTTAAGTTTTACCTTTCATGAATCCCCAACCTGTCGCATGAGACCGCGCTGTTATTGTTTTACTATTGTGTCTCGTTTCGCGGGTATGTGATAGGTTAATTCTCTAAGCTAAACTAAAATCTCAGTAAACTAAACTAACACTCAACATTTCAAAGAAGCCAACGCACTTTCTTTACTTCCGATCTGGCGCCGACTCAGCACATAATTGCCGCTCTCAAATAAAAAGCTCGTCAAGTGTGAGATGGGCTCGTGAGTCCCCGGACTGATACGGCAATGGTTCATAAAGCGGCTATTGCGTCGTGTGAGTCTTCAAGTGTCTTACGCGTAAGTTTTCTAGTGGACACTGGAATCCCTCATTGGGAAATACGACAAGGGTTTACATGTTACTGGATGCGTTAAAGGAAAAGGTTTTGCGGGCGCAGCCCAAAACGTTGGTCCGAAAAGATCCTCATCACTCTTGACTCTACGGTATACAATTCCTGTCACACCGCCAAAGGCAGAAACAGATAGAGGAATATCATAAAAGTTAAAGTGATGAATCTGGGTGATCACGATCCTCAGTATGGAGGAATAGGACACAAGGAGGCAGATGCGATACATTTGGTGCATGTTCCGGGCCCAAATTTTGTGTTATTCATGTTATGAAATATGGTAACACTACTATAGATGCACATGAGGGTTGCCTACACCCTTGGATGAATACTGGCGTGACCTAAATTTATTTTAATATATATACCTAATATAACTAGTAGTTTGTGCACACTTTCTACTACAACACATAATAAAGGCAAAAAAGACTATCCTTGTATATCTCTTTTGTACTGTGAGTACAAGGTAAACTGTCTATTACTTCAATTTATGAAGAATGATATTACGAAGATTATGAAGAAAATCTGAAAAAATCTTAAAGTAACTGCCTACGCAAAAAAAAACTCTATGTAACGTTTTGGTCTAACATTGTCGACAAAGCACTTGGCCTTCAGTCTAGCTTGCAAATACAAGGAACAAATATATGAGACGTTTCCAGAAAACGACAATTCTTCGTCCCAAATGAAACTCACCCGTTGGGAAAATCTAAGGGACGTAAGTGGAGGCACTTAAACGGCAGTAAACGGCTTGAGTCGCCGGGCCCGATGTGGCCCGATGTGTTGACAGATACGGCCGTGAGGGTCCACTGCTAATACACTGGCTCTGCTGATCCCCGCCCTCTTAGTTAATGGGACACGGATTTCGGAACAGTTTTTATTTGCTATTGACCTAAGAAGGTGACTGGAGCTTTTGTTACTAGCCTACGGCGGTAGGCGATGAACTATTGATAGGTGTATGTGTTTAGGCTATAGAACTATAAAGTCACTACCAAACGCTAAGAAACCTCTTGTGGTTGGTAAGGTTCCATCACTTAAAAGATAACACTGTAGCTTATCTCGCAAAGTAAGTGCTTACAAACACCATACAAGTCATCTATAAAACGGGGCATTAGACGATTCAACATTCAAAACCCAAAATTTAAAAAATCTGTTAAGTGTAAAAGTTTTGTAGGCCAATATTATTTTTCGAATATATACAATACTTCAATTTAGTCGAAACGAAGTAGATTTTAGGATTTAATTATGTTTTAATTTGTGTTTGCAGAAAACTTTAGTTAGAAGTTCTAATTTAAGTTTTAACTTGGTTTGACAATCAAAAGCCTCCCATACATATATGCAAGAGTGCACTAACTAATATCTGCTGGCCACTCCATTCATTATACTCATACCTTGAATTTTTGTGCAAATTTAGAGAGGACCTTCAACAAAAGAAGTCTTTTTTTGAAGGTCCTCTCTAAATTTAAAACAAAGTTTTTCGCTTCAACCAAGATAAAACTCATACATTTTTCACACTTGTCTACTATCATGAAAAATAAAACGTCAGGAAATGACACGAGGGTGCCAGGGCGGTGTCAATAGTTCGTCTTTATCAATCTAAACTGCATTGACACCGTGTTTGACCAACACTACACACTACTTACTAGGTTTGTGTTTAGCCGAGGGGAGCTGATCTTTATGAGGCAATGAGATGAACTCAACGCCATGAGAAAACAAAGATTGTTGATTGTGTGTATTGTTGGATTGGCGAGCTTGAAGTAGCAAGACTGGCAAAAAGCAGACACAGCACATTGGTATTCTACGTTAATTTAAAGTAACAAGAATAAAAATAATGTTCATTGTTACAATAAAAAATATCATACCTTAAGACTATTACAAGATCATCAATATTACCTACCTGTAACTATTTTAGTAACCAGTAAAATGTTTGGATGGTGGTCCCCAAAGTAGGTAAAACCTGTACCTTGGGGACCTGAGTTGCGTTACTTTTAAATTATATTATCATGTGGACATGTGGAAATTCGGTTGTTGATACTTAGCAAGTTGATACTTAGCAATAAGTTCTAGCTTCACTGTTGACTGAAATGACTTTTGACTTTGAGTCAAACTGTGTAGTATTTTTTAAGTACCTACATATCTCAATGAAAACCAGAAACTTTTTATCTTTTGGTAAGCAAAACTATTCAAAATTCTAACAGAGTAGTTTGTTCTGCAAACTTGTTTCAAGGACATCACTCCTCACCCTTTCAACAAAAACTCGACAAACGAGCATCAAACGGCAAATAAAAAAAGTCCTCTCTGTGACGTCAGAGGAGATAAGAGGAAGCTTGTAAGTCCGGGGCGTTATCAATCTATATTGTCGCAGCACCCACACTTGACCGCCGACATACGCCCCCTGCGAGGGGCGACACTGCCGAGTGATAGTGTACAGATGAACTTTGATATGACGTCATTATGTGCTACTCTACAAAGACATAACTTCATAGGCGTGAAGTTGTGCTCCCTGAAATAACTTGTAAAAAAAGAAATACTAAATGTTACTGCTCTGACCCCTGCGCTAGTTATAGTAGGTACATCTGTTTCCCTTACCACTATCTTCTTCATATTGCATGAGACACGTTTGAAGTAAAAAAATCAAAAGGAAAAAATACAAAATAATAAAAAACACGATCAAAATAACTTTAAGTTTAGAAGTCAGTGTTTGTGGCATTGTCCGTTAGTTATTTGTCAGAAAAACGGGGCTATAGGCCCAGACCTGCCAGAGTTGAGGGTTTGTTCGAAAGACTTACCGTAGTCCAGGGTCCTCTCGTTCTACCTGGAATGGAAAGAGTCATTTGATGATTATCCACAGTAAAAAGGGTAAGTATAGAAAAAGACATAGAGTACCTTTCATCCGAAAAGAAATAGCATTGCCGAGCAATCTAAATTAAAGCGACTAAAGTCATAAGTAAACGCTAGTTTATTAAAAAATAATCTAGTAGTAATCTAGCCTCATAGAAATGAAAAAATCAACAAAACGATATGTGCATTTCGATTCACAATTACAGCTACATAGATAGTTGCCCCTCTCAAATTAATGAAAGTGTGAGCCCATCTACCGGTAGTACCACCTCGGAATGATGTTTGATGATATTTGGCAGAAGCTGCTTAAAACTCCTAATATTTTCATCTAGCCGTCATAAAGCTCCTGAGAACACATTGCCATGGCCAACCTGAAAAACTTTAAACAGACTCCGCACTCAGGCTAGCCGCAGCGCAGTACAGAAAAACACCACACACAGGTAGATGTTCTTGCCAGAAGTCCTGCTACTTGTTCAGGTAAGGGTATAGTGTGAACGCATGATTTTGCCGTGAGTGAATACTGGGCTAGGCAAAATATTTCGTTAGTAAAATCTACTATTTTGGTACGACGCGACGCGCAAAGAAGAAGAAAAATAAATCTTGAAACAAAATACCTATGAATAATTCTAATGCTGTTATAGACGGTCTGTCTTAACTAGCATTATATAATCACAATTACATACAAGTTAAGTGATTAACTGAGAACACAAAACTGTAAAATAGTTGGCTAATGGGTATTACATTCTATTTTAGGAATCTTACATACACGAGTTACATTAACGGTCAAGTGTTTTATTACATTCAAGAGGTATTTATTTATATTAAATTCTGTTTAAGTTTCTAAGCACATAAAACGATATAATTAGCAACTTCCGTATACTTAACGAGTTAAAGTTGTCTATTATATAGTATTATTAACTGTAGTTAACAACTAATTTTGTAGTACTTAATTAATTTTACATTTTAATTAAGTAGCTTAAGTAAATAGTTAGGTACTTACAATAAAACGTAGTGCAACTTAAGTACGTAACCAAAAAAATTATAAATGATATTTTGTAATTAGGTATTAGAAAAACACTTTTACAAGTTAATTTAAACTAGATGACTACCCTGAGAAGAAACACCGAAACAAATTCTAAGGTCAAATAATATGAAGAGCATTCAGATTAGTGTCTCAGATGGTCATTTGAGGAAAGAACAACACAGTTTAGAGTTGTTATTGTGGCCATTCAGTGCAAGCATTTGTCATGAAGCATGATAGAAGCCAAGTTCACAAGTCTTAAAACAATATTTTGTGATCTACGAAGAACTAATATATTTTTACTCGAAAACATTTCGGATAGGTAGGTACGAGTATGTCAAAACCCTTTGAGGAACACCGATGCACTAGAGCTTGACGAGTTAGTAATGTAAAAATTAATTTAGGTACACCCGTACACAATGTGATGTGTTTTCCATGATATCTCAAAAAACCTTATCTTAATATCCGATAACTTCGAGATTCATATAATTAGGCGCGAAATAAAAATGTTACGGCGCACATAAAAATTCATGGTGCGGAACGAGAGTACGGACAAAACAAAAACCTTATTAAATATAATAACTAATTTTAAGGTCAGGTGCAACTAGGGAATGCAATCCGGACTATCCGTAATCCGAAAAATCCGGATATCCGCACATTTTTACTCGACTTATAAATCCGGATTTGAAAATCAAATCCGCGGATTTTCTGAATAATAAAAAATTTTAATTCGCAATGATATTATCTATTTTTATTATTAGTTTAGGACTAGCTTTTGCCCGTGGCTTCACCCGCGTGGAAGACGGATAACCAAGTAAATTCAGAAAAAAGATATCGTAACGTGGGTCCAATATAATTCGTGGTCTACCCGTATGACAAGTTGCAATACAGGCGTGCCCAAAAAAGACTGAATGTCTTTTAAGGCGCCAAGCGTCATCATGCTGACAGAAAAAAGCATGAACTAATTACCAAAAAGTATGAACTAATTACCAACACATTCTTTGGGCACGCCATAATTATGGCTATAAGTCCCCACTTTGAGAAGTGGTTGGAAAGACGTCACTGCGTCCTCATCGGACGTGGTAAGCTCGAGAGGTTTCTGCGCCGAATTTGTGCGAAAGATACGCCTAGGTGTCATTATTGTGCGGATCGATCGCCAGGAGGACACGGTGGAGCTTATGGTTAAGGTGACACTAGGTTCGTAAGGGCGAATGCTGAGCGTGGGTACTGGGCTCGAACTTGAGGTCAAGCAAATAGTGCTATTGGGTTTTTCCATTAAGAATTACTCTATAGCTGCCCGGAGTTTGGAAGTTGGTGGTATGATACCCCCATGCCTCTGAAAACAAGTCAAGCTTAGGGTCCTGAACCTGATTTCTCTCCGGTCGTGTTGAATTGCCTTCCCATCTGACTATAAGATTAAAAGAACAGAGAGTGCGCTAGTGTCTGCGTACACACTTGTGCACTATAATATCTGCAGTATACATCAGGCTTCCAGGTTTCAGTAGGCATCAGGCCACCGTGATCAAAATTCGGTCTGGAGGACTATTATTAAAGGTATGCTCCGTTTGGGCAATGACCACTAACGCCCGGTCCTGGTATGGCCCATGGACCGGAGCGTAAAGGAATGTGACAGTCGGTCGCCTGCTTCTGCGAAGCAGTAATGCTAGCAAAGGAGGCGGCTGCACGTGCGAGGGAATGATCCTCACGCTCCAACTCCCGGATCCAGACCCCGATTTCCAGCTACCGTAGGCGCAGGCTTGCGGATGGCGAGCAATGGGTAGCTCATAGACCCCGCCACGGCGCGTAGTATGTCTCAAGGTGATACAAATCGTAGTGGCCCAGCTGGGTCGAAGCCTAATGTTGCCATGGGTTAATGGGTTGAAAGTGAACCCCGGGGCCCTAGAACGCAGACAAAGAAAGAGAAGAAGGAAGAGGAGTGGATTTTAGTCACTAAAATCTGATATCCCACTCTGCCCAGAACGGGAGAAGTCATTGGATAATTTCCAACACAAGAATGCAAAAAATATACATTCTTTGTCTTTACATGTTGGAAAAACGGCATTTTGGAGAGGCCGTAATCCACCGGGCTGGCCTAGTGTGGGTTTGTGGATGCTAAATATCCTAAAAGTTTTGGTTCTAGGACTTGCCGGTTTCCACACGATGTTTCAAAAGAGAAGTAATATAAGTAGGTTTGTTTAAATTTCATGAAAAATCCGTAAAATCCGGATAATCCGGATTGGACCCAAAATCCGTTTAAAAAAATCCGGATTTTTTAAACACGACGGATTTGCATTCCCTAGGTGCAACGCCTGTTACAATTAACATAAACAAGGTTTTTCCTAAAATTACAAATTGGTAAGACTGGGATAGAATACCACACCCTTACCACACCTTTTGAAATTACTCTATATCCTTCCGTACCAATAAAAAAAGTTTTTTTTTTATAACTGGCCGATAGTCAGCTTTTTAAAATGAAAATTCAAAAATTGTTCTTGATATTTCTGATTTTTGCGGGCGTCTATATTTTCAGACATCTGTCCATATAAGTTGCCAAATACATAATTTAAAAATACGTTTGAGATAAATAACCCGTTCAGAAACAAGAACAATTTGACCATAGCTTGCGTATTCACGCAATTGAGACAAATAAAGTAGCACGCGGTTCATCCCCGAAACTAGAGTATTAAATATAATCGAGGTACCTGAACATCTATCCTGCATGTTTTCTGTAAGATACATTTTAAAACTTATTATTGATCAAACCAGAAAGTGGCCTACAAAATTAGAGAGACACGGTTAAAAATATTCAAGTAGGTATTAGGGTACTATAGTGTTATGGGATTGCAGCAGTGTGGAGGAGGAAATAAAACTGTTGAAGATGCACTTGCTGGTTTCTATTATTTCATCTTTTCTTATTTTACAATTTCACGTCCTGTCCTGTCGTCTGTCATTCCTCAGTCCTAAGTTGCCATCTCTACTCTGTCTCTTTCGTACCGTTCCTTTTTTGAATCCTACACCTTTACGCATTTCACACATCATTCATACGTTCCTATTACACATGCTACAGTACAAACAACATTTTTTCATACGTGATCGCAACCTCCACAAACTAGCACGCAGCCAATGTTTTGGTTAAGTTAAATGGTTTAATCAATAAGAACCTGATCAAGTAATCTCAAAAAATAGGGGTAAATTTACCAAAATACCGGGCTATAAGAAAATTTCGGTAAAAAATATTCGCTTGTAAAATTTCAAGATTTTCCGTAGGAGACATGGAAATTAACAAAACGTTTCCTATAAGAAACAAATCGTAAACTTATGTATAGAGGGCGTAGGAGTACGATCGGTGGATAATTTTCATTTAAAAACTAGACAATTTTTTCTTTAGCCCACCTAGGTAATCCGGATTAAAAAACAGCTGAAAAACAAATTCAGTCACGAACAATGATGTGAATGAAAAACTCAATACAAAATGGTTCAAGTCGAATGTAATCAAAAACTAATTATACAGCTTACAGTCCTGCTCATTAAAGATACGATCACGTAACTAGAACAAAATAATGTTATTTCTGTATAGGTGAAACAACTCCAAAACACGTGGAAAGGTCCCACGTGTAACCTTTCAAATTAAATATTTAGGCACAGGTCAATAATTCCCTCTTCAAACCAGAACAAAAGGAACTGCGGCGTAAATAATAATATTATTTTATCTATATCAATCAACATTGAATCGTATATAATTATGAATAAAATTAAACAATAGAATAAAAAATATGTAGAGATAAGAAAAAGCTTGCAATATTATACAAGTATATTGGGCACCAAATCAAAAACGTTTTGATAGGAAATACGAATGTTTTATGAGTTGGGTTATGATCACGGGACTTCTCCCACTCCAGGGTGGATAGAGAGAGCGTGTCTGACTAGTACTAAAACCCACCTGTGTCTTTTAGTTATTCTTAGAGTTCCAGGACCCTGGAATCCTTGGGAAACGAAACACAAGTAAGAATATTTTTACTTAAAGGCTTTATAGAGTAAAAAAGTTAGGTATGTTGCTGTATGGGAAAAACTAAGTTGAAAAAGTTTTTCTACTTTTCTATATTATTAAGTAATTCATCTCGTTTGCGTTTGGTAGTGAACAATTGCACAAGTTACCCCACACATAGATTTTCTCACGCAATTTCCTCCGCAACAAATCCCCAAAAACGTTAATTCAGGAATGAAAGCAGGACAATCGACTGGCTTCCTAACGCAGTACATAAATTAAAGACGCTAACAAGGGAAGGAAGGGGCCGGCAATCCGGCACGCCAGCCGGCGGGTTCCGCCGGACACACTCGTCCGGCCCGGACCGGCCCGCCCAGCTACTGACCACCCCCCATATGGCCTTCCGCTTGTGTATCAAGATAATACGCCTTTTGATGTAAGGCTTTCACTTTGTAAAAGAGTTGTCAACCTTAGAATGGATGGCTGTAACAAATGAGAACGAACTTTTTCTGCTTCAAAATAAAATTCAAGTCAAGATTTTGATAGACGACCTAGTTTGTGTTATGTAATGTGCTTAGGCTAAATCTGGCACAAAAAGACTTCCTGAGAATTTATTAGCAACAAAACTTTTTAAAAGTACTCCTCATAGAAAACCTTTCTAGAAACTACGTATCTTACAAAAAAAAAAAATACTTATCTGAACATGAAATTTCCACCATTTTTCAAGTATGTACTTATTTACCATGTGAAGCTACACTACGTGGAATCTGTCGGTTCATCTCATGTGCATCGATTGCCAACGTAACGTATGTTTCACATAATATCCTAGAAGCAGTGCTACACAGTGTCAATCTGTATCAATGCAATGTGTTAGAAAGTAGAATTTAGTGTTTGCTTGTCTTTGTACCTGCACGTCTCCAAGTTGTTTATCGAACAAAGTCAAAGGTAGTTTTAGTAACTCAAAATACCACTTTTTGCCGGTCAAAAGTTTAAAAAGACAGTCTTTTTTTGAACAGGTCTTAGTATTGAAGCTTTTTTCAAATATTTTACAACAAAAATAGTGGATCAAAGCAGAAAATGTTTGACTTATGACTCTACTATCTCACATTCAGTCGTTAGATTTCATAACACAAATATTGAGTTTTACAGGCCCATAGTTCTATCAGCTTGAGGCAGACATTTTCAGCTTAGTCTTATTTAAGCTGGACAGCCTACTGTCACTCGCCTTGTGTTCACTTCAACGAAAGCGCAGTTTAGTGTTACAGACGCGAACTGCATGATTATTTAACAACAATAAAATATTTAATGAAATTAGTCAGTGTTAGTATGGGGAACGACTTGTTCGTTAACTAATCTCAATTTCCTGTTTACTGCATATTTATTTTATGAAAATTGCTTCTGATTTTGAAAAGTCCTGATCTTTTGCGAATATACAAAATACTTTCTGAGATATAAAGTGAAGGCCGATTCAGTACAACGATTTCTTTGAATATATTTCTAAGGGACTCGCGAGGACCTATTTTCTAAATAGTCCCCAGATTGCTCTCTTTTGCAATATAAAAATTGAGTCTACGTCAGCTGATGGTCTCCAGCAAAATGCCATAAAACATGCGATGTAATGAATACATTGTAATAGTTATAGGTTTCTTGAACGCTAAAATGTACAACAAAGTACATACATCCACTTTATCTGTGTCTTGTTTGATTTCCAAAAGGAAAACCTGGGGTCCTGGAACGCAAGGCAATGAAGGAACATAGGAGTGGGTTTTAGTCAATAAAAGTCTGACAAGCCCTCCGACTCTAACCTAAAGCGAGAAAAGTCAATGAATGAATTTCCGCTTAAAAAAAAACATTACCTGTCTGTTTGCCAGCCAGTTCCACCAAAACCATCCATGGTTGGCGCAGTGATTGAGCAAGTGGCTGCTGCGTTACATATCATGGGTTCCAATCCTGTTCGAAACATACATTTGCATGGCCTACAGATAGGTGTTCCGGGTCTGGTTGTCTTGTGTATATGAGTACACATATTTTTAATCGCATCCACGACCAGACTCATTCCTACAGGAGAAAAAGTTAAAAAAAAAAACGTAAATACGTCTTTCGTAGCAGAGAAAATGATAAAGTTCGTAGCAAATGTTAGAACGCGAAACTTTGTAGTCACAGAAACGATTGAGTTCGTTATAATTTTATGCCTAATCAATAGACCAAATATAGAGTAGGTATAGCTCATCAGGTAGTACATAATATCTATATATAACCGATATGTAGCCCAGTACATAAACACGCGTCGAGTCGCTGAAACTAATCGAGTTTTCAGTTCTAAGTTATTCTGTTTGAAAGCCGCGAACAAGTTTCAAGATGTTTACTGCTTACGATACGATTCCGATCAGTCGTAAATTACAACGCAGATTTGTTATCAAATTCATGAATCATAATACCTAGAATTAAGCTTTTAGTTACCAACTTAAATAATATATAAACTCGCTTACTCGGTTTCTAATAAATCTCCATCTCGTTTTGCTAAAAAATATTCGATTTCAAATGAAGAAACTAAAAGGTTCATTGCTAGCCGCAGCTTTGCGGTGGCGTTGCACGCGTAAATTTTAAGAATTATGCCCAGGGACTATATTATACCTATGTAATACCTACTTTTTACTCCAGAATAAAAAGTATCCTATTCCGGAATTTATGGTCTACAGGTGTACCAATGAAAAATACCTTCAGGCGTTTGAGCTTGAAGAAGTAACAAACACATACAGATACAAATTTTCGTCATTAAAACAATTATGTAAAAAGTATCAAATAAGCAGGGTAACTTATTATTGTGAAAATTTTCATGTTAGTTTTAAAAAAGTTTTAACAAATCGCTTACAAAAATCAACACATTCACAATATCGTGCGCTATAAACGGCTCGTCACCAACATTCCCGGAATGTAAACGTCTTTAACTAAATTCCTGTCTATATCATAACCGTGGTTATGTGCAAGTACTACAGGTAGGTAGGTGCGGATACAGACGGATCCGGGCCAAGGATTTGTATCGCCCACCGCCCAAGTTCGGTAATCTTGATTGTGGCGCCGAGGTGACAACGCCATGCCATATCGAAAAGGAGCAAGGTAGGAATGTACCTGAGGCCCAATAAGGATGCTAACGGATATCTTGGGACATGATTGCTTCCTTGAGCAAGATGACAATCTACTGAGTAGCAGACTAGAATAGAAAATTCTATAAAACTGTACTGTGCTGAACGTGACACTGTAAACTCTTTTTTATTGCTTGCGAGCTTGACCGCTTTCTCACTCTAGGTAACCTATTCAGTCTTCATTTAAGAACCCCCAGGTTGTTCCAATCAGGAAATTTAAACTTCAGGAGGGAATTTCACTCCTTAGCTGTATGCACAATGAAAGAGTTCCCAAAACGTTTTGTGCGTATGGATCGGATGTCCACCATGTATCGCATCACCATACGTCTGATGGTCCTTTGTAGAGATTATAACTTCATTCCTAAAATTCCAACATAGACTGCCCAAAATGCGACCGGTAGAAAACCGAATAGGTTTATGCTATAAAGAAATGAAAATTATTATACAAACTTCAATCGTAAACTCTAATATGAAAAAAACTTCATAGGAAAAAACATACAGATATCATTTAGCATTATCGGTTTTGTAATGTTCCCACTGCAGGGACTCAGGCCTTTTTTCTTGGAGAGGAGTAAGAGGTTACAGATAGAAAACTGAAATCTGTCTCAAAATCGAAGAAGTTTCAGGAATTAAAACGTCTTGACCTAAAAATTATCCTCCAAACAAGGTAAGCAGATTTCAGAGTAGTGATGCGCGTAACTCGGTATCGAGTATCGATAGTCATTGTCCGCTCACGAACGCGTCTGCCCGCCGCGTCGATGAAAAGATTACACATTTGCGTATATGATTCGTGCGTGATGTGAATAATAATGCGGCGTCCCCTCGCACACTAATAGATTTTAATCGGCCGGCCAACGACTTGTGTGTGCGATTTCATTAATTTTTTGGTTTTGTTTTGCTCTGTGACTGTTTTTGTGGTTTATGTGAGAGTAAAGGACGGCCGGTTATCTGTTGGGGACTGGTGCAGGGTCATGGTCTCTTCATGGTCTCTTAGAATCGTTTGTTTACTATCGTAAATGTAACGAATATATTTTGTTTTGCTAACTTACTGCTTACTAAGATACGATTCAGCCTTCGCCAGATAAATAAATCATCATAGTTTACTCAGAACAAATGCACATTAAGACCTTTCCAGCTTTCTTTAATAACGCTCTCTGTTCTTGCATTACTACCTCTCACAAGAGAACACATAAAACATAAAAAAAACAACTGATAAATCTCTCCAAGATTCCGAACGCTTATTTACTTTAGCATCCCTTACCCCATTTGAATACAAGACACTCATAAGCTGCCGCTACTTCCCCATCAGTGTACGTTAAAAACCCGCCAACATTTGTGCAGCAGCCGTAATCCGCTGCAAGTTCTCATCCGAAGTGATTGCTCTACGGCTTTCCTCGTTTTTTATCTAGTTTATTTTGAAATATTAATGGCGTTGGCATTAAGAGCATTAGTACCCTTTGTTATTGCAGTGTGAGAATCTGCATGGCCTGTGTTTTGCATACGCTGGGCGGGCGCGGGCGGGGGCGCGGTGCGCGGGGCGGGGAGGATCGGGCCAATGTATTCGACAACACGTAAATAAATAATGATAAACAAAGAGATTTAGTTGTGGGAGTCGGACGGGTTATGTCAGTGGATAGGGTAATTGACCTATTACAAATAATGATTCATAATAGTTGAGATGGTAAAATATGACAGATGCGAGAACCTAACTATGAAAATTGTGTCGATTACAAGTATCATATTCCATCATTTTAGACAATGACTGAAAAAATATTTTTTTTACTATCTTTGCCCAACACTAGTAATATCTCTTTATCGTGCCGTATCGACACAAGACACCCAAGCCTGAAACACCTATCTACAGACCATACAAATATTTGTTTCATGTGGAAATCAAACCTGCGTCACGAAGCGCAGAAACCAATTGCTCAACTACGTGCCATGTTAAAAAAAAATAATTAAAAGGTTAATTTTTTCAAAAGATTAATTTTTCAAAAGGTTACTTTTTCTGCATAAGTTCCATGCTAAACACATTCCTGTAAAACATAAACACACAAAAACAGAATCCTTGTTTCCTTTTGCGGTTGCATCGCTTTCCTCCATACTTGTGTTTTCACGGTCAAATGGTAATGCCTCATTTCCATCTCAGGGTCGCTGACATCTTGTGAAAATAGATACAGTGATCGGCGAGACGAAATTTATCTGTTTATTCTTACTTTAGGATAAGTTTTTTTCAGGCCTCGGATACATTTTCATTACAACAACGTATAATTAATATATTAACCTGTTGTTATACAAGAGAACAAGCGAATGTTTCATCAACAATGTTTTCCGTTTCAGTGGCTACAGCTACAGCGGTAATCAACAAATATTAGCCACCGTTCAATGAGCAAACACAACATTTAATAAACCGGGCTACAGCCGTACACGGAACGGTTAAAAGATCAATAAAGAGACGATATGAGCCCGCCGAGATATCTACGCTCACAACAATATATCTAGCGATAGTGGAGCGATGTCTGCCCATAATATTCTTTGGGGTGCATCTCATTTGGCTTAAGAACCAGCCTTTGTCAACAAAGTTGGGGGCGGACGGAAAAATCGATAGTGGCCACGAACGCAGGCCTCCGATCATCGCCGCCTGTCTCCCGTAATTCGTGTCTCAATTTTAAATTTTGAATGTTTTGAATTTGGAACACGATATAGTCAGTAATTGCCTAGACTTCGTCGAAAGAACTCGTGTGTCGAAGATGTCTCAAAACTACCCACAGTCATTCTACCAGTTGATTCAAACTTATTGTGGTATTTCACAACGCAGATATAGTATTTCTTGACCTGCCCGTTCCCATAACTGTTGTAAATAGCAAACTTAACACCCAAAAGATGCAGTTTTACGCCATAAAAGGAAAAAGTTCGTGAGAGCCATGTTGCGCTATAGTTTTGTGGTAACCGTAAACAATATCCATATAGTTTACAACGACATAGGAATTCCATTGTAAAGGCAAGAAGATGTGGGTTAATATGCAAATAAGTGAAACTGCGAACACATGTAGCAACGGCTATAACAAACTGCTCGTAAATCTAAGGTTTTCTGCAAGAACTAATTTATTCTTGATAACATATGGCCAAATTGTGATAAGGCAGTTCCAATCAACTCAAGATCTTTATTAATAAAAGATTTTGACAGACACATCAGCAGCATGCATAATTGACTTCTGGTCAAGAATCTCCACAAATTGGATGCTAGAAGATGGAAGACGCCACAGAGCCTAGGAAGGAAGCGAGATGACCTAGACGCCTACCGCAAGGGCTGGTTCGAGGTGGCTCGGGAAAAGGATACCTAAAAGAAGCTAAGAGAGTACTTTCCTTGCAATGAGAAAGTGTACGCTAAAAAAGTATGACTCTCTTGATGTTAAATACAATTTGATTGAGTTTTAAATAATTAGTTTATAACTTCAAGTTACTTATTGATAAAAAGGAACAATGTTTTTTTTAAAAAAAAAAAGTTTACGGTTAGGTACGTATATAATTTATTAAATAGTTGCACATGACTACTATCTATACTACTATAGCATGACGGGTGACAGGACAGAATGGAAGGAAAAAAACATGTTGCGCCGACTTCAAATAATATGGGATAAGGGCAGGAAGAAGAAGAAAAAGAAGACTACTATCTACAAAATACTCCCTTTCATTCAATAGCTGAATCAAAATCAGTATAAGTTCTTAAAATCAGGCGCGAAGTATAATCTGAACGTAGATCTTAAGCGACTAATGATGTGTTGATTACCTACATCTAACTACTGATTTTCATCATACGCCAGATCGAAGAACTGGTCTTTCCCCACTCATGCCTCATATACTACCATCTACCATCAGAACATAATCTGTAAAGCCAGGTTAGTAACTAGGCTTTCTGGAATAACCAAGACTAATTCTTCAAATATCGAGGCCCCTTATAATGTAGTTACCGTTGCAATAATGCCTTGTAATGTCCTGATTATAAATAATAAATGAATTAACTTTGACTTTGAACTTCAAACGGAACAAAAACAACGTCACAATACAAAAACAAATAATGACTTAACAAAACAAAGAAATAAAACACGCTATCAATTTCAATACAAAAAGTGATCGATCGTTAGAATATTGAATAAATAATTAATATAATAATAAGCTGTGGTCTGTAATGGCCGCTAATCACGAGGTACAGCGTCTGACGCGTGGTGATACGTAAATTATTAATCATTACTTCATTAGACAATCAGATATGCTAATTGTGTATGCGTAATGCAGTCTAGTTTGTGTGTTGTAAAGTAGTTGGAACAGCTTATTTAGTCTTTGGAAGTTAGTAGTATTTATGCTAACAATGTTGTTTAAAGAAATTAAAACAAGTTAGATTGTCAGTACTTAGGTATAGTACAAAAAAAAGAAAGAAAAAAACGACAGGTGGGATTTTTGTTCCCATTTTACAAAAGAATTTGTTACCGCTAGTTTTATAATACAATATACTTGGTTTTTTTTTTTCAAAAGATAAGATAGAAATCGAAACTGCATATCATTATTTTACATGCAGTAATGACCTATCTGACTATACCACAACCCAGTAACTGAGCAAATCAATGGCCTTTGGTAAGACTAATCTAGGTATCTATTGGGTTGCGAAAATATTTGATAGACTTAACGTTGCCCTGAGACGGAAATGGCAATTGAAGGAAAAAACATAAGTCCAGAGTGAGAGAAGTAATTATACATTGATGATTTCTCATCTAAAACAAAGACCTCTGTCTATGCCTACTACTTACTTGTAAAATTATACATAACTGCACTATTTTATACAGATTTTATCTGCTCATAAATCTGTATCATTATTATAATTTACCAACTAATCTACATTTTGCATAAGTAGGTGATAATTTGTTTACTCTAAATATGAAGTGCAGTAGGGGGCAAATTAGAGGCTAATAACGTTAAGGTTCTATTAATTATAAGTTATGCAAAGTTTTCACTAAACGGCGGATCATTTTTCATAGTCGCACGTGTGAAGCGGTGATTAAGATCGAGCGGCGTACGCGCATGCCAACTGTAAGTGGGTACGCCCCACGCCATACTGAAAGCGGTTAGTAACTTGACCAAAAGTTCCAGTTACCATATTTAACTATAAATTTAAAGTTTTACATGTGCCTATGTGGGCACTTATAAAACGTGTGAAGTTTTAAATTAATTGCACGATTATTGATTATCGATCGGTCGCTTTCTATGGAAAAGAATCTTGTACAGGTAATATTTTACTTTCAGTGTTTATTTAGTATTCATTTATTTATTTATCTAGATCATTACCTAGACATATTATTATGATATTATAATTATTAGTTACGGAAAAGGAAACTGAAAAGTGTTTTAGGAGATACATTTCAGATTTGGATTCGAATTTTTCTATGTTAAGGGTAATTTTTATTGAATTAAAAAATATACAGTATAAATACATTGAACAATGGCAGATGATAAAATTAAAAGATTCACAAAAACTTCCAGAAAAGTTTAAACACTTTTAAGTTCACAAGACAGAATAGTGATTCTATTTCAAGAAGGTGGGTTGAGCTTGAGTATGTTCACGTAAACTTATTTTTGTGTGTAAACTCTGTGTCATACAAAATAGCTTATGTACGCAGAAAAAATACGCACAATATCCAAGACCAACATCCTTCGTGAAAAAGAACATGTATAGCAGCCGTAACTCTTAACCCGCTACGTGTATGCACTGTGACCGCCGCCCAAGGCGCGTAATAAGCAGCGAAATGCTAATCCCCAGCATACATGTTTGTGTAATGAGCTACTTGCCTGCTTAAATAAACATTGAGTGACCGCTCAACGCGCACTTAATCAATCTCTCACGAACCACTTAAAAAATCCATGTTAAATAATTACAAGTAATGGATTTTTACCGCACATTCAAATAGAAAAAGCCTCTCACTTACAACTTTGAATACTTGCTTTCTCTTGTGTGAAGCAATAGATGTTATCGTGTATCATTGAAGTAATTAACGTTGAATTCATGAATGCTACAATGTTAAGTGTTAATTATTTACTTTTTCATGCAATATCTAGGTACACCCAGGAACGAATGCGCGTGTAAATTCATATTTTTTATATAAACAACATCACAATTAAAAAACTTTACAGCATAACAAAAAGTCCCATTTAAAGCACGTTCCGAATTCAAATCAGACACCCGCTTGGTTTATTACGTCGATATGTAAATTTTGTACAGCGTCACTACCCTTATAAAGACCCTGTTTGAATTGAAAATTTAGTTGAACGAGCGAGAGTAAGCCGCCGTTCAGCCAGTGCGGCCACGTCTTTCAGCGAACTCGCTGCTTCTCTAACGTAACACGCAAATAAAACGTTTAAAAATACATAAGCACAGTATAAAACCTTCTCATTTACACGTGCTATTGTTGTTATGGTTGTCTGTGACTTGAACTGTCAAAAATACGCGCAAACGTGTTTGTTTTGGAATATAATCTGTGACATTTTGATCTGTCAAAAAGCGCGCGTACATGCGGGACTGCGATAGGCTCGCTTCTGCTCGGTTGTTATGGCGGCGAACGATAAGCGGTAACGAGTGACGGACGTGTCACTTGATATTTCGATCTGTCAAAATGTGAGCGAGACAGAAGATGATGTTGGAGGGGGACGGAGCGATCGCGTGCTTGTTACGTTTTCCGTAACGTAAGTAAATAATTATAATAGCTTTGATACTGAATTGAACTTTGTCTCGCGATTGCATACACATGGCATAAAACGACTACTGGTTTTGCAGAAGCATTCAATTAGATAAACGTAACCAAATATAAAAATATTCAAAACAAATTATTCAAATTAAATGAGTTCTAATCTCACTTCAAACACACTTTCTCCTATTAAGCGAGTCTTTTTGGTTGGTTTGGTTACACAAAATGGTAGTATTTAGATTTAATGTGGTATTTTAATAAAGCGGAGGTATGTGTGTTTAGCGGAGGCGATAACTCATAGAGAATGACCTCATCACGGCGGGAATGGCATTCGGTATGCGTCACAGAGTACGTGATACGACGCGTCCCACTTCACGCCGATATCTTTATTATATCCTAATATCGCGGTTATCTTTGATATTTTAAATAACGTTAAAAATATATCCATTTGTGCTAACAGCGAGAGATAAAAAACAACGTTTGGCACATGTAGATGCTAGTGATGCGTGTCTAAATTCAGGAAAAAAGAAAAGAATTTTCTTCGTCGTAATTGAAATGTTGTATCTTCTATAAAATAATTAATTAAAACATAGCTGAAGCAGTGAGCCCCAGACGAAGCGCTAGGGAGCACCCCATCTCGTCCCAAGGGTGTCATAAGATGAGAATTGTTAGTAGCAGCAGCATCAGTTTTTTTATTGGATGCCTTCGATATCTCGACACAAACAGGACTTGAGACCAGTCTTACAAGAACTGGTTAGATGTTAAACCACCTACACAGTAGCAGTCTACATCGAGTTCGATGTTTAGTAACGGACTTCAAACGGCTCAAGATTTACAGGCAGACAGACTGACTTTAAACACAACTGGAACTGTTATTATAATAATTTTGCACTAATGGGTAACTTGTAGATGAATGCCAATCTTCAAGGGGTGAAAGTGATCATAAAAATATTAATAGGAAAACAACGCGTTATTCGGACGTAAATGTACCGAAAATCAATCTTCATTCTTCATTTTTCAGAGTTCCGAAGTCATGATGTTAATTAGTTTACGTAGGTATTGCATTTTACATGGGCCTGCATGGGCATTTATAATAGGTTAGAATCTAATTCATGGTTTCAATTTATTGGTCGTTTGCTATGGAGAAGAACCGGCATAAAACCTATGAAAGCATCATCATCATCTGCCTAGCCTTTTCCCAACTATATTGGGGTCGGCTTCCAGTCAAGCCGGATTTAGCTGAATACCAGTATTTTACGAGGAGCGGCTGCCTACCAGACCTCCATAACCCATTAACTGGGGTAACACGGTACTTCATGGCAAGACTGGAGTCAGATTTACTGGCTTCTGACTATCCGTAACGACTGCCAAAGATCTCCAAATGACAGCCGGGACCAACGGCTTAACGTGCTTTCCGAGGCACGGAGGAAACTCGTTATGTTAAGATGGTCACCCATCCACAGACCAACCTAGGCAAGCGTTGCTTAACCTTGAAGATCGACCTGTGCGGCTGTTAATATCTAGCCACGAGCTCCTCATAAAACCTATGAAAGCAAATACAATTTAATAAATATGAGAGGATATATTATGTGAAGATTTAAAAGTATATGCTGCAAATAAACGTTGTCAAAAAATGGGCTAGGCTTTTACTTTTACTTTGAGATCACTTCTTCCGCCCTATGGTGGGCGTGTCAGACTTTTACTGGTTAATACCTACTTAGGTTCTCTAGTTGCCCTTTATGTTCCAGGGCCCCGGTTCGCTCTGTCACACATTCCTGTAGGTATTGGCCCAAGGCTGCTGATGCCTAGCTGCTCTCTTTGAGGCACGCGTGGAACACTGCACGCCGTCAATTCCGCGAAGGCGTGCAACCCATTACTCGTTCAAATAATTTTTAAAAATTGTCAATCAAGTAGACAATAAGTGCCTAACACAAGAAATTCCAAAATACCATATTACTGAAAGAGTGAAAATAGCTTAGAATTGCTTACCAATTTAATCTCTTTTTTTCAGTTTCATTAACACCCTCATGACTCGATTTATAACTAATTAATTAAAACCTTTCAATTATATCACATTTGGTCTGCCATAAGTATGAGTTTTTTAGAGATTCTAGATCATGCTGCAGCATCAGATCGAAGTAGTCATATTCTTGAAATATTAGTAACAGAATACTACATTTCAAATCGCGTAGAAGTTTCTCAAATCCCTTCATCAGTTCAAACTGGGATAAAGTCATATTACAACAAAAAGGACTAAACCAAAATTAGTTCATTCGTTTACGAGCTACGACCCCATGGACCCTTCGTTTTGGTCGGAGGCTAAAAAGTAGAGGCTACACTTGATCATACACACTCTAAAAGATTGTCAAATTCGCCCTGTAAAAAATCAAATAAACGTCCTGAATTGATACTTATTTAGGCTCACCCTCATCGCCATGTTTTCATGATCATCAAACCCCAAAATGAAGAATAATGGAGCACATTCCTTGACTGAATGATTTGGAACGAGCGTCAGAAGTATATGAAGAGCAATAAATTGCGAGCTGTCTGTTAATTAATCGGCACTGCTGAGCGGAGACACGCTTGAACTGTGTTATGTAAGAGCGGACCAGACGGCGGACTTCGCCGGGAAGTGTTGTGGTCTGGTTGCTAACCAAAAGTCAAAACATTTATTGCAAACCAAGTGCACAATGTTGAAATTACATTAATTTAGTGCTTATGAGTTAGCAGCCTTTTTCAAGCAATGCAATGAATAAGTATCATCTTCCTTTGTACCTAAAACTTTCAGCTAATTCAGTGCTTGTGAATTAGCTGAAAGTTTGTGAGTGCTTGTGTACACCTTTATTTTGTTATGTAGGAATATACGAGTACGTCGCTGGTGAGACGAATATTTCTGGCCATAGATTTGCAACTTTCTTCAAAAACTTTTTGACTGGCCAGGCGTTACTAATGTCTATTACTCACATTATCATGATAGACATAATTCTTGACCCAACCACACAACTAGAATTTGGTTTTCAGTATCGGCCCAAAACTGATCTGCACAAATCATACAAAATTCACTTCATGCTGCCACCTGATGATCTGATCTCACATAGCCTCTGCCATTCGTATCATTCAGTATAATATTCAACCCTTTCTTTACCACAAGGGGGTGCATCTACCTAGAGATCCCCTAAGCCTTACTGACGAAATTATTTTAATCTACTTTTCAACACTACAATTATAAAGTTTACATTTATGTTTTCAGTAGATATACCTACATTTGTTTGTACTTTGGTATCGTTGTGTAAATACAGAAAGACAGTCTTCGAAGAAAAGAAACAAGCAAAAGTGGTCCTGGTCGTCTTGCATCCATAGTATTCCCGCAACCCACACCAGGTCGACAGTCCTCTTTGAAGCCTTCTAACGTTACGTCTTCCGGTATGTGGCTACCACTCCAGAATCTTTCGGCCTCATTGACCTCTCCTTGTTGTTTAACATCTTGGGAGAAATCAAAGATTTTTTTTTCTAGGCATTACTGTTCCATTGCACAAGTCAGGGTAGGTCCTAAGTTCAAGTCTCCAAGCAGATAGAATAAACTTGAGATAATTATACTTTTTTACGCACCAAATCAGTCATACCAGTGTATCAATGCGAATGAAAATTATAACTGCCGTTTTGAAGATATTTCCGCGTAACTGCTTATCAAATTCTCTATTGTCATATTTGAAGGTGACACTCAAAACATTAAGCAGCAAGAACTCAAGAGCGTTTCCCAATCGAACGTTCGTTAGGTCTCCAATCGATGACCACTCCAATATTGAATGCTGCACCCTCCCTGCTCCTCAGCCTCAGGGCACGATTACCATAACAAGACCCCTATTACGCACCTACGGCTACACGTCCACAACCTTCACTTTACAGCTGCATCCCCAAAAATCACGAACAAAAATTTCGTCTGCACAACTTTCGCAACTGCACACATAACTTTGTGCAGTCTTTTGTTACTGTCAAAACTAGAATTTGACAGTCGAATGCTTCGTTTGTCAATTGCTATTGATTATGTACGGTGTAGTTGGCTGCCGGGGGCTAATTTGGGGCTACAGTTAGGTATTTTTCGTCGCTAACTAGATAACAAGTGGTTTTAAATTGGAATCTACATAATAATGCGCGGAGGGTAGTGTAATGAAGTTGCGAGGGTGCGACGTCAGTCATCGTCTCGTCTCTCAGCGCGGCGCGCCTGCCGCTATGTGCAACTTATTTATTACATATTGCAGCCGTAGCTACGGCGTATGTCTGCTGCATGACAGCCGCCACTTCATATTTATATATTAGATAGATTTACATTTAAAGTTTGGAGAAATTCTAAAGCGCCTTTCTTTGAAAATTGTGTTTTTAATAGCTGTGATACGCACTTAATATAGTCTAAAATGGTTAATTACAGTCTATTTTTAAATTCTGCTATATTAATTAGTAAGAAACACTGTCATTAACCTGTTACAAGATCACAATCCATCACTAAAAACAAAGCCAAGAATATCTTCTAGTCCAAGGTTAAGGAAAATTTGTTCTTATTCATAACAACAGATGGCGCTGTACACAAGAGCGGGTTTCCACATTTCTGTACAAAAACATTCTGTTTACAGTCCACTAGCCACCCGAAAAACTATGTTATTTACCTTGTTTTAAAATATAAAAGGGCAACAGAACGGCACAGCCGCCGGCGGACAATTAAAAAAACATTGTCGGTACGAGCGGAGGAAGAGCACGTGCTATAAATTATCAATATCCCATGATAAAACAAACGCGCTCGCCGACCACCGCTGTTTGTGTTTGTCCCTTTGTTTTTAAACAAAACTTTGTGATACCGCTTCACAGCACCGTAATAGATGTAAAAACAACTAAACAAACACAAAAACTATTGTAAAATATATACAGAAAGTTAGAGAAAAATATAGGAAAATGCAAAAAGAGATTTCTAGCAGAGCGTGGTTTCGATCCACGGACCTCTGGGTTATGGGCCCAGCACGCTTCCACTGCGCCACTCTGCTTCGTGTAAGACGTGTCGAAATAGCTATATACGTTTTATCTACGGACAAATTAACTGTAATTTTTATGATGAGGTAAAAACTAAAATTATTATTGAATGCTAATGATTATTACATTATTTAGTAACTGTTAATAAAAATAAATGATATTTTTTTGTTATAAATATTGAAAATAAAATTTAAAATTGCAAAAAAAGAAATACAAAGGATAGTTAGCAAGTTTAAACATTGAAGTGTTTAAAACCACTTGAAAATATTTCAATCGAGAGTGATGTGTACTTAACTCGGCGGGGTAGGCAGAGTGGTGTCAGTAGCCGTAGGGCACTCTTACTTAGTTCCAGCCAGTGGACCTGAATGCCGCATAAATTATTATGATGGATGCTTCATATTTTTCGGAGGCTCAACAAGCCCGTATAACTTGTAGATAATTCAATAAAAAACACATGCTACTAAATTTATATTCCCTTTAAAATTTCATGGTATAATTTCAGTGCATACTTATTTCTTCGTTTTAATTTTGTTAATTTTTTTTTGGAGTTGGGATATCTAAGTGGGACTCCAACTCTAGGCTAAAGAGTGTGACCTGTCAGACTTTGACTGACTAAAACCCACATGTGTTAATTCAGTTACCCTTTGAGTTCTAAGATCAAAAGGAAACCTGTTCCCTGGTAACAGCTTTGCCGTGCCCAGGCATACGGTTTTGCTGATATATCTTCGAGGTGCGCGTGGGACACTGCGAGCTGGCGACAACACAGGCTCGTTCATATCTGTAGCTAAGCAAACTATGATTGGCGTTCATACATTTGCTGAGCAATTTATTTATTTCAAATAATAATTGCCTACACGGTTCGAAAGGCGTGTTTCGCGTACCACTCTTTCCACACACACCACACACATACTTAACGGAGGCGTTAAACAGTTATTACGACAAATGACGGGTCCCTGAGCGGGAATTAACAAATATGGCATATCATTTCTGTGCTCACGAGCTGGGGTGCAGAGAGCAATGGTCGAGGCCCAACAATGCCAGGCCTCGGGGATCCAGTGACGCCAATAAAATGGTACAGACGCACAAAGACGCCCCGCGGCGTCGCTCGCCAATCGTGCCGTTCTTTATGGTATTAGAACTGTTAATCTCGCTGCCTAGGGTGGCGACTTTATTGCTTTTTAGGTCCTGAGCTGCTAATCTTGTTGAGGAGATGCTAGTTCATTTGTATGGACGGCTGAGGAATTAGCTTGTTAAATCGTTTTATTTTTATATTTCTTGCTAATAAAAGTAAAAAATAAGTTATAGAGAACTTTTGTAGGACTTTAAGAAAACAATAAGGAAAAAGTATTTAAAAAAATCATCGTACACATTGAACTGTTCCCAAGACTATAATTGCTATGAGTAGCCTTAACTAATAAAGTACTTTAAGTATTTATGAAGTCCCTTTTCGTTAGTTCTAAACATTTTATCAAAAGTGACAAATTAACCCACGCTTCCACTAAAAATGCAAGCAGTCATCGCAAAGGGTTGCCACACCGAGGAGGGTCCATTCTTCTCGAACCATAAACCAAAATTAAAACTTTTCGATACATTACTCTCGCACAATAAAACCATTCCGCTTCTGACTAAATACTCAGCATTAAGGTGTCCTTAGTCAAATGACATTGCTTTTCGACACCCTTACTCAATTCGAACTTCATTACCATTGCAAAACCAACCATACTCACTGCAGATAAAGTGTTCTTTCCAACATTCAAAATGTATCGTATAAGTCGTAATGTGTTGCCAGTCAGAATAAAAAATCTTTATGAATGGGGTCGGCGTGTGACGATGTTGCTCTACTTAATAAATTATTTCAACAATTTAGCCAATTGTTTTATGATTTTTTCATATCGTTCCTGTTTGCATTTTGCTAATTTGTTACAAGTATTTTATTACTTTTCTGGAGAGCATCGATGAAAAGGGTTTATAAATATGCTTATTAAATAATATTTAATTTTTTATGTTGTATTGATCCAACCCAAACTTAGGCAAGAATATCTTGTTTAATAAGTAGTTGTTTTAGTAAGTAATTTTTATAATATAAAATTTATGCCAATCTCCAAAACAGTTCAAACAAAATTCCTAATTTTAGATTGTTCCACGTTTTTCCTCAGATAGCTATTAGTAAAATAAACAGAATTTGCCAGAATATACCGTTTATTGAGCCTGCCCATTATATGTCTAAAAATAGTCTTTTTGTCAGAATCTAGAGTGATAATAATGTAAAAATTTGCCGAATTATGCCTATATAGAAAAAAAAAAATCTGTCTGTGTAAGTGTGTAGTCTGAGTAAATGCAGCAATTTTATTTTCATTTGTGTCGTTGTTTTGGTCATAAGGTACCTACCTATTAAGATTATTACCTATTGGGTAAGACTGGCGGGTTCCTAGCTCACAACTGTCGAATAGTTGACAGACATAGCCACTGGGCTATCTAAAATCTGATAGTAATATTCATCAAACAAAATACAGTATGAACTTCCCCACGTCCACCCTAGCCCAGCATCATCATAAAATAATAGTGTTCGTCATCAAAAGGGACGTTTAACAAATGATACGACGTACTTCTATTGTTAAATCTTTTGTTGTTTTGTTCGTACTTTCTCGTACGTGATCGTAGAACATCGTAAATTCAAATATCATCACTCAAATCTGCACCTACAGCTGTTGATTTGAAGGTTTATATTCCAGTGGTGCAGTCTTCGTGAAGTCTATGTTTTATTTTCACATGATTTGTAATACGTACAGCTAATAAGTCACATGTGTATAATTATTATTTTATTGCTCGCGATTCGAATGCAAGTCATGATCGTTTATGTTTGGGTGCACTGTCTCACTTTTTTTGCTTTCGTTTTTACTTTGGATCGTCCCTCATTGTTTTATAGAAGCGTAGGACGTATTATATTGTCAGTTGTGATTTGTGCTGACTGTTTTATGTCTCCGTTTAACTTTACACCTTATTGTGAAGAGATAAGCGATAGTTTTTTATGTTTTTTAATGGAGTTCAATGTCATCGCGTCAACCTTAGCAATTCTAATTACTGGCGTCTCGTATATTTGCAGTGAAATGGATAATTCAAAGACTTTATTTATTCGCACAAGCTTTCCCATCTGCCTTCATATCTGTTACCTTTTTGTTTCCACTTGTCTGTCCTTGTCCTTTAGAAGTCTATCTTGATTTATGACTGTGAGACTTTTGGTGTCGATAGAATTTAAGTTTTTTAGAGAACACTTTTTAGCAATGGTTGCTGTGAGCCACATGATATAATTGTAGCCGATTTTCTAGAGTCATCAATCACGTCACCACGCAGTACCTTTTGTGGACAGTTGACCGAAGCAAACGTAGTACAAGGAAAGAGATTATGCCAAGAACCACCAGCAAATTAATAACCTAGTTTTATTGCATACATTCCCATCCACGCCTCCAACAATTAATGCCAATGAGAACGTAATCGCACAGCAGCCACCATAACTCATCCGCTAATGTTTTACGAACGTTTTGTTTGGACTGTCACCAGGACCTGGTCCATTGATAGCCATCGACACGTGTCCATTGTGCTGGTCTCCGGACCCGAGGGTCTCGGCACGTGCACTTCATTATTTTCGCGCCAAAATGTTCCAACAACGCTTTGTTAGGAGATTAGGCGCGAGGGGAGGTGTGAGACTCGCTTTTTGTTTTCGTTTTGATTTCGACGATACGTTTTGTTAGAATGTTTTATTAAATGTCCGCTGTGTTGTGGCTTCTGTGATTATTATTGTTAGCCTATTTTTATTCGGGAAAAATAAAATAACATTAATAAGCAAAAATGCCCAAATTTTCATGTAAAATATTAAGTAATCAACTATATCTGCATAGGCTAGAACGTCCTTGGGAACAAGCTAAGCAGATTGTTGAAAACTAACATGAAAGCTGTCCTGAGAATACGCAATCGTATTTACATCCGTGGGTATTGTGAGAACGACTTCGTAATTATTTCAGATTTATTGGATAATTTCAATCGACACCTCGCGGTGTAAAATTGAATTTTCGCATAACTCCTTACGCCTACCATGTACAATCCACTGGGACTACCAGGCTGTCATAAGTTCTCACAGTCTGACGGTGGCACTGACATCACTATCTCAACTTCCAATCGATAGACACCTTTGCAAGTGAATAATTATAATTCGTTACCAATCAATATTTATGCTTCCTTTAAAAGCGGTACTTAAAGCCTACAATCGGTATTTAATGAACGTAGTACCAGTTTTGAAAATACTAACTTTCCAGAAGACAGGAACTGTGAACCATGAATAACACTCAAACTGTAGCCGATTCATCACTGACACAATGGCAGAAATCATAAAACAGAACACAAGAACGACATCGTAACAATAACCCTAGCCATATCAATAGCGGGTAGTTTATTCCGCTTTTTCGGCCCCTATTCATTAATGGCCCCAATAGGAAAATATTGAAACACAACCGGTACTATTACACCAGTCGCCAGTGCCGGTGGGCGGTGCCACGCCATATTTATTATTTTTGTCACCATTGTTCGCTTTGGGATTATAGTCAGTATTTAGATAAAATTGGGGATAAGGTTCGCTAATCTGTGCTTTCACCCTAGTGCGGTAATGGGCTATCGATTTTATTTCTTTGGTTAGAGAACAGTGTGACCTAAAATAACATAGGTCTTGTGTACAAAGTTTCCCTAAAAAAGTATCGAAGAATTGGTTCGTTCTCATAACAATCTTCTGAAACTGAAAGTCAATTTCGCAGAGACGATGTGAAGATCTCTCGGAATGTGAATAAGTTTTGAACTCTCAACTATCGGCCAGTTGACAAGGCAACTTGGTGTTTTTCTTAAGTTCGTTGTTACATTTTGTAGACAAAATGTTGTAAACTTTTGTCATTTATTTTAGATCATTTTTGCCTTTTACGTCTTTTGCCAACAATAATTGATTTATTGAAATACTAGAATGAATAAGGTCTTCTCTCTAAACTAGTGCGCCTCACCAACGAGATTGCATCACTGCTTATCATCAGGCGTGAATCGGCGTGATCCCAGTCTAACACCAGTTATGTTATAAAAAAAACTGTGATTCTTTCACAGTTTTGTAACTTCAAAAATCACCGTCATCACCATTATACCACCTAACCCACTAAACTGCTGTATCTAAGCCACCTTTTTTCTTAGTTATGCTTCCCTAGTGTACATGAATCATGTATACGTCTCACTCATCTCTCATCATCTGTTAATCTGTCAATTTTCATCTGACACCAATTTTTTTATACTCAAAATGATATATTTTCTGCAACGACTTCGATTCATCAATAGTCAAGAATGATTGTATTTGGCATTTCGATTCACTTTGGACCGTCTGACAATCGTTAGATCGCTCAAAAAAGCAAGAGGAGTGCATCCACTCCTTCGGTTTTAGTCCATCGCCTATGATGCCTAAACGCATCAACTAAATCTATTTGCCGTAGTAAGCACTAAGTACAACATACGTACATGCGGTACATGTCAAACCTGCCAATACATACAGCAAGGCTTGCGCAGCCAGGCGTGGGCGCAAATCTTGTGCTGTTTTACGACTAACTTTACTACCCCGAGATAATCGTCCACACTGCATTATGACGTTATTGTCAATTCACGGCTTTATACGAGCTGTGTGTGAATACTGTGAATAACACCGTCTGGACGTTTGCAGATCAGCACGGATCGATGAATTTTACATTTAAAGTTGTTAACATAACATACATTCGCGCCTTTTTCTCGTGTCGCAGGCAGAAACTAGTGCACATCTACTGCCATAGTCATATCATAATCCTTGCATACCTACTTGTGTCTACTTCTTCTTCAGGTTTTTATTTGGTCCTTAGATAAGTATAATTTGCTATATTGACTTGATATTTATTTATTTGAGTTGATTTTTAGCTCGTTGAATTTGCAAGTGAACTTAAATGTGGACAAGAAACAGTATTTGTGATTACAGTTTGGTGCCATTGCTTTGTGCTGAAGAAGTGATGCTATCATATGGTTTATATCACCACTTGAATATATTTTTATTTAAGACAGTGTTCCAAAGTTAACTTAAAAATATTAAGTTACTTAAAAATATGTCTGACCAGCAATAAATTCGTTCACAACTCAACCTAATAACATTTCAAAATTCAATTGGATCAGCAATTGGGGCCAATTTATATCAGGATATATAATCTCAAAATAGTTGGTAGTTTGGTACTTTGGCAGCGTCCCCAGTCACGTAGAACATTAGCACTACACTATGCAGTGTCGTATAACCCTTGAAATTCCGCCTGGGGTCAAAGCGACCCCTTCACTCCACAATATCAGATCAAGGAATGTCTTTGAGAAAATTTACAACGACGCTTGAGATGGCGCAACTTTGAATAACTCATTCTATTCCCTACATGCTTGAGCTTGTATTTAAGGGACTCTCAAAAGGCTGTTATTTAAGCCTTGCACATGGGTCTAGCAAGTTTACGAGCTCTCTGTTTACTTTTAGCTTGAAATTGTAAGTGAATTTGTGTGAGCATATGTGTGCGTTGTGGTCTGATTATAACTATACATTGAAATTTCAAGATACAGGTACTTTAATGTGAGAGCTATTGCGATTTAATGGTTTTATAGATGTTAGTTAAGATAAATGCACTTTCGACTAAAATACGAACTTTTATCATTCTAATTGTGCAGTTATTCTAAGTTTTTTAAGTGAAAGAACTTTGTCATATGTGACATTGACTTTGTTCTTCCAATATTATTTTTTTGAATTTTAAAATCATCTCAAATTATACCTAAATACAAGTAGGTACAGGCATTTTCTTATCTTTGGAAGCGAATTGGGGTTCTAAGTTTTTTAGAGAAAGCTTTATATTTCCAAATACCTACCTAAATTAACTTAAAAGAACCGTTCTATACTTATGATGGGCAATTAAAGTGCCCAATCAGACCCCTAAAGTTCCCAAACGAAATCTCATAAGCACACACCAAACCGATTGCGTTGCAGGGCTGAACTAATAAATAATAATTGAACTAAATAATCTTGTAACCAAATTCATTTGAGGTTTAATTTTGTAGTTTTGACCGTAATTACACTACCTACGCAAGTGAATTGACTGCAAAGTTGGAAACTTCAAGAAACTACTTGATCAAAATATACCTGAACAAGTTTTTGCAGAATATAGTTAAACCTATCCAAATGGTAAAAATATCTATACCCATTCCTTCTTTTGTTAAAAAAGCCAATCGAATCCGATTCCAATCGTCCAAAAATGATTTTCCAGAGGCACTTATCTAAACGGTCTACAGCACGTCTTGGGCATCAAAAACAGAACTGAGTACGGGAAAAATCATTACTTGTTCGTATTGTTTTGAAAAAGGCCGCCCTACGCTCTCGGGCAGGATGGCGGGCTGGCGGGCAAAGCGGGCAATGGCGGGCAATCAATACGCGCGGGCACACGCGCTGCATACTAAGTGGGCAGGTACTGCTGCGTCTGCCACGTGCTGCACCCCTGCCCGGCTGCCTACACTACCGTATATATTCACAAGACGTGTTCTCCGACTAATTTTTGGATTAAGGACTGCAGTTATTAAGTGTAAGGAGGGTCTTGTAATTTGGTTATGGAGTTTTAAAATATTTCGAGACATTGGAAAAATATGACGTTGGTAGAAGAAAGTAAGTGACAGATTCAAATAATATTAGAGTGCCTAGAGACTCATCGACCCCACAGTCAAACCATTGCAATGGCTCTGTGGTGCTTAGTTCACAATTTTACTAACCATTTTGGAATAAAATATATAAAACAAGGAAAAGATTGACAAAATCTTTTACTAGTTACACAAACCCTGTTGAATCTTGAATCGAAATTGATGAGTGAAGAGGCGCTCAGTAGATAGGAACTGCTTACATTTAGGTATCTCTTAGCTATCCAGACAGTCAATAGCTAAAAGAGATGGAACATCTAAAACCCAATGTTGGAACGAACAGATAACCCGTCCAAGACAAACAATGAGTCAAACAATGAAGCTCTCATCTCGAGAGCCAATCCAATCATCTCAAACAGTAACCGTCTGAGATAACAATACTCCTACAACCCTTGAGAATACAAGCAAATCAACTTAGCTTACTTACTACATTCAGCGCCCTTGTTGACTTTTGACGTTTCACTGTATTGGCTATGTTATCTTAGTTTACTTAATCAGCGTGGTGCGCAACCGATTCGGTGTGTGGTCTCCGGGGGCCGGTAACCGGTTACCCGGTCCCTCCGCGGCCGCGCCGCATAGAAGGGGTTTTTCCTCCATAACGCTCCGAAAGGAAAATATTCCTTATCTTTTTAATTATGGCGCAGCGTCGACTGTTCCGTTAGATCATCTGTTTTAATTTTCTCACTGTCCTTGGGGAGAGGATAACGTTATATGTGAATAGCTGGATTAATATCGTCGTTTATTATTGTGATGGAGACGTATCGGATGCTGATTGTTTCCTTAATAGTCTATAAGAAGTCGTGAACTACCACGTGGGATTTTAATGTGGTAATTTATAAACATGGTAGGACGTAACTTGTTTCCTAGGAGCAGAATATTTTAGTTAGCATTACAACTGACATGTGACTTGTACATGGTTAATTACATCGTCGCCAAAAGAGCGAATCATTTCAATAGTCCGTTTAAATCACAACATTAATTCTCAATGCGGCAACAGTAGCAACCATTCGGCGCCACTTTACCGACTGCCAAGTAACCCTCAAATCTGGTGTCAAACTACATCCCATCTGTCACTGCCGTCCGCCATAAAAACTTAATAAGCGATCCGTCACCATAAAATAACCATTAAAAAGCCGTCGGACGCTTTTAAAAATACATCAAGAAATGAAATTGGTAGTTAATTACCAAGAGAATTCGCGGATCGGATTTCAGTGGGGTGGGTGTTACTTGTCGCGCGGAATCTGACGAAATATTGTATGTTGCTACCCCACACTTCACTACATCAAATAAGTCGAACCTCATAAAGTCACTCATACTTTCATCATGATACTTACTTCTCTTTAAACTACCTGAATAAAATAGTGAAATTCATCAAAAAACTTCATCAAATAAAAGGCGGTCATGCAAAAGGCCTCAACTCGGCAACTCATCAAACGCAGAACGTCAATACAATTCATCTTTACAGCGTCAAACCCTAAACACTCCACATTGATATGTATGCAAATATTTACTATCACAGCACATAACAGGTACGCCATGTACGCATATACCCGACCCCGTTCACGAGTGAACGCTTCACTGACTCCTAACGAATCATTCGCCCTCTCTGTAGGTACCGTAGGTATTAGGTACCGCGTAGGATATGAACGGATCTCAATTTGAAATTTGCACGGGGTCTGTGAGGCCCCCGCGTCCAATGGAGGCCTCCTGACGGGAGGGTAGCAGCTAGTGTTAATTGCGTTTCTGACGGTTTATGATTTACGTTTGTACTTTTGTGATTGTTAATTGATTTTTGGGGGTCATTAATTGGGGTTTGTTTTAGGTGGTTGGAAAGTTTGGGTAGAGCAAAGTTTGCAGGATGATGAAGAGTTAAGATACGTGTGTACGTTCTTGGCCGAAAAGAAACCTATTTTGTAAGATTTGACATTGCTTGCCCATTTTGTTAGATAGCCAAAAATTACCAGAATGTTCAAACAACGTACTTTTATAAAATATTACCAAACAGAATGGTGGTCTCATCCTATCAATCAAAAGCTTAAAAAAGTTAATATGCACGACATAAGCATCAGACAGGTAAACAACATCAACCACAAAAAAGCAATTTCAAAATAACCCAATAAACTATGGACTAACAAAGTGAAACGGGAAAAATAATCGAATACGCATCTCATTATCGGTCGCTTTAAACTAAGGGACCAAATTATCCCTTTGCATTGACAAATAACAGGCTGGCAACTTCCTTGTTAACTATCAATGTGTGGGGAAACTACACACTTACACGACCTTGCTGAATCGGAAATCATCTTTGTTTTAATAGTGATAAAGCTCAGATTTGTTTAGTTGAGAAAATTGTCACATAAGTTTCCAGGAAATGTGATTCAGAACTTTATATACAAAACTTTAAAGTTTATTTTAGACTGTGTTGGAAAGTTGGTAGGTCTTAGTAGTACAAATGTTTTGCGGTAGACCGTCATGAGTCTGGTCGGAGGCGTCAGCTTGTGTGATAGGATTTGTGTATGGAAGTATGAACTAATCTCCCTCCGTGGCGTTTGATAACTCAATAACCTCGCATAATGAGAACGGCCTTTGATGGTCCCTGGTCCCTCGGCTGGGGGAGGTGACGAAATCCTAATTGTAGATAAAAAGATAAATTCGACGGGATTACTTTGTGTTTTGTGCAACGTGCATTGGCTCCAAGGCTTATTTACATAAGCTTGTTTACCTATGTATGTGGGTACTTAATGGGTTTTGCCTCGTTTTTCGTTAATACGATCTTGGTAAAAGGAACGGGAATTGCTGCATAAAAGGAAGTATTTTTAGTTGGAAATATAGTTTGGTAATGAATTGGTATTGAAGTGGATAGGAATTTCCTAAGGGCTTATAATAGTTATTATGATCAGTGACAAAGGCATTTTCACTGTAATGAAATAAGAAATAACTCATTAGCTCGTTATTGAATAACTATTTGTGTCGACAATTAAGACGCACGAATTATGAGAGCCATGTAACAACAAAATTGTAATTGTCTTCAACTCCTAGGAACATGATTTATTTAATAAACACGTGAAAAAACACTGAAAGAATGTATAATCCACATACATAATAAAAACAATGTCCTAATTCTCCAATTCAATTCGTTGCGTTGATCAGTGATCACCCAAACGTTGTGCATCCCCGACACCTCAATTTCACACCCCTGCACAATAGACAACTCTATCTGCGTTATCTTAAAATAAAATCTCCATACGTCACAGCATCCATCTGTCCGTCTGTCTGTCCCAGGCCGCAAGGGTGTCAGTGCAACAAATTGCAAAATTAAAAGTCCCTTGATAATATCGATGGTGAAATGTGGGGAGACTAAAAACTCTTCTGTGACGCATACATGCGTAATTTCAAACTATTGTCCCTTGAGGGTAAACTGAAAGGACTAAAACACTCTACTATTCCTTTACTGTTATTTTTCTGCTCGAACTCCGAATCAAAATTATTTATTTCATATAGGTTTACATGGGCACTTATAAAACGTTGGAAGCTACACATCACACACATGATCTGTAGGTCAAGAGTGAATAGCTCTCTTCTAGCAAGCGTGCTTCATCGAACATCACATCATCGCTTACCTTACGATCACATTGGTGACATAAGTACCTAGTAGTCAAGAGTGAGAATACTGATAACAAAAAGTAATTTGATGATTACCCACCAAAACTTCTTGAATATACCTAATATCGTCTTAAGATTCTTTGCACTATTAAATGTTTTAAGCCTTATAACCAGTGATAGGAAAAGGTAGTGCCTATTTGCCTAAACTTCGAAGAACAGAGACAAAAAACGGAGACCTCCTTAGGACTACATGTTTTTTCGGAGACATCTGTCCCGAAATTTCGAGAGTACACTTAAATACATTTAAAAAAAATAAGTAATACCTATTACTATCAACAAGTCACTTAAAAAACTTAAAAAAAAAAAATTCTGAAAATTTTATGGTTGTAACGACTGTCACAGTTAATGTTATTTATTATGATAGTCGCAAACGTTTAGTAAATATTGACGAATTACTTATTCCACATAACATTTTTTTTAATGTACTTTAAGTATTATCTCGAAATTTCGGGAGTCTCGGAAAAAATTTAGTCCTAAGAAGGTCTCCGTTTCTTGTCTCTGATCTTCGAAGTTTAGGCAAATAGGCACTACCTATTCCTATCACTGCTTATAATATAGACATGACATCGAAATCCGTCATGACTTAGACTACTCTTCAAACAACACGCGTACTGTCTTGCTCCACTTGATCCCCATCATCTGATCATTAATCACTAAATTCTTCCTCAAAAAAGCGCCACGGCTAAAGAACAGCTAGAAGTGTCCTTCAGCCGAGGGCCGATAGCTTACAGGCGCACTTGAGATCCGTTCCGGTAATAAAACACACGCTTGCATGTAAAAAAGTGTCGCGTCTAGCATGAAGGAGCGAGCTCTGTGTAGATAATTGAAGTGGTATGTGGTAAATAGAGGAAGAGTGGATAATGCATTTATGTACTAGAGTAACGTAATCAAAGAGCAAGGATTCTAAAGAAAAATTCAATATTTCAAATTGTTTTTTCTTCGAAAATGAAACGGCCAAAAAGTCGTAGAAATCTAAAACTAGTTATGATTGAACCAAAAGTGTTAATGTTTAGTAATGAAAGCATTCAGGATTTTGATATATTAAGAGAGACTTCTCCGACGATACATCGACGTCTATCGTCAACTCGAGCATGGTTTAAAAGCTGTTGGTTTATCCAACGTAATCTAAAGCAGTGTTTGATAAAGAGACAACTCAATAAGAAAAAGAAACCTTAAAAGTGTTTTGGATAAAATTGTTATTCGGAGTGCAATAGATTCATTTAGTTATAATTTTATTTAATGAGTAAATAGATCAAAATTCACCCAAAAAATCAGATTTTCAGAGGTTTCTACTAGACTAGTTTTATCCAAAATTATGATTTGATTTCAAAATATCTAAAGAAAGATGTGTTGGTAATAACGTCATAATCACGTCTTCTTCTTCTTTTCGTACGGTTAGTGGCCAACCTGGTGCTCTGACTTGGCTTAATAATCACGTAAGATCGGTTGTATGAAAATGTACATTAGGTATCGTCTGTTTTTTATACCCTGAGACTAACACAGGTAATGTCAAACTTACAATAGGATGATGCCAGTTCTTTTGTGTTGTAATGTCATTTTAGACTCAGGGTATAAAAAACAGACGGTAGAACGCTCTTAACATGTAATAAATAAAACTACCTACTTTGGAAAAAAATAATTGAAATACACACAATAATAAAACCCCTGACCTAATTTCGATCATGGTGGCCAATCTCAACATAGATTAGCCAAGTACACATGAAACATTATAGTGCTCGAGTGTGTGCAAACACAGGTGCACTCTCTGTTCCTTTTACTCTCATAGTCGAATGGGACGAAATGGGTTGAAATGAAACGGTGTCTTCATATTTTAAAAATCGAATCTGCCTTTGTAAATGAACGACCTTATTTGAAGAAAGCAAATTAGGTCAAAAAAACTGTCCGTACAAAATGATCACCAGATCATTTGTTTGGAAAAAAATTTGTTTGGAAAAGGCATATAAGGAATGGATTTCCAAATAAAATAGAGCTTGTATTTTATATATCAATAAAACATGGGTCTAAGGTTGAATAAGCACTTTCTAAGCAATAAGCATTTTAACCGAAGAACCAATCCAAAGAAAAGCTAACACTTTTAACAACCAAAAAAGTTACCCTAATTAAAACGTTACAAATTATAATAATTTGCTAAAACACACTTTACTTAGCGTGCTGGTACTGTTGAAACAATTTAATCTATTTTTTATCTGAGGCGTTACTAATTCGTAGCTAGTGTAAATTATTCGTTAAGTAAATATAACAAAATAATTAGTACGTACTAAATGGCGGTTGACGTCACGACAGCTAAGTAATGTGTGAAAATATTTCACTGATTGTATCGCTTCACAATTAGCTTTTAGTTATAAAATACCAACAGTTGTGTATTGCTAATGGCAGTTATTTCGGTAGGTGTTATACAGCAACGAAACTGTGTAGTCATATTGCAGTTTCTAATCATAGATTTGTACCATTTCCGCCAAGGAAGTCACAGGCTTTCTTTACATTTATTTAATGGCTTAAAACCATTTTGGAATAAAAGTATAACAAATTTTTAAATTTTATGTGCTTGCATGGATCGCTTGGTCTAAAATAAAGGTTAATATTATTATCATTGATTCCCAAAACATAAGCTGTATTACTCACACACACAATATTGATCGACTCATGGTAAATTAATACGGAAAATTCAAATCTTTTTTCAAAAAATGGACAATGGCTTCCTTTCATACCTATCCAAAGTTCTTCATTCCCACGGGCAGAAGCAGTTTTTAAAATATGATTTCTAAGTTCCGGTACATCCTGTATGTGAAACGACCTAATTTAGAAGAATTTGGAACAACATTGTTGACACTAGACTGTAGAACTTAGCTTTGCCCGGAAACTCCGCAATTCATATCTTGTTACACAATATCAGTGATACAGACAGGCACTACAAAACAACACCTGCCATAATCTTTAGTTCCTCGTATACCGCTTTGCTTTTTAAATTCATTCAAACATACAGGAAGTGAGGTTACTATATAGGTATGTTATTGACTCCGTGATCTGACCTTTCTAAAGCACATCATGAGGGTAGCACAGAAGAGCTAAATTATTCAAAAACATTACTTCAAAATCAAATCAAAGATGTATCTGTATTTCCTCAAGCCAAAAACATGACAAAATCGCATAGCATGATACATGTAAGCGATGGCTCGGCAATTTGTCCCCCGAGCCCCATCGCGGATCAAATCTAATGCCTTATTCATACCCGCGCGCGTATCAACGCTGCTTACCTCCTGTGTGCTCCTGACCTACTACAAGAACTGATATAGGACGAAACTTTCATAGAGTAGGAAAAGGGCCTGTACTATACAAAAGAATATAAATAGATAAAGATAATTAAGAATCTGTGCCGCCGTTAAAAGAACTTCTGCCAGAAGTTTTAAGTAAAGACAATGTGCCCGTAACTTCAAAAGTAACTTCTAAAAACTTCGTCAAGCATCTCCGTAGCTAAGGTATGATTCTTGAATATTTACGGTACTTATTTTGATAGGTTTTAACTTTTGTCCACAACTTCGTTCACAGGAATATTACGTATTACAGGTGCAAAGTCGAAACCATAATAAAACCTTATAATACGTAGCCTATGACCTTCCTTGGGAATCAAGCTTACTCTTCCAAATCAAATCTCATTAAAAGCAGTTCAGGAGTTAACCGTGAAAGCGTAACAGACAGTTACTTTCACATTTATATCATTGGTATGGATTAACATTTTTCAATCGTTATCAGTGCAAAAGACAATTTAATAGATTTATAGAAACATTAATTTAGACGCTGATCTCTATAGCTTAAATGTTTTAAATTTTATCTTGTAACCTCTAAGATGAAAAGTAATGAAGAAGTATGGATGACATAGACATATTGTGGCGACCCCAAATATATAAATTAGGATTTAAGTGTAAGAGAATTATGACTTAGAATGTTTTATGTGTAAAAGACACCCATGATATACTATACGTCGTACAACAAACACACACATCGAACATCGAAGGACTGGAACAATTTACCTGCTGCAGTCTTCCCGTCCGATTATAGTTCAGATGCCATCAAGGCTGGAGTGAATAGGCTCTTAATAAACTGGCATGCTTTTCCATTAACAATTCCTTACTATCAAGTGGGATCACAGTCAAGCGCTGGCTTATATTTTTTTTACAAAAATATATACCCATAGCTACAAGCGTGATTGCTAAGCGACAGAAAAAGTTACCCATAGAGACCACACCTTTCCAGACAAGCTTTTGACTAAAAGCTCAATTATTTTGGAAAGTGATTAAAGAAATGGTTCCAGTTCCTCCCAGCTCCAAGCCAGCACGTCCCCCTATGAGTGCAAGCCGGGCCGGCGCGTGAAGTTGAGATCTAATGCGTTATTCATACATGCTCGCGATATCAACAGTTCTTACTGCGTGCTCCTGACCTAGTACCCGTTGAGGAGGGAACAACGACTGACAAGATTGTTTCACGAATATACTATACAACAGGTTTCATACTATTAAATAACTACTATGCATGCATATCAAGCAAATTATATTCATGGCTTGTAAAACCGTCCTAGTTTTGTAAGGTACTCGATAAACTCTGAAAATTAATACTTTTGACCGAGTAAAAGTAAATTTAAGCAAACTTCCATAACTGAGTGTTCAGAGACAAGATATCGAACTAATAGATCATGATGATGAATCGATAACATCAGTCTCAACCTCGGTTACCAGGGATTTGAGAGATGACAAAAAGTAGTTGTCTGGACTCGCTTACTATGCTAATTTAGTAATGAGTGTAGTTTAGAACATGATACAAACAGTACTCCTGAAAACCTATGAGCACAATCACAGTGAGGGCACTCCACGCCACCGACGTCGACTCATTACGAAGCCCGCCCCAACGAATCAGGCGTACAATAATTCAAAAAACGAATCTCCGCTAAAAACGTTGCTTTTATTGCGGGCGTGTTATCATACGTGTCCCGTCCGGGCTGGCCGCGCAAAAAACACGCGGAACAACACGAATCGGGCTCATGTTAATATTTGAGGTATTTTTATTTGAAATTTCCATTTACACGCGGACTCGTCCTCCCCGGGCCTCCCGGCGACCCTCTCCCCCTCATACATATTCATCGGATGCACCCACCCTCCGTTACACTTTCTCCGTGCACAGTCGTTTACGTAGCGCCGATATTTGTGCGATCTGTGTTCTGAAACCTCAGCAACTAGCGCCGCTTCATAACTGCTTGATTTATGTATTAATATTGTAGATTTTCTTCGGAGTTTATAGGAGGGAAATGTTGGTGGCGTAACGTAAAGTTATCAGATATTGATGTGCTATTAATGTTGATAGACTTCCTGGAGACATTCCGTGCCGTGTTCTTTCTTATTATTTAACGTGTTATCAGATGTCATGTGCTATCGTCGCGTCTCTTGCTCGTCTTATCTCTCCCCGGGGTGAGATCAGCTTCAGTCGGAGTCACTCGTGCATGAACGCTAGTCTAAGATATATTTATGAAGAAAAATGCTCCGTATTTTGTTGGATTTAAGTCACTCGAGAACAAGACGAAATGAAGGTTTACTTCTGTAAAACGTGATTCTGTAAATTACACGTGTAGAAGGAGATTGGGAAAATTTTCCTCGTGCCTCTATTTAATAAGCACTTCCAAACGACGCCATTTTGAAAGAAATACTTTTGTTCTTATTGGCATATTCAAATATTTTCAGCATTTTACAAACTTGTTACCGTCTTTTTCTTTATTGTTGATAGAGTCTCGATATATCACTATCTCACCTGATAGAAAGCAACGATGTGGTTAACGATAGAACATGCTTACCTAGCAGTAATTTACCTATTGTAGTAATAGTAACTAAGTAGTAACTGTATCAGTAACATCTACGTTTTCTTTCCAGAAAAACAGTATTCGTTGATGATGAATACTGTTTTACTGGTTTTTCCAAACTATTCTCTAAAAATAGACTAACAGATACTTTCCAAAGCCGAATTTCCCGCTGTCCGAAACCATTAGATCAATCTCAAAGAGAGCCATCCGGGTTGGAATTGCGGCAGTTTTTACGGCAGGTATTGGGTTAGTTCGGAACTCCGTGCAGGTAATAAATGTGCGGCCGTGAAGTTCTGCTCAAAGGGAACTGTTTGTGTTGTTATATTGCTGTTGTTCCAGCCTATGTTCGGTTGAGATAGGTTTTAATTGTTGTTTGATTGAGTTACTGGAGACTGATAAAATAAAATCTTTTTAGCATTTATTATGCATTCCACTACGTTATTTGACAAATATTTCACAATTTAAGCCGTTTGTGGAATGCGTTGTCCATAGAGGTGATCAGTGTGCTGAAACACTATCATCGTTCAAAAAAATTTTGTTAAGGAGCATTTATCTTTTACTTTAATTTTTCTTCTCCTTTCTCAATTGTACATATGATATTTATTAGCATATGCATTATTTAAGTTGTTGTACCCTGACAGATCTATCTCCTTTCGTTTAGTCTATCCAAAAGTTATCTGTAAGATGTTGCTTTGTACGATTTGATTTATTTATTGATTTAAACTTGTTGTACAGTACTGCTGTAAAGATGATAGAGTGTCAGATATTTACTGAATACCTGTGTTCCTTCAGTTTCAGGGCCACGATAACTCTTTCAAACGGTCCCGAAGGCCTAGCAAGCATCATCCCTGGCCCCGTCATGGTCATCATAACCATGATATGTGATTGTTGACACTTCTACAATCCGGACTAATCGTTTCGCCACGTCGTTTATACGGTGTACAACGAAGAACTGGAACATTTTCCTGCTACGGTATTTCCGTCTGATTATAATTTAAGCTAGAGTGAATAGGCTCTTTAAAAACTGGTGTACTTCACAATCAATGATTGCATTACTGCTTACTGCCAGATGGGATCGCAGTCGAACGATAGTTTATATCATTGAAAATTGAATATGTAGGCGTACCTACATTTAAGCCTCCATATTAGTCACTCAAGAAATAAGATTATCTTTCAAAATGTCCTGAAACTAAGCCTGTTATTTACAGCTAGTTGCGGCGGAAGTGCGTAACACGCGCACCGGCAGTGACGTCACGGCGGCGAGGACACCGGAAGTGGACCGTGGCGCCCTGCCGGAACCGGACGTCGCCACAACGCACGATACGCCTTGCCAGGGTAATGACCGATGATATTATTGAGCTATTATATTAAGGTACGTTGCCGTTTACTCATTTAGCAATGTTGCCTTTTCAGCACAGCGAATTTTCTTTTTCTCATAAATCAGTATCATGGAAATGAGAGCAATAGTTGATATAAACAGCAATATTTTGTCATGTCAATTTTATTTCATAGTAAGACTAAACTAAACTAGGCACTGAGCACTTGTTATATAATTTATTTCATCGCGATTGCACTCAAAACGGTGAAGGGAAAACATCGTGAGGAAGCATGTCTAAGAACTAAAAAATTCGAAGACATGTGATATCGACCAAAGCACACTAAGCATGCGAGGCAAATTGCGGACTATTCCCTCTCTTAGGGAGGAGACCTGAGTCCCAACATTGGGATCATTAGGTACAAGGTTGATTATGCTTATGTTTAGTTTAATCCGCACGGGCTTGCGGACGATGAGTAATAGGTAGCTTACCATTCAATAAAGACCAAACCATAGCCGAAGACGCTTGGTGTTCGCGCAGGCATGTCTCAAAGCTGTATGGCTGATACCTGCCAGGGCTACAGGAATGTACGAAAGAGTGCCGTGGCTCTGGAACACCTCTGTGTTCAGACTTTCAGGTCAAACTTACCCTTAGTAACTGAAGGAGCTGCAGTCAAAGTCTGGCATTCCGTCTCGCCCCGCCCAGAGCGGGTAAGGTTATTAAATGATTTCACATTAAAACCAAAAAAGAAGGAAACACACTTTACCTAAGTGTAAAACCACGTTTCATTCTATTAAAATGACGTCATTTGGACAATACCAAGCATTCGTTTGTACCTACTCGTATCATAAGAAATAACTAATGTATTCTTTCAGGATTTAGTTATTGCCTGCGAACTGGCCAGTTACAACCACTATACCCGAACATTTAGGTACAGATCTCAGGACTCGCACAGCGCAATGGTGTCTAGTCCGTTCATGTCAGCATGCTTGCAATTTGTATCGTAGCTATACGAGTTCCCTAAGAAGATTAAATGCAGCTTCAATTCAATCCAGAGATAACTGTTTTTATCCACTATCTGATATTTTGTGACAGAAAATTAGGTTTCAATATAATTATGTAATTTTTTACAACTAGCCATAACACATTCTGAGCATTCTAGTACATGTACCTCGCACGCTGCCTTCATTCCAATCTGTGCAACCAGTCAACATCATCGCATGTTCACAAATATGTCGAAAAATATTTATTGCCATGTGTACTGTACATGACCGGCATGTTACTCGCAGCAATTACCTAAGCTCGCTCCTAAATATATATACACAAGCCCCTTATGTATTACTGCCGACAAAACAGCAATATATTGAAACATATCGAGCAAAGAAACTCGATCACGTCGCCGCTATAAGATAGCTTAATGCCTGAGTCAACAAGCGTAAGCATCCAGCATCCGACAGATATTTCATAGACAGAAAAAAATAAAAAATAAAGAAAATAAACCGCTGCAAACTTGTCATAAATATCCACCTCCAAAATCCCCTTTGTCGAGGATGTAATAAAAACCGCCGATATCTCGACAAGACAAGGAAAAGCCCCCGGACCTCGCACAATGCTACAAAATGAAAGCAAAACTTAGTGTAATTAATTTCGAGTACCTACTCAACGCTTTTGTAATAAATCGTTTCATCCGCGTATAAATTTTATCCGGAGACGCGTCTGTTCGGCTGAACTTCAGCAGTGGCGCTATCTCGCTCGCACTCGCCGGACATTTGCATAATATCACGTCACCTGTCCCTTTCGGAAATTTACAAATGATTTCCCAGTTTCCCGCTTTTCGTTAATCACGTGTCTCGAAAGCTTGTGATTGTCTAATGTAAATTAAGCTTTATGATTGTATGAGTAGAGATGAGTTTGGTGTGTTGAGTGGCGGAGTGCTGGCAGGGGTGTTCAACCGTTAGGTAAAGTTTGTCGTTATAATTTCACTCAGATATCGGGTGCGCAGTAGTCGCGAATAGCCGACGAGTCGTCGACTCAGGACAGAGATAAGAGGTAATAATTCTTAATCTCAGTGTAGAGGGAAGTTTGGGTCGCGGTCGGAGCGAGACATTGTTTTAGAACAACGATAATTTTCATAGTCTACGAGTTGAAAGAAGTTAGGAATCGCAGACATAAATAAAATTAAGAGGAAGTAGAGTTGCTACTGAAACAACTAAGTCGATGGACCTATACGTTATTATTGTTTGTTATTAACAAACAAGCGCACAAGTTTTCATGTTTATCACCGGGAACCGCGAAGTTTTAAATCATAACTCACTGATACTTATGTAGCTTTGTGTCAGTAGTTCTCCAAGTTCTACTGATATCTTTTCCTTTAACTTTTCTCAAAGTGCTTTTCCTAAAGTCTCGTCTAAATCGGTGTTACTTAGTACCTACCTGACTTATCAATACACATACATTATATGCTGTACACCACTGACTAACCGCTTTAGATATCGCTGTCAGCGATAAGATCAAAGTATCTATATAATTTAGTATACGGAAAAAGAATAGTGTTACAAAAAAATCGAATAGATAAGTTTAAGATCTAACAGATTTGTGTCATTATATTGATGATGTGCTTTACTTTCTGATTACCTTGTTTAATCAGAGTAATTTTATTTATTAAAACTTTATGCACTAGTAAGAAACTCTGTTCAAAGGCAGACTTATTGCCTTAGACATTCTCTAGCAGTCGACTTTAGGGTATATAAACTAGTGCTTGACTGCGATCCCACCTGATGGTAAGTAGTGGCGATTTATTTTGATATAAATCATCATCCGCCTAGCCTTTTCCCAACTATATTGGGGTCGGTTTCCAGTCAAGTCGGATTCAGCTGAATACCAGTATTCTATTTAGATACAAATAAAGAAAATAAATAACCACAACGCAAAACCATTTCTAAATCAAAGCAGCACAGTGTGAACATCACCCTTGAAACAGAACTGCTGAGCCAGCGCGTCGTAAGGGCGCGTGCAAACATACGGCTGCCCTTGTACCGCAGATAGCTGGCTCTCTGCCGGGCACACAGTGGAGTGCGCGTGAGTGTTTGCTTTACGGCTCGTGTTTAACGACAGATGGATTACCTGCCTGTTTACTGCTGAGCAGGATATCGCTTTAAAATGTTGTTTATTGTTTGCTTATATTATTTGAAATGCGAAAGTTAGGAATACTTATATTAGATTTAAATTTTATTTTGAGATGAGTTAGTAAGAAGGGTTGTAGTTTATGTATTGTTCCACTAGATGCTGCCAGCGGCTTCGCCCGCTGATAGTAGAAAATTACGCCAATGGAACACTTTCGGGATAAAAATGTCTAATATGCCAGGACATGGGCTACCCGTGTGCCAAGTTTCATCGAGACCCGTTCAGCCGATCGAGCATGAAGAATATGTAACACAACCACACACCTTTCCGACCACCACCAAATACTTTCACATTTATAATATCATCCTAATCAATAGCATCCGATCTATATTTCAAGATAGTATCATGGTGTAATTTGTTTATATAATAAATTGACGACAAAAAATAGAATCCATTTCTTATGGGTTGTGCGAAAAAGAACTCAGGGATCCTGGAACGAAAGCAAAGAAGGAATGGAGGAGTGGGTTTTATTCAGTAAAAGTGTGACACGCTCTTACGCTCCACCCAAGAGTACCAGTACCCAGGAGAAACCATTTGGATGATTTCCCCACCCAAAAAACCTTATACAGTATTAGAACTTCTAGAAAACAATCTACTCGTAGTACAATTTTCTTTATAGTTGTTACCTACCGTACCAAAAAGAAAATATCACTGCAAACTTACCCTATATTCCCAAAAACAGCGGCACATTTGAGCACAAGTGTTCCTCCATGTAATAACAACACGGTTCGCACAAACAAACTAAACGCCGCTAACGGTGCCAAAACATTACTGTTTACTGAAGAAACATCACTACTTCCACGTACACTACCAGCCACCAACAATATGCTATTTAACTTTACAAAACCAGAGAGAAAATAGCTAGTGATAACAGAAATTGCGGAAGTATATCTCCTGCCATGTTTTGTTATATAACACTACACAAAACTCACAATTATCTATTAATTTCCTTGTGAATTCTAGCCATATAGGTTTTAGACAGAATTTTCTTTTGTATTATGATTTTTTAGATACAAAACAAGCGAATATCTTTCGAGACTTCTTGCCTATTCCAACTACCTAAATAATTAATTGCTGACTCGGCAAACGTTGTTTTACAATATAAATTATCATAACATTTAACATTTTTAATACATTGTCATTGGTTACATTGTTTCAATTTAGGTAGAGATCTCTAATATTTTTTTTAAATATAATCTAATCCATGTTAATCAGTGGAGATGTAGCTTTCTATTGCTGAAAAAAATATTTAAGGTTGCTCAGTCAAGTATTGTTTTTAAATCAATTTGAATCGTAGTTATACAAAAAAAAAAAAACAGTCAAATCGTTCCTTGTGTGAAATGTCCTTGTGAAATCTTATGGTTGAGTTTAAACTACGAGTAGATACGTATTTAAACAAAGACAACACACAGAGATCACATCAAACTCATATTTCCTTGAACATATACAAGACTTTAGTCTAACTTGTAAACCGCAGTGGCAACTGAGACAAGCCGCACCGCACCGCACTACACGCAACATACGCAACGCTCCGCAACGACACGCCGACGTCTTAATGACTGTATTTATGGTTACATGCTAGTGGGAATAATTAATGGAGGAGCAGGGATTACAGGGAAGAAGAACAATTGGAGAAACACGGTTATAAACATGCTGTAATGTCAAAACTGTTGAAACAAGAAGCTGTGACGTGATCTTACAGGTTGGCTCCATCTAAATGGATTGATAATCAATTCCAACTTGCTTTGGGACACGAAAGGTCAATTTGTCTTCTTTGCAGTATAAATCAGTTTCAGTAAGAGCTTTTCTTTGGTATTTTCTAACTCATTCAGTAATAGGTATTAGAGCGTTTCAACCATCCTGAAAGTAGTGTTTTCAGAATCAGCTACTAAATCGATATCAGCCATTTTTTAAACACGTATATAATTTTTAATTTTAAAATAACCAGGGATTTGTAAAAAAAAATACCTACGAGTATTTTGATAAATCTTGATTGAATCACCGGCGTGTTTTGGTATACGTGCGTAGATATAGATTCCAATATCGATACGCTACGTATGTAGCACGTCGATTCCATTTCATGTGCATTTTTTCAGTTACATTATGTATAATTGCCAGAACAAAACGGTTCGAATGAGAATTATTTACTGACATGAGTCTAAAACAGCATTATAACCTATGGTGGTATTCATTAGACCTCAAACTGATCCAATTTATATTATTATTGTGACAAAGAATTATGTCAATTAAAATATCAAACGACTAATACAAATATGTACCAAATACATACCTGCGTGTGTAATAAACAGAACATTTAAACCATCTTAACTACAGTCGCAAAGTCAGCCCCCCATTTTCGATTAAGTGGCAGAGTGCGAACAGTGCATGCCTGTACTCGTACAGTTACGTAGGTATACGTAGGTAGACGTTGAATCTCCTGCCGAGGACGCTGATCAGATAGAGATGGATAAGTAAGCGAGAGGACGCTCCTCGGGGACCGTCTACACAACCGGGAGGACAGCGGAGTGCGTGGAGGCGACTTGTGTTAAAAATATATATATTTCTTGTTTTAAAAAAAAAATTATGCCTTGTTGAAACTGTTGAGTTTGATTAAGATATCTATTGAAGCACCATACTTTAGAAATTAATTACGTACTTAGTTTTCGCATAATTTGAGATAAGGTATGTCTTATGAAGAAGTAGTTTAATATGTTTTTACATCTATAATCTTTTTTTTTAATAATATAAACTAGTGCTTGACTGCGCTTCTACCTGATGGTAAGCAGTGATGCAATCGTTGATGGTGAGGCGAACTAGATTTTTTTGTTTGAAATGTTTTCTTTCATACCAAAAACCCCTCAAACTCGGACTGTTAAGTTACGATTAATGGAGATGAATACATGTATACATACGTTTTTTGACAAACATGATGGTAAATCTGCAGATAGTAAATTTTAATGGTCATGGGTAATTATTTTTGTCAAAATTAATTTCAACAAAAACTATAAAGTAGCTCGTGGTGCAAACCACTTTAAAATTTTTAAAAATTAATGCATTTTCTTTAATTTTTCTAGCAATAACACCACTCCACCCCACTCAAATGTCCAAGAGACAACATCAAAGCCTTGCTACTAAATTAGACGTTTTGCAGATACTAAAAGATATTTAGCCGTCCCTTGCCCCCCTCCCGCACCCCTCGCGCTCCACCCCCGCGCGTCCCTCTGACAGTAAACTATTTAAAAGGGTTGTTTACACCCTGAGATATCACTGAGCCTTATATACTTACGTCTGAAGTACGTACCAAGGTTGATTCGCTACATAAGTTGGTATATAACTATTCGAAGATCGCGGCTATTTCTTGGGTTGATATTTTGAGGGTTGGAAAGGTTAGGTAGGAAAAAAACATTGATGAATGATGATGAGGTGCGTAGGAAGGTAAGTTTATTTAGCTCCTAGAAATACATTACAGTAACATTATTAAGGTGAAAGTTAGTTTCACACTAGTATTATGAAGACGAAAATTTGTGGGTGTGCGTATATATTATATTTGTTACTCAGTCACGCTGATACTGCTAAAGAGATTTGGGTAAAATTGCACATACATGGGTTGACCGTGTCCTGGAAATAGCACGTAGGATACTTTTTATTCGAAGAATACATGTTTTCTTGGGACAATTTTGCTACTTTCATGAGGGTGAAGCCACAAACAGAAGCTAGTATATGGTGTATGTTGGTTATTTCCTCACGCTCAAGCGAGTACAGATTTGGACGAAATTTGGCTAGACCTTTTCCTGGAACATCACATACGTAGGTTTCCTTGGGAATTTTCCACATTCACGTGGGCGAAGCTGCTGACAGGAGCTTGTACTTCATGATATGAAAACTTTATAATTGAACTGGATTATTACAACTGTTTCATTTACAAGACGAGTCCTATCGCAGAAGCGTGATTGAATAATTCATAACAAAATAATCATTACGCTGAAGTAAGACAGTTTCTTTGGTTCAGATATCCATTAATTACTACTAAGTGTTTGATTTGTTAAGTTATGCAAGAAGAGTAGTGACGGTATATAAAGAAAGGTACGAATTTCATTTAAGTTTCCCTTTTCATTGAGAACTTCAGTCACGATAACATCTTCACTCATCAAAATCTCATCAATCCCCGATCTATTTAAAAACAGAACACATTAACACTCCGACCCAACCTTTGAGTTGACACACGCCATACATAATGTATGACGCAAAAAAATCGTTACAAAATTAAAAATACATCCGAGATCGACGAGCGAACATCAAACGTCGATCCTAAAATATTCCATTTGACAAGTGACACCAACATCGCCTTTGATCTGCCGAGGCGGTCGGAATTGCAACCAATCACGGGCCGTTCACATTCTGATTGCTTGAGGGACTCTTAATTACCCGATGACCTTTCGTCCTGCCTCGCAAAGGCGTGTCGCAAGCCCTTAACACTTGGATGAGTGCCAATTTGCTTTGGGACCGCTTCGCAGGAATAGGGTGCAAAGACGTTGGGACCAATGTTTGGGACTATTTGCGAGGACTGTTAATTGGACTGTGTTTAGTTATTTATGCTGATGAAGGTGTAGATTCGGTGGCCTTTCATATTTTGGTACATGGTCTGATGAAACTCAGTCAATAAGAGATTCATGGTTCAGTAACCATGAGCCGAACTAAAATACCTTTGAATATCTGTTGAATCTCGTTTTTCATTTTTAGGATTGAACACAATTATTATCATCGTCATCATTTCAGCCGAGAGATGTCCTACAGTGGACACAGGCCTCCCCTAAATATCGCTACAATGACCAGTCCTATTAGTATAGTATAGTAAAACGGGCTGGTATCCGCAACTCCACGACTAAAGCGCGTATTTTGCGTATGACCGGTCCTACACGCCTCGCAACCATCGGAAAATAATATTTCATCACAAAAAAATAATTTTATGCCTTCTACAGCTTAAATAATTAATTGTACTGAGTAGTTTAAAATATGATGACTAAAACTAGGTTGACATTTATCAAAACAACTCAACGTATTGCGTAGTGTTGGTTAAATACCAACACTACGCAATACCGCAATCTAACCCCTCATCCAGAACGCCAGCGCACAGGACACCCACTCCAAAAAGTCCTCGTTTGTGTATAAATAAATACCTGTTTCCAATCACACGAGTTGATTGCTCTGGGAGCCCCCGGTAGCCGCTGACCTCAGTAAACGGCGCCCTCTAGGGCTCCGGGGGCTCCTCAAATAGACATACCGATACATTATGCTGGTATAAATACTCCGAAGAGATGTGCTATTACGAGGAGGAGGAAGTGGCGAAATGTTTGTGCAGGATTTGACCTTCGGCTTGTGTTTGAAGAAGGAAACGTGTTGGGTTAAGAGAGTGGAAAATCTGTTGCGGAATTAAGAGAGTCGAAGATGTACCGCGGAATTAAAATAAAGAGTGTATAATTATTAAATGAAACATGTGTTAAGATTAGAGATCAAAATAGGTAGACTATATTTACCTAAAATTCGTACAAGAAAGTATCATAGAGTTGATATTATCTCCTCTTTTCTCTAAATATCTTAAAAACATGATTTTCACGTCACGATTAAACATGTTTAATCGTCATGTTTATGATTCTGGGAGGTGGTATTATTAACCTTATGTTACTTACTACCTAGAAATTAAAAATACTCTACTTATTCCTTTTCAGATCAAATGCCTAGCCTGTAATCTGGCTAGACACAAATATACTGAACTTTTTCTGATTATGTGAACTGTTTACCAATTCTTTAGTCCATTACATGTCGATATCACACCTGTCATTTCTCCTGCACTTTGATTCTCATTTTAGTTGTACCTTTTTTTAGGTGGGAATTCATCAACTTTTTCTACCGCAAACGATAGAGAGTGTCAGATTTTTACAGAATAATACCTATCAGTTTTCCTTCTCTTCTCTTTCGGACTATCCCGCACGCTAGACCTAGCAGTACAATTGCTATAAGTTAGTAAAGCTACAAGTACCCTCCTACGAACTTGACCTTTATGCCAGCCTTCAAGCACAGCTACCCACCACCGGCGCATTTCCTCGTATAAGTGCAGTGGCTATTGGCACTCCGTATCGACTCCGGCGCAGCCGCATCAGCGCCAGCGACAGGATGTGTTAGTTATGTTCCGCCGATACCATTAAGCTGACTTGCTCGCGTGTCCCGTGTCGGTATACAGGGTGATGGAGAAAAGGTAAATTGTAAATGTCTATTTTTGACAACTCCTTCTTTGGCCTTTTACCAGGCAGACCCCTGACTAAAACAGGATACTATTTTGTAAAACGCTCAAATATTAACTCGTCATTAATGACATTTGTGAAAAGGACACCATAACTTTGCCAATAACATATAGTATTCATTAACACAATTTTTTGCGCGTTCGAACTGCTGATCAACCGTCAAACGCTAGAACGTATTGAGCGAGAATTAACAGTACAAAAAACATCTCTTTCTCCATAGAGTCAGGGTCCTACTAACAGGACCCACATTTGACAAGCTGTAAAATGTGATACAATTTGAAATGTTATGAACTTTGTTTGTTTTGTTTGTGTGTGTTTGTTTGTTTGTGTGTGTTTGTAAACAGAACCACCATTCATAGGATCACTCGTGTGTTTGTCTATCACAGCCGATTTGCTTCCCATATACAGGCCGTAAATAACTATGATCCAAACACGGACATTTATGCGTGTGTGTTTAGAATATGGGAGTCACTTTTAGGGTAGAAATAGGTTACAATTGATCATTACCACCCCCCCCCCCCCCGCCGCCTAAACCCCCTTATTTGTTAATTACAGAAAACCTAATTCACTTGTAACCCCCTTGAACGCAGTCCAACTAGCGATTATCCGGTTCATTCGAAACATATTACTAGCGGATCTTCATTTTACAAATTGGTATAGAGTGCAAATCATCACAACATCCCAGAATAGCAAACGTTTAAATCGAGCTATTTGTAAATAGTATCTAAGAAATAAATAATTCTTCAAACTCTACCACCGAATCTATCTCAAACACAGCCCCCTGTATCCAGCCGGAGAGGCAGCGCGCCAGCGACAGACAGCTGATGTCTAAGATCAATCCTGGCAGGCCGGCCCGACGGGTCCGCTTCACTCCTACATATACCACGAGCCGCGATACATTCGCTTTTATTTATTTGCACGGGACTCAATAAATTCCTAACTCGCCACCGATTGTTCGATGCACTGAAAAAAGGGCAAGCAACAAACCAACCAGCCACTAACTGTCTCGTGGCACCAAACAATTTTTTTTCTTGGACTAAATTAGATTGAAGTTTTTCGTGACAAGCTTGACTGAATATAAATTGCAACTAATAGCAATTTCTTGGATTCATATTGGCGATCGTCGGTATCGGATCCAGTGAGCCGCTGAAATGATGGTTCATGTTGATTTATTACACTTTGTTCGGCTAATAAATCTTGGAGTTTGTTGTTTAAATTGTCTGGATTACGGAGTGTAGATCCTTTTAAAATTTGTAGCTTGAAATAGTTAAATAAATTATGTGTTTGTTAAATATTGATAAGTTCTTCCTGACTACATGGTTTTAAAGAAAGCTTGCTCACTAAGACCATCTTTGTAAACTTGGAACATTAAACACAGTTTTTTTTTTCAAATAATGGTCCCAATTCTCATTCACGTGTCTCTTTAAAAAGCAGTAAATTCCCATTAAATCCATTTCATTACCAAAACATTTCAAAACAAAAGCCTTTTATAAAATAAAGCCATCCGCATGCGTACAATACTAAATCTCTGGCTAACATTTCCAAAACTCATTAACGAAATAATATAATTAATTGAAATTCCTTAGATTACGCCAACATCTCACACTAAAAGCAACTCGGTGTAGTTGCGGGCGCGAGCGGCGCGAGGGGCGGGCGGAGGGGGCGCCACTGCGCTGTGATTAACGCGGCGGCGCGCGCGCATGTTTCAGTTAATTAGCCCACAGACATGCGGTGTTCACACCCCCCCTCCCTAAAAAGGAGATCTCAGTTAGCCTTAAGTAGACGACAGTGTTCCGACCGTTCGTTTTGTTGGTACCATGTTGGTATTTAATGTAGCTCACACCGCGCCATATTGTTTACAAGCGCGCTAAATGTGTAATTAAATTTTATTTAGTGTGGGCTAAAAGTCAGACCACCTGAAAAAAAAAATAGATTCGAAATGGTTGCTGTTGTTTCTTTTAGGCAAGTTGGAAATCAAAGATGGCCAGAAAGATCAAAAATAGTAACAGATATTGGTAAGCAACAGGTTCAAAGTGCGTAAATAACAATCAGTCAAACATAAGCCATCCCTCAAAGCCCTCCACACAAAGTCCACAAACGCAGGAAACGAGACATCTGACAGCTTAATCTCCCGCGCATAATGGTATCAAGCAAATCATCACCGAATCGTTGCCAGCGCTGAACAAGAACACAAACGAAAATGACAAATTATCTCACATCCGCCGTTTCAATCATACCAACTCAAATTGGAACGCAGAAATAATTACATACACATTCAAGATCATATCACATGGCTCACGTTACATAACACACATAGAATAAAACCTGCTGCAGAGCAAAAACTTGACGTGGCATTGAGGAAAAATAAAAAATAAAGACACAAATACACAATACCGAGGAGTCTTGGGTAGTATTACTCCATTCCGTTCGAAGCTTCTGTACGGCTCCGAGCATGCGAACAAAAACTATAAGAACGTTGCAATGCGGCCAACGGTAGCGAAATAATAAGATCGCACAACAAAATAAAGAAATGCCCTGGAAACAAAAGGAAGGCTAGTGAAATAAGGCGAAGAGGTTTACGGAGTGACGCGGTGTGGCCCGCGCTCATTGTCTTCCACGCACATGCACCCACCAAGGCTGGATGTGGCACTGCACACCACACAGCGCATTTTACAAGCCCGTCTTTCTCCATTGTACTGGTAAAAATCCGATTAAGAATATGGTAAATTTATCCTCATTTTATTTTTTACTGTGATACCACCTGATGGTAAGCAGTGATGCAATCATTGATGGTGAAGTACCTACACTAATTTATTAAGAGCCTATTCACTCTATCTTTGAAGACTAAATTATAATCAGACGACAAGATCGCAGCAGGCAAATTGTTTCAGTTTTCATTATACATTTTAAGCTTCAAGCACGGCAATTATTCCCATATGGGTCTCATTCAGTATTACAACCACAACATATACAATTTCAGTAAAATCACTTGAAGTATCCACCTCTGAATCAGAGTTTTGTTAAAACAACAAACACGTTATCGATCAAGTTTAAGCGATCACGGAAATCTTGATTTGGGTGCAACGTGTGGCCATGAAAAAATCGTGGTGCGTCCTTATTGTCCCTTTAAAGGCACGGGACTGATAAGTTCAGAAACCCAGCGGCTCTGAATCTCAATGAGCTTGCTAAAACCGGCAAGGTGACTGTGTATGCTGCCCCATAACACTTCCTAATAAATGATTGATTTATGATCCTTATAGCCAAAATAATATTTAAAAAATCATAAATCGGATATATAAATTTCACGCTCATTAGACAGTTGTCAAAATCAATTAATGGCTTACTAAGTTTCGCAAAATAATAAAATATAGTTTGGTATTTTAATTCGATTAGGTGTGGGTAATGGGTTCAAGATGTGGGCTAATGGGGGATTTAGTATTAAAAGTATAGTGTGATTTATAACAGCTGATTATCATTGGTGGGTGTGGTGACGCTCTCACTTTTCTTGTGAACTGTCAAGAAAACTTAATTCTAAAATATCTAAAATATTATTTGGTATTTATTATAAGAACCAGCTGACAAAGAATCTGATTCCATAATTATGATCTTGAAAAAGTAAAGCCGATAAATGACAAAAATCTATAGAATTTTAAAGCGGAATAAGGTCGTAGTAAATGCCTAAAGCCGCCTTTGTCCAGTGTTACTTACTAGTACAAAAGTTTTAATAAACAAATAAATATAAGCATACGATAATCATGATTTCCGGTAAAGTATAATATATTACTGTAATAAACATTGCCCGATCCACCTTCCTTCCTAGTTCTGAGTAACCCTCAGAGGATACTGGTTAAAAAAACCCTTCGCAATCGGACTGGTTGAGGTACATCATTGTTGGCCGCGATGCCTGTCTGCGACTGCCTTGTAGCAACACGACACTTTACTACCACGCTAATATAGCCTTTAAGTTTACCACCATAGTCATTAGTTTTCTTCGAACTAACCAGTCGTGATTGTGGCTAGGCACAAAAATTGCTTCGTTATTTCTCGTTGATTGATCGGATTGGAGATTAATTAGAATAGTCTTAGTCAGAAGTGGTTTTTTAGTTAGTTAATTTGCGTTATTAGTGTCAATGTTTAACACTGAGATGACTTGTTATCTTTATATTGATGAGTGCTGTTTAAAATATGAAATAAGTACGACAGATTTGTTGGTGGAGATTAATGTGATTGTAACAACATTCTAACAACTGGTAATGATAAATTTGATGATGTTTATCTAAGTCTATTGACTTCTAAAGTATATAAGTATAGTAAAGGAAGGATTCAAGAGAAGTTTGAAACAAATGAAAACTTCTGTAGTGAGATAATTATTAATGCTAATGATTACTATAACAAAACTAAAACGTTACTAAGTACTTAATCGATACTATGTACCTACGCACTGGACTGATTGTTGTGGTGACGCTTGAAGAGGCCTTTGTTCACCAGTGGACTTCTTTTGGCTGAAATGATGAAGTCGTTCATTGTTAGGCCTTTTCGAAGTGTCAGAAAGATCAGATCTGATCAATAACAAGGTTGTGTTTCAAAGTAAAACATAGTTTAATGCATAGCTATTCAAGCCGTCCTATATTTTTCAAGCCTTCAGAAAACCCTACCTTCATCAGTTACAAAACATCGAAAAACCTCATTAATTCCCATCAAAGCCAGAGCTATCTCCGGCGCGTAGGTAAACGTAACGTAACGTAAACGTGAGCGTCACGGGTACGTGACGTCAGCAGCAGCGACACGGAGTTAGTTCGGAATCCGGCCCGGTTTTACATTACAATTGTCGCTCCAACCTGCGCTGCAATATGATAAATCAGTCGATGTGCGTACAAGTATGAAGACAAGTGCTTTTGTTCTAGTCATACGGATTGGAGTGTAATGTTCTTCTTTGATTAAGGAGAGGCCACGTCATCGCTTACCATCAGTTGAGATAGTGGTCAAACGCTCATAGCCTATGCATAATAAAAAATGCCTTATTTCCTTTCCGCATTGGGACGGCAACTGCTTGGTATAAAACGTTAAAATTCAAGTACTCATAATATATGAATAATGAAGATGAAGTATTGACCGAGTGCCTTTAAAAACCAATCCTAACTCAAGAATCAAAGTATTTATTTGAAATAATCCAACTAAGCCTTTTCAATTGTCTAGAAGTCAGTTATAGCATGAAAATATTATACTTAAAAACAAATATTTTTTTAAAGAGTCACTATGGAGTTTCACAGGAAACGATCAATTGGAACCGTGCACAGGCTTTTGACGTTTAATATAAAAGTGCCTATGTAGGCCGGAAGTCAGAAAAAGATGTTAATTCTATATTGCAAAACGTAGCTATCAATAGAGTAGAATGAGGTTTTTTAATTTAATAATCCTTAAGACAATACATAAGTTTACAAATATAGATGAAGTGTGAGGTAGATGCAATTTAAAGAAACCAAACCAACACTACTATAACAAAACCAAACCACCCGGTGTTCAGAAAATCCAAACTAAAACTACAAACACTGTCGTCAGTGGCTGTACCAGGTGGAGATTTACACAGGCGGCAGGTACAGAGCTCATATCTGTAGGAATCCAGTAAGTTTAACACACCCTGTAGCCGCTGTCTGCTAGCGAGTATATACAGGATGCTCCCGTTTCTATATCTCCAACTGGAATAAAGTTTTAGCTGTGTGCGACTGAAATATTGAGAAGGTATAGATTTTCAGAAAAGATTACACTACTCTGTTCTATCGTGGTGTCTTAGGAAGTCATACTTTGACGTCATTGAGATACTAATAACCATAATGCAACCGGGCTATATTGCCTGACAAACGTATAACGTTAATGCTAATGATCAAATGACCATTAAAGATGCTTGAACTTGAGCCAATTTTTTTATGAAACCAGTTTGTAAGAAATTACATTTTAAAAATGACAATAATAAAAAATCAGTATTACAGGTTAGTTGAAGGGGAGCAAACCTTAATAGGGTACTTACTTCGAACAGATTTACAAAGAACTGGACACCCACAGACATAGCAAGTGTAGGAGCAATAGCCATCAGTCATAAGAAATCAAACTGGCAACCAAACGCTGTCCCGCTAATCTATTTATTTTATTGTTGGCAACAAAACCGCGTGCTACCGGCCGGCGCGGGCGCAGCCTTCGAGGAAGGCGCCTAATGAAGATCTTAATTGGGTGCGCGCGTGTGTCCCGGCCTTATCGCACGCTCCATACTTTATAGTGCTCGTATGATCCGAGAAATGGCTAGTCCTTTACTTATTCATAATTTTACTGTTGTACTGAAAAAACTAGGGTAGAGTTTGGTCGTTTTAGTCGACCAATGGTTTTTTTGTAGGATTTCCCACCTACCAATGACTTCTACGCACTGGGACAGAGCGGAAGAGTATGTCAGACTGTGACTGACTAAAACCCACTCCTATGTTCCTTCTTTACCTTGCGTTTTAGGACCCCGGAGTTCCCTTTAGGACTATCCGAGGCCCCTGCAGGCTTTGGCTCCGCTGGGCTCCTATAGATTTGTTGATATCTCTTTGACACTCGCTTAGAACACTAAGCGCTATCCACGACTCGAGATTATCATTAGCAAAGTCTTGCAATATTCCTACTGCTGGGATTTAGGTTCTTTCTATGAGACGGATGAGTCAGTCCACCACGCGAGCCGAGTGCGGTTTGGTGGATGTCACATGTCTTCAAATTTTTAATTCAACGATATGATATACCGTTTTCCTCAAAATGTTTTACAACACCTTTTTTAAAAGCAATGGTGATGAAATAAATAACACAAAATAGAGCGCCTGCCTGGGTTTGAACTTGCTACATACATAGATGCGTGGGGCCGTGGGCCACCACTGTTCTTAACCCCGACTTTCATTTAGATTTTTAAAGATTCAGCTTCCCATAATCTGATATTTTTCGGAACTTTTTATCAAATAAATCTCTGTTACTTTTCATGAACATATCAGCGCGGCTCACGACAACATTTACGGTAAGATTTAAGATAGAACTTGTGAATCAAACCTCCGAGCTCCGTACCGCTGAAAAAATCAACAAAACAAAATATAACAAACAAAAACGTCAAAAAAGCTCACGCGATACCACCATTTCAAAATAACTCGGTCGTGTAGCCAGTGATTCGATTTAACTGAACGCAAATGTGAGATGCGACCGACATAAAATCAATCGGCGGGCACGCGAAGCTTAACACCGAAATAATGTAAATTATTGCTCGTAAAAGTGTCATTTTCGACGTACACGTGACGTCACCGGCTCGACGTAACGCCGCACGTACCCCCGCCACGCACACCGAAACAAACTCTAAACACATTCATGTAAAACATAAACTCCCGTAAACAGCAAACGACCTGTCAGACTAAACGTATTTGAAAATTGTTTATGCTCAAACTGCCCCCGCTTTGTTATCTTTGTCATCAGTTAGTGAACATTTGCATGTCTGCCGTGCTCCTCCGCCAGGAGCCGCAGCCAGCTCCGTGCACTAGCTCTGTTTACAATATCAACTTCGTACGCGTAAATAACAAAGAAAAGAGCGGCGGATCTATGAAGGACGTCGGGACGCATCCAATCCGAAATTCGTATTTAAAATAGGACAAAAGCTGTCAGGGCAGTAAACCTCAAACAGCAAGTTATCGGTGTGTAGCCGGTGGCGCGTGGCGACACGCACGCACACAGGCGCGCGGAGACGATCATTTACATACGGCGGGGGTGGGCGCCGCGCCCGGGGAGCGCCGCGACGCCGCTCTCCCGCGCGCTAGACAGAGACCACTATATTATTATCCTGAGCTAAAAAAACGAAAAGTGGGCGGGGGATTACATTATAGTAGCGAAAGTAATCGATATTCTGTTTTAGTACGAGGTTGTTAGAGCTGCACCGCTGCAGCCTAAATACGTAAGGCAGTTAGGTCACGGAGGGCAGGCAGGTGGAGTGCGCTTTATTTTTATGCGGGACTCGCTAAGAGGATTGCGGCCATGAAAGGGGTGGCGGCCGTAACGTAGCTCCTGAAGCCTTCAAATATATCATAAACACGGATGGCTTTTATCACTTACGGCCCGAAGGACGCTCCTAGCTTTAATGACTTGAGTGCACAGATTGAAGCTTGTAGTTTGATTCTGAACGAGTCTCTTGCTTTCATGAATATTTTGAGCTTACCCTTCAAATTATAGTTTGGGAGGCAGAGACGTACGTCCCTCATGTTTATCTTCAAAGGCATATTTCTGTTCGTAGCTGGACTAATACTGCGGGGCTGGTGGCGTGCCTCCTTTGCATGTAGGCATCGTTCTCGTCATTTATCCTTTACGTGACAAGCTGGATTTTATTATTTCGTTCGTTTTTTTTTTCTTTTGGAGTATATCCTGCAAATCTAAGTTGATTTCTAACTGCTTGAAGTATATGTAGCTGTAACGGCAATTTTTGTGTAGGACCAGCTTCTTGTTTTTCTAAAGGACCAATTACCCACTATCAAAATTTGGTCTTTCGAGACGAATCTCGAAAATTCCTTTGCAAAAACGTCCCGGCATCCTGGGAGGATATTATTAACACAATTTGGCAAAAGACCCTTACATCAAAGATGCAGCGTTTAGACCAAATGAGCCGTGGGCCATTTGCGCATAATTTAGGCCCGAGCTCGTAGAGGCGCGGTGACCGGCCGGACCTCGCCGTATCAACCGCGCGGACTTTATGTTTCCGCCGAAGGTTTTCTATTGACCGCTCGTGGTAAATGAAATATAATGTTCGATGGTTTCAGCCTCCTGCTCCCAATAATGGGGTTGAATGAACTTGTCGATTTTCCTGTTTATGTTTTGGCAACGGATCCCGCGAGTTGGTGAAAATGTTGTTATTGTAGCTATTTAAACATGTAGCTATAAGAAATCTACACTTTATGCTACTCGTAAATGTGTGAAATACTTGGACGAATTGACATAACTTTACGTCAAGAGTGAATAGGTTATTTCTAGGCTAGTGTTCTCCTATCGTCGGCCACATCATCGCTTCCCATTAAATGGGATAGTGATCAAACGCGAGCCCGCCGATAAATTAAAAAAAACTAAAGTTACCATCACCTTCAAAGGTTTTAATATCCAAACCTTCAAATTTTTTTGCACGGACGTGGCGCATATTCCTAGCTGATTTGTTTTTCTTTTTGTGTTAACTAATCTGTAAAGTCGCCATTGTTTTGTGCAAATAAAATGTTTTTCTTTCTTTCTTTCTTCTCTCAAATTAAGTTTCTATCAACAAACTAAACATTGTTCGTCTTAAGATTAAGAAATAGATTCTGGGCAATTTAGAGCTCTTGAACGAGTACATAGAAGAAAAACCCTTTCAACAGAAGCATATAGCTACATTAAATACGCGTACATCGCACCCTTTCTCCACATTACCCGAGCAAACTCGACATAAAAACAAAGTTATAGTAAAAATCACGTAGTATCAACATACTTATAGGAAAATCCACGGTGACGGAACATAGCTTAGCGTCGTAACGTAAAGACAGGGGGATATTTATATAGTGATAAAATCCATTTACGACGAGCCCGGTACAATGCGGAGCGAACAAACTTTATTTCCATTGCTTTCATATCTGGGGAGGTAGGGATGGGAAATGTCGATGCTTTATGGACGCTTCAGGACGTCGCTTTAATCATTTTAAATTGGAGCGCTGTGAATGAAAAAGTTTGACACGTTGTTTTACATGGTAGGCAGGTTTTTGGATGGGTCAGTTTTGTGTATTAATATTAGTAAACATAAATTAATAAATATATTCCAGTGTGTTTCTTCTTCTCATGTCGATCTGACTCAAATGTTCGACCAATATCTAGCCACCTAGACAATACTGTTGTTGGCCTCGTATTTAATTATTAAAATACTATGAATTCACAAAACTTTAATAAGTAACAGTTTTTTGTAAACCAATTTACACACTGAGAAATAAATTTCAATAAATCGAAAAATACCGAGATATAATATTTTATCACTAAGTTCAAAAGTATTATACAAGAAAGATTTTATGTCAATTAATCTATCATCGAAGTAGAGCGACCGTAGCCCAGCACTACTAAAGCCACCCTCAGTTTTTCCTTCAATTTTCCTTTTGCTACGATCTCCACTTAATTGACGAAGAATTTTGATTGGTCCGTACCTACGCCATATTCTATGCATTCGTCGCGGCGGGAATTTTCGTTTTTCATTCGTTTTTTTTTTTAATTTCAGCACAGCTTCATTTATTATTCCGCCTCTTATTTTAATGGCTAGCTTCGTTATTGTCCGTCGAGTTCTCGATATTATTTTCGATTTTAATTGCTGGCTGGTTCTCCTCTGTTTTTGCGGGGCCTTGTTGATTGAAGTGTTTCCAGTGTTTTTGTTCAACTTGTATATTTAAGCGTTTGTTTTCAATGGACGGTATTCTCATTATATATTTTAATTTTTACTATCTTTGTAGACGGGGAGTGGGTTTATTTTTGGTGGTATATCTTCATTAAATGATTTTTGTTTGTTCACCTGCCACTTCGAGGTCTACTGGTTATGGTAATCTTAAAATCACTAATTTAATTAGTAATTTTAAAGACGATATTGACTAAAGCTTCTTCAAACTTTCAAAGCCACCACGTCTCTTCGCTCCAAATGATCTGCATACCGCCTCACACATTAAACACATAAAAATCTTCGCAATACTCAGGAATAACATTTCAATCGGTGGAAGCAATTACTCGTCAAAGGCGGTACAGTTGAATGCAGAACTGATTAAACGGTACAATCGCGGACAGTATTGACAAAACTGCGCGCGCGTCGATGCGCCGGCGTCGAGTATTGAACAAATTTCCAGCATGGCCGCCCATTGAAACGTCACCGCGCACGCATTGTATGCTCATCGCAGCGATAGTTCGAAGAATAGAATAATCGGTATTATTGGGATTTTTAAGCGTTTTTAAGCGACGACAACCAGCCTCGTTTGTTAATCTGTGGCTCGCTTTGCTTGCCTGTCACAACAGATGCTGATTTGGTCTTAAAACTGCTTTCATTTCTGTGCTTTTAAGCTTGTACCTACGTGATAAATAAGGAAAAACTGCTTTGACCTTGTAATGAAAAATGTAGAATTTGAACAGATGTGTGCAATGAAAAATGATATTTATTTTGCAAATATACATTTTGAAATACTTTCATATATCAATTTAAATGAGGCCTGTGTTTCCTACTTGACCACCCTGAGGAGAAACATCGGACAAATTCTGTGGTCAAAGTCTAATTTAAAGTCCATACCTGTACTAATGTAATCATATGAGAATCATGGAGATTAGTATCTGAGATGGTCTTTTAAGAAAAGAACCACACAGATTTGAATGAGCCTGTCCAGTCAGTGCAAGCATTTGTCAGGTTTCGTGTAGTTCAACTTTGAACTCTTAGTAGTCCTGAGATGTAGAGCTCAATGACTTAACGAACAATACCAAAGAAAGGAAATTTAGGTATGTCGCGTTAAGTATTTAAACCTGCAAGACATTTTGTTAAAATTAAAGTTCAGTTTAAGTGCGTTCAAGGCTAGAGTCATTAGGCTCTTACACTTTTTAACATCAACGACTACATCATTGCTTACCATCAGGTGGGATCGCAGTCAAGCACTAGTCAAATAGTCTTCCAGAATATCGTGAATAAAGTCCTAGGCAGCGAAAGTTACTAAGACTATCCTTTACTGCATTCCTATCTTCAGGTATGAATGATAAAGTGTACAGGAAATGCTACAAAGTCATCGAAAGGAAACACCTGCAAGTCCTGGTTGCATCACTTGGGAAGCAAACCTGGTGCGTCGATTAGCGCACATTTGGACTGACGGGGATTCTTCTACACAATGTCTGATTAGTGGGCATTAAGATTCAGAGCGCGCGCGCCGTGGCGCCGGCCCGGTGAGCGGCGCCGCGAGTTGAGCACCCCTAGGAGAACAGAGAGATATGAATGATCTGATGATGTAACGCGAGTAATATTCATTTGAGAAGGATATTGTGCACATAATCTATCACATACCCGCGAAACGAGACACAATAGTAAAACAATAACAGCGCGGTCTCATAGGACCAGTCGGGGATTCAAACATTAAAGGGATATAGGTAACGAAATAATAGGTAGTTCTTCTCCTTCTTCGTCCGTATCACTCTTGACAGAGTGGTCATGTGATCATGACAGGTGTGGGTAGCAAGCTTCACAACACACCGCCATTCTTCTATGGATCGCTCTTCTCTGATTCTCTGATCTATCTCCTTCTTCATGCGTTCATTTAGTGATGAGTCATTTACTGCCGCTTTAACCTGGTGAGTCGCCTCATAGCTGATCTTCCTCGCGGCCTAGTACCCTTAACCTTTCCCTGGCCCACCTTACCTCGGCGGCATACGTGATTGAAAAAGGTGAAGATACGAGACAATACCAAAGATGATAAACGTTGCTTGATGACAAGTTCTCAAATTATAGACATGTTGGTAGGGAATTTTGTCCACGTTAATCCGTGCATTCTTCTCCAGCACCACCCAGCACCACTATAGAGTAACTTAACGATGAGAAGAATTCAGAAGATCCGCATAGGTCAATAGGTTCAGTTGATTCTCTACTTGTTCAAATATTTAAAGCAGATCCAACCAAATCCAGCAAAAATAGTGTTTGAAATTATGTACTACACTTACTGCTAGGAAAAGTCAGAGAAAACAATGGTGTTTTCAATTGTGTGCAACACTTATTTAAACATCTCTACCGTCTCAAGATTCCACAATTCGCGTGCCGTGTAACACTTGTGCTGCAATTTTTCCTATTCGACTTAGACACATTTATAGGCCATATTGGAATTTAGGAGAGATTTTATTGACTCCGTTTTATGTTAATTGGATTTCCTTTAATTCGTTACGGAAAATATTACAATTCGTAATTGGATAAAATGTATGTCTTGAAAAAAGTCTGTTCTATGCTTTATATAGATATGTACCTATTTAATATACTCCGTTCCGAGTTAAAAACGAGGGTATAGTTAAGCTGCTGGGATAAGTGAATTCTTGATTAACTAATGAAATTGTTATAACAAGAACTTTACTAAATTATAATTGACATTTTACTTTAGTATAGAGGTGACATCCTTTTTATCTCCTCACTCCTGTCTAGTTAAAATAGCTATATGAAGCAGTTCTTATGGCAATTATTCCAGCCACTTTATTAGTTTTCATTCAAATCATAAGTGCACGTAAAATGAACATTATAATGTCTAAACTCCGAAGTTCCTCGAGTCACGTTTAAATAAACTGTTGGAGTGCAGCAAGTTTACCGAATCACGATTTCTACATAAAATTCATCTGCCGCGAGACCACGGTAGATTTTAACCGCACATGACCTGCCCACCCTCTGATCTTGCCATCATTTTGGCTTTCAGAATTATGATATCTAGAAACTGCGATATACAAAGTATGTTTGCGACTACTTCTGGTGGAAGTGTAAAGGCTTCTGAGTTTCAGAATTACATTTTGACTCTCCACCTAGTTCCCGCAACTCTGCAACTGAAGGCCCCAAGTTAAATTACAGCTGCATCAGCAAATTTCGAATCTTTCGGCACACAAACACCGCGAGGCTTTCATTTCAGCGCTGAACTAATATTATTGCGAAATGTCCGCCGAGTTGCATCCCTGCGGGTTCATTAACCGTGCCCCCCCCCTCAGTGTGCCTGCCCCCCTCCGTGCCACCGACCGCACCCCCCACCCCCGCACACATCCAGCTACCCCGAGGAACTAGTATGACTAGATTATTAAATGGGAGATTCATGTATGAAATAAATAGGGGTTGTCTATGTTTTGTGGCGGTTGGACTGCAGTTGCTCTAGCTAAAAGTAGAAACGCACTGTGTGTTCATATGCATAGGTATTCCTTGCATAGAATTGGTTGGTTACAGTACACGAATTACTACTTGATCTACTTAGATAGTATTTTTTTAACCGGGCTACAGATCACTAATATTGTAAACTGCGGACAACCTTGTCAATAGGTGCTGGTGGTAACCAATTGAATTGAATTAATAAACAAGGCTAGAAAAGTTTTAGTAACTTTTATACCTTTAAGGACCTATTTCACCACCTATGATTAAGAGTCGAGTATCTTACTTGGCAGATAATTTCATACAAATTCTGTTCCTTTTTGGAATTTATCCAGAAAGTAGTGGCATACGAGTAGTAGGCACTACTCGTATGAAACTGATACTTGTATGAAATTATCTGCCAAGTAAGATACTCGACTCTTAATCATAGGTGGTGAAATAGGCCCTAAGTGTTATTTTTATAATTGACAGTCCACGCTTGACCGCTATCTCACCTGATAGTAAGTGACAATGTGATCGACGATGGCGCACGCTTGCCTAGAAGTAACCTATTCACTGTGCACTGTGTGACTATAAAACTAGTAGGTGGTAGTTTTAAACCAGTTTAAAGACAAAACATTTTTCCACAAAACCGACCACTTCAGAATCAATCACAGCCCCTACAACCTGTACCCGCATCTCCCAACCGTGTCGAAATGTTCGCAACTCGAGCATCCAAACAAAAATATTTAAAATATGCAAACGGCCGCTGACACGTCGCCCACTTCAAGACTTCATTACAGAGTTAAAATAATACCCGTTATGGTGTAGGCATAATTTATGCTTGGAGAAGGCCTGTGTTTACTGGTTGAAGAAGAGCATATGCCCTTCTAGTCTTCTTCTTCTTGTTGGTTATATTGTCACCTGTTTGGCAAAGTTACGAATCTGTAGCTACAGCAAACGACAGATTTTCAACTTTGCCATACCAGTGAAGAAATAATCAACGTTTGTACGAATCAGAATCAGAATCTCAGAAGATCAGGAAGAAAATCATACGGCAGTGATTCAATTTCCGCAATCATCTAATTTATTTTCGGTCCTTGGAGTTGTAACTTTAAAAAAAATTGAACAAACTTCCATCTAGTTTGCAAAAACTTCAAACTGTCCAATAATCATTACTTTACGTCAGTTACCAATGCTAAAGCAAATTTAGGGCCTACAGCAAGGTCTCACAATATGGTTCAAAACATTTTTTTACATGATGGAATCACAGCATTCTGCAATGGAGGCTAGGCTGTCACAAGTTGACAATGTAGTATGTAAATCCTAACAGATAGTATTTTTTTACAAACAGCGACGAGGACAATGCTCTCCAACCTCTAGCCACTCAGTTTCTACAATAAGACTGTTGTTGAAAAACAGTGTACATCATGTTTTTCAACCGCAATCTCATTACACAAACTGAAACATCCATCGTCCAAGCGTAATACATTGAAATATCTCCGTTCGCAGTCACCAATCTTAATTCCCCGTCGTTGGCACTCCTCCAGATCGTTTGTCTCAGCTAAGTGACGCTCGGACAATGCTACGGTACATATGTATCTGTTATGTACAGCTAAAAGGTACAGACACATTACTTAGTCTATTGTGGCTGTAGGAAAATGTTTTTGAGAAAAGTTAGTGGTGGTCACAAGATCTACTAGAGATTTTCCGAATTGATATTCCCCATAACATCATATGTGGTCCTGATCCCATTTGATTTGTGTTTGTGCCTGTCTTCTTCTTTCATACTTCTTTATCAGTTTTCAATTAAGTAGCCTCTAATAG